>JAJLRJ010000004.1:31740284-32300284 GCA_024195265.1 Dendrophyllia cribrosa | reverse complement strand
TTATCCTTTATGTACTGGAATTATCAGCGGGTAATGGGTTTAAACTCTTTAATCAACTAGTTTGTCTTACCTATTTCTTGGTATGGTTGTCTTGCACTCTATTGTTTATACGTTTTGTTTTCTTTGTTTTACGTCTATCGTGAGTTTCCACTAGTTTCCAGTAACCTATATCTGGTCCTTCTCCATTTTTCTCTTTCTTATCTTTGCTAAAACGTTTGTAATAATAAAAAATGGAGTTAATAAATAAATACAAATAATACAAATTTTCGTTCTCGAGGTAAATATACGACAAATTGGCGAGGATTGCCCATGTGGAAAGACTGCTTTGACCTGGTAATAGTACAGCATTTGTTATGGGAAGTCAGGCCTCAGACGGTGATTGAAATCGGCGCTTTCAAGGGAGGCTCGGCGCTGTGGACAGCGGACATGGTTAAAATGTTCGGTCTCAAGTCACGTGTCTTATCAATGGACATTGACCTGTCTTTGTTAGACCCAGTAGCCAGCGAATGCCCGGATATAACATTTATTCAAGGAGATTGTAATGAAATCGAGAAAAGTTTCCCTGAGGAACTACTAAAGGTAAAGAGTTAATGTACAATTTCACAAAATCCAACATGCGACACCTGTATGGTAGAGAAAATCGCCCACTAGCGGCCGCAGGTTCACACGGTTTCTGTAGCGTGAAGCAACTAGGAGTATTTCTACTCCTCCCTACCCTATTTCAGACCTGACCCAAAATTCGATACCCTATTTCAGACGTTAATCAAACGGCATTTCTCAAGGGATGCAAACACTAGCTTCTTCTAAAAACCATACCCAATTCCAGACCAGAGTGCGCAAATCATACCCTATTTCAGACCAAAATGGTCAAAATCTATACCCTATTTCAGACCAAAACGGCTCAAAAACCATACCCTTTAGGGCCGCACATACCTATATAGCTTATATAAGGGAGTACCACCCTCCCGGGTCTAGTCCATCACAGGGTTATCCCCAACCTCGTTCCCAGGGTCTTCTTCTTCCCGTCCCCTGGAGCGAGAGAAAGAAAGACCCTGGCTCAGGCTGGTTACGTGTCTCCCAGAATAAAAATTTCCCCACGAGGGGTCCCAACCTAGTTCCCAGGGTCTTCTCCCTCCAGGGGGGCGGGAAGGAGAAGACCCTGGGAACGAGGTTGGGTTATCCCAGCATTATGTCACCCTTGGCCATTTTTTAATGGCTTGCACATGACATCATAAAATTCAAAAATCTAAACTTTATATCCCACAAAGCTGTTTCAAACATGCTATGTAGATACCAGTGTTACTATCTTTCACAAATAGTTTTACGTTTTAACAATGTTTTGCTTCCGATTTTAAATGTGTCACGCAATTCGTCACGCCATTTCAAATAAGCCGTGAAAAGAAACAAATTGAACTAGTTGAAAGTTATTTTTGCATTATAATGCTAAGTGAATCCAATCTTTTGTGACACCAATCTCTTAGTGTACCAAAGTGACCGCTCCATACATCTTTGCCCTGGCGCTTCAAAATTTGTCCCAGATGTGTAGTTTTAAACTCTCTACAATTCCATACAATTTTAGAATCGAAATCTGTTTTTTAATGCTTCTGATTTTTGATATGTCCAAGCCAAGAATACTCCTTGGCGGAGAGAGACATTGTCAAGCAAAATTTCTTGTCTTAGGGAAACAAGACAATGGCCTCCGACCTCAAACCTTCAGGTTGAAAGGCTAAAGCGCTAACCCTGACTACACTATTGCGCCAACACGAGTGTAAGGTAATTACGAAACATGATGAAATGTCTCAGATTGAACAGCAATTGGCAGCCATATTTGTTTTCTTGAAATCAAAATAACCGTTGTTCAAGGGGAATGAAGACACCCTTCATCTTGTTTCACTTGACAAAATACTCCAAGTTTCTTGAAGCATTTTATTCTTGAAGCAGTTCAGGGATTTCTCCGCGCGCTGCCATTTTGAATGAGAAGGAGACCTTGGGGACAAGGCTGATGGTTACAAACCTCAGAAATAGAGTACTAAAGTGTGACGTCACGTAATGAACCAAGGAAGAATTAGAAGGGTTTGTATGGAGTCATCAGAGCATAACGGTGCCAATATATCACCCCTAAATTGCAATGAGATGCTGATTTTTGGCAAGCGAGCCTTTTTCGTCATGTCCTTTCCGAATATCTAATCAAATCTCATATTTTCAAAAATTTAGTTTTTGTGATGTCATCACTTTAGTACTCTATTGATCTTGGTTAACCTGTGAGCTTGGGCTACCTGTGACCTGACGTAAAATAAGTGATAAATAAAGGGGAAGTTTCTTGGTGTTGCGGATGTGGCCATCAGCAAGTGACGTAAAACAAATTATTGAAAAGACAATGAATAATATCCATACCACAACACAATAGCTAACGGACAATTGCTTCCGCAACACCAAGAAATACCCAATAAAGGCTTTTGATCTGATCTCATGGCAGAGCCTGCCTCACCCATGGTTCATCACAGAGGATGCGCATATAAACGTGATTGGCGTGTTAGAGTACTTTGACAGGTTCACGAAGACTGGAGACTACATCTGTGTCGAGGATACCAATCCCGCATGCCCGTATTCAGCATTGAAGTCTGAGCCGTACAAACCGAATGGACCGGAAAAACTCAACGAACTGAAGTTGTTTATGAAGGATCGAGCTGAACGGTATCTTGTCGACCAACGATACACAGATTTTTTTGGGTGAGATGTTACTTTTTGAGACGTGCAGTATACTGAACTCTTGCCGAAACACGACATAAGTCAAATATGTTTATTGTGTATTTACTGTGCGGCGGTAGTAGTGAGTGAAGTAGTAGATTTTTGACTTGAATTATGAAGGAAACGTCAAGTCTGCCTTCATTTTCTCCCAAATAATTGTTCAAAGTCAGCGCTTGCAATTTCGCCCACCCGGTTTGAATAGGGTAACTACTATTTTACTGATCCAGTTCCGAAGTACAGATCCGGATATTCTCAACCGGCCCTCTGTTGCTGTGATTTTGCACTTATTGGGTGGCGCAGAAATCACTATCTTCTAGATAAACTAGTAGCAATCATAGAATAAAAGAGTCGGGCGTTCGATGCCGGGGATAGTCTGAGCACGAGGACGAAAGCAAGGCATTGAGTGGGTACCAGTTTCCAGCCGAGAGATGCGAAGTGCCCCTGAAAATTGTGCGGGGCGGGTAGTTTGGCGTTGACCAAAATCTCAAAAAGTCTGCCTTCACGAGATTAGAAAGCGTCCTCCTGTCGTTGAACGCAACTAGTTAGTCTAGGGGCATTTAAGTCGCTTTCTCGCCCAATGCAACCCCCACATGGGGTAGGTAAAAACGCGGCTGACAGTTCAGACTACAATTTGTATTCTAGTGGATCTAAATTTCAGATTTAAGGGATTTTATGGGACCATTCGTGTGTATTGTTATTCCGGAAGGAGGCCAAAAATAAGTTTGATTTTCTAGTTGCTCGCGGAGACCTTTGTAGGCTTGAAAGTATGAGACGGGTTCTGGGATTTATGATGAATTTTTAGTTATCAAGTTTTTAATTCCGGCACTGATTTTACTTATAGTCTTTTCTTCCATCTTTTGCAGGTACAACGTGACTTGGAACATGAACGGTTTCCTCAAACGCGTTTAGCGTGAAATCTAAAATTTAAACGATGAAGTTTGGAACAAGCTGTCCTACCTGAAAACAAAAACACTTCTGTATCGCAATAAAATTAATGTACAAGTATATGACGTCTAGTTTGTGCTTGCTGTTTATTTAGCGCGCGAACTCGCGTGGTCTCATCACTAAAGGACTGGAGCGAATATTTGTGATCGAGTCTAGCGCCAGGGTATCCACGATTCCCCTGACAAACTGTTTGCAATTATTGCAGTTGAATGAGTAAAGACTCTTTGTTTGTCTTCTTATTATACTCGGAAGATTAAATGGCCTGCATTTAAAGTGGGTTGTTGTGGTGTGATATTTCCATGGTGAATAAGGTTAGGGTTAAAGGTGAGTCTGCGCAATGAGTTCCTATCATGTGACGTAACCTGACGTCACACGTCAAATTTCTATTGTTCCCTCACGGATCGCGGCAAGTTTTATCGCGCTTGCACTCGTGTCGAACCACGCGAGGTTAACAACAACACGATCGATTTCGCTTTCAAATTCCTCCCCAACTTGCACCACTACTGGAAGACATCGAATTTTTCGAAGGTACGACTAACAAATCGCAGAAATAATTTAACAAAAATATAGCCAAGTAAATACTCTAACTAATCTGTAAACTTGAGATCTATCCTTCCACGCAATACGACGGGATGGAACGGATTGCAGCGAATTCGACAGTAATGGCCGCCAACTTGAAAAAAAGCCACCAGACGTTTTTCAAGTTGTTAGTACCCAGTACTCACCCGCCATCCTCGCGACATAGCCCCTTCAAGGGTTAGGGTTAGGGTTACAAAGTGACATGATAAAGTCATTCCGCAAAGCTGAACTAAACTACTGCTCAATAGCTTTCGTTTGAATGATTGCACTTTAGGGTCGCTCAGTAGCTGTCATATGAATAGCCCCACTGTATGATATCATCCACAGGCTCGAAAATTTGGACCAACTTGTACAGCCAAGCAGTACGGCAGTACAAGTAAGTACTGTGCTGTACCTTTCATTTCAATGGTCACACTTCAACTGCTTCAGTTAGTTGTTCCACAGACTCAAAAGTTAGAGCAACAACAACGTTTATTTGCATTGTAAATTACAGAGCTGTATACATAACAAATAAATTATAAATACATACAGTAGCTGGTTACCCAAAATAACTAAAAAGCTAAACTAGTTGGGTGACCATCATTTATTAATTAAAAATAATATAAACGCGAGTCAGAAAAGTGGCTTTAAAATGTACACACCTTAAATAGAAGTAAGGATTACCAACTTGTACAGTATACTAATAGTAAACTGCGCCACAGGAAAGTACTGCTGAGTAGCTCTCATTTGAAAGGCTATACTTCGGAATTTTATCCACAGACTTTGCTTTGAAGCCATTATTATTTTTACTTTACTTCATTTGCTAAATAATTTCCATTTTTCTATTTTCTGAAACAAAAATTTCAAAAACTGTCAGGAGCTATATCGTTTCACTTTGCTTTTTTTCTGGATTAAGTTCTGCATTATACAGAATATAAAAGAAGGCAAACCGATGCATCACAGTAAAGCCTGTCGTGTACTCAGTAAGAAAAGCCCTAGGAATGAGGTTTCTCGAAGGAGCTGAAAAATGTTTTTCAGTGTCTGTCATTTTCACTCCGCCTCCCTCCTTATTCAGTCGCCCCCACACTCCCGCCCCTTATTTAAATCACCCCCCTTTTATTCACTCCGCCTCCCTTACAATGGTGTCTGGTGGTATAGTCAGTGGGAGTTCCAAGGGAGGGGTCAGCTTCCCTCCCCCCCCCCCCCCCCCCCCCCCCCCGTTTTCAGTCACTAACATTTTCACTTGACCCCTCCCTTATTCACTTCAACCCCTCCCCTTATCATTCACTCGGCCCCCTTACAATGGTTTCCTGTAGTGTACTCAGTGTCGGATCACGGCTCCCATATATTGCCAAAAAGTAATGTTTTCACTCCACCCCCCTTATTCACTTCGTCCCCTTACTCACTTGCCTCCCCCCACCCCCCCCAACCGCGTATTCACTGTTCCCCTCTTACGGTGGAGGCTGGTACTCCCGTGAACATTTTTTCGGAAAGAAAGCCACTGATCAGTATGTGCCGATGGGTGTACAAAACATTTTTCGAAAATTCCACTCCAAGTCTCTTTTCACTATATACTGGCCAGTTTACTGAAACTTGTATCTCGTGCATTTGAGAACAATCATGAAATGTGGACAGCTTCACTTTTGTCTCATACTTTCTACACTTCTCTTCTGATCTTAAATGTCGGAAATGCCCGTCGTGTACAGTGAAATCCCGATTTTTCGAATACTCGATTTTTCAAAACTCCCTATTATTCGAACCAAAACTCGTTTCCCTGGGAGTTGATTTCAGTCAATACCACCTTCGATTCGAAGTCCTGATTTTTCGCAGCTCTTAGAAGGTCTCACACCATTGGCTTGCCACCCTTAGACCTAACAATAGGACAAACAACACAACAATGGACCCTAATCCAAAAAACAATAGCAGCTGTGTTTTACAAGGCCAATGAAAATAGAGGCTTCTAAGAGCTGCGACCCTACCGGGAAAATCGGGATTCCACTGTATTTTCTAACAAGATGATATAAAGTTTGACCTTGTTTTGTTTGCTGCATAAAACACAAAAGTTTGGAGTTAATATTTCATCAATTTATTTGTTCGACATGAAAATAAAATGCACAGTGCATGTACAAGTAGACTTAACAAACATTATTTATTTCCATTTTGGTATATCCAAAGGATCTAGATAATAGCAAGCAAGTAATAATTTTCAAAGCAACGACAACTCTAGTTTGTTTTAAAATCAAAACAGTTGTCGTTGCTTTGAAAATTATTATTTTGGTATATATATGTATAAAGTTTCTCAACATTTGCAATGTGATTAACTTACTAAATATACTATATGACTGTTTTCCACTACTCTGCTAGTGGAGTCGCCTGGATACAACAGCTGCAGTATCGCAGCCTATATTATGAACAGATTCCTAAGGCCCGTTTACACAGGCGATTTTTAACCCATGAATACGCGCATGCGTAATGAACGGGTTATCGGTAACGGAGACAGATATGCAAATGAGCACTCACTCACTCGCCAATTCCATCAGCTGTAAACTTAGTGACGTAATGCTTTGTTTCGAATGCGTTTCGTAACAAGAATAACGTGAGTCCAGCGATAACAATAACTAAATTATTGTAAACGAATATAAACAATAAGCTTAAGGTGGCTGAACACAGTTTTACTGTACCTATGCATCATTCATTGTCATTTTAAAACCACTAACGTCTGGGTGCCCAAAATTGGCGAGGCATAAGAGTAAGCAACAAGCTTTATATTTTGATATTTTTGTGTTGAACTTTTAGGTTGTTGCCATGGCAACAAGGTGGATAGTAAATCAGCCTGCAATATTTGGTTTCGTTTATTTTCAGAAAATCTAGTCATTAGATTTTGTCCATCATTTGTCTCTAGGAAACTCGTAAAAATATTCGCATGTTAACACTAGTCTCATGTAATTTTGACAGAGGGATTTTCCGTAATTTGTTGTTTAATATGTTTGCGTTTTGCAAAAATCTCCTCTGTTAGATTTCAAATTTTTGGTGGCAGGTGAGTTCGGCATATTCGGAACTATTATTATGCCAAATGTCGTGAAATTCTAATGAGTGGTTCCGTAGAAATCAGCAGGTTTCCGAGGAAAGTCGCTAAAACATCCAGTCACAATTTTTTGGTCAACTGCGCATGCGTTGCATTTGACTGGGTTCTCGATCCAAAGACAAAAACGACCAAAAAAGGCAGTGTATTTCTTCAATGGTTCTATATATTATCTATTGATTCAACAAACATTTTTACAAACAACAAAGTTTTTCATTTTAGGACGAAAAACAACATTTTTGCGATCCACGCTGAGCAAAATAAAATGATCGCTGAATAGGCGCCACGTTTGTTTTTCTCAAAACTTTGCGCGCGCTGACTCGCGTAAATGTTTCGCATTTGGAGTCTTTAAGGTGACTCGACCCAGTTTTTTTGGGGGGTATCATCCTACTTTGAAGCTCTCTGGTATCCCCACCTTTACTTTTATCAGAAGTCTATCACATAGAATGGATAACATATAGATCAATCTACAATATAATATAAAATATTTGGCGATCGGAGTAAATGTCACGTGGTTATAATGCCACGCCCCTTTGAGGTCTGAGTCGAAAATCTGCTGTTACCGGCATTTTTTCGTGGAAATCTCTCGGCTACACATAGTGCGCATTAGTGCCTTGCGCTGAGCAGAGTTTCACCAACATCGCAAAGACACAATTCGAGAAATTCAGTGGTTTCCAAATTTAGGTCATAATTTAAGCGAAAATGACAAGCAAACTTTACACGATTATATCCAATAAACTATGAGACTTATCCCTTTATTTTGGGGATCGTTATAACAGATGAGCCCTTGCAAGTCAGCAAAAAGCTTTAGGGCCTTGTAAATGCGCGCGATTTCGAGCAAAGGAAACATATAGAAATTATAGTTTTAGCTATTTGTTGATATATGAGATATGGTAATTAGTATGAAAAAATAGAAGGGATTCCCGTCACATAACGTCTGCAGCCAGGAGTGTACATCATGCCGAGAATTGATTAAAAATCATGCGTTAAACCTCTATGTATCACGCGATCGCCTGTCTTAGGCCGTACCAAAATTACGATATCTCGGTGAGCATTAGGAAGTCAGCCAAGCGTAGTCATTGCACGCGTGCTGAACAAGAATGCTGTATAATGACAGACTACAAACAATAGACAACTCCCAGAGCACAAACTCAGCCAAAACGCTAAAAATCTTCAATGTTTACTCTACTTTGGGCTTATAGAAGATAATGTCACAGTTTTTCAATGACCATGAAATTTAGAATCCGGGCAGTTAGTTAATCAATTGTGGCCCTGAAAAATTTGAAGGAAAAAAAAACTACGAATTTTTAAGAAAATGCTTTTTTCGTGAGAAGGACTCTTAAACGCTGACAAACGTCAACAAATAGCTAAAACTATAATTTCTATATGTTTCCTTTGCTCGAAATCGCGCGCATTTACAAGGCCCTAAAGCTTTTTGCTGACTTGCAAGGACTCATCTGTTATAACGATCCCCAAAATAAAGGGATAAGTCTCATAGTTTATTAGATATAATCGCGTAAAGTTTGCTTATCATTTTCGCTTAAATTATGACCTAAATTTGGAAACCACTGAATTTCTCGAATTGGGTCTTTGCGATGTTGGTGAAATTCTGCTAAGCGCAAGGCATTAATGCGCACTATGTGTAGCCGAGAGATTTCCACGAAAAAATGCCGGTAACAGCAGATTTTCGACTCAGACCTCAAAGGGGCGTGGCATTATAACCACGTGACATTTACTCCGATCGCCAAATATTTTATATTATATTGTAGATTGATCTATATGTTATCCATTCTATGTGTTAGACTTATGATAAAAGTAAAGGTGTGGATACCAGATAGATTCAAAGTAGGATGGTAACCCCCCCCCAAAAAAAACTGGGTCGAGTCACCTTAATTCAACATTAAAATCGATCTAAAAGGATTTTTCAACCGAGACACGCGTTTTGATGCGTATCTACCATGAAGTAATTAACTTTTCGCGGCTCGGTAAATATCCACCACTACCCATCTACACTGAGGTGAATAGTTGTTTTAGTATATACATGTACTGAAACAGTTAGATAATTTATCGAAAATGATGCTTTTTAACTCACTTATTATTTATTTATTCCGCAATATTGCGTTACGCGTTAGCATTTCTTATTCACGGGTTGGCTCTTAGGAGCCTTTGATTTTGTTCAATTTTTGTCGGGCGCAGATTGCATCTTCAAATCGCATGTGTAAACCGGAGGCGATTTCAGTGCGATTTGGGCGCGATTTGTCGCACGATGACGCAGAGGTTTCGAAACCTGATGCAACTTGGAGGCAATTTTTGGAAAATCACAGTAAATGTCGCACCCGAATCGCAAAGGAAATCGCCGCTAGTTTACACTTGCAAAAAGTTGCATTGGGGAGCGCGAGAAAAATTGCATCAAAAATCTTAATTTATTTCCTGTGCTCTCCCTCGTGGTCATGCCGATTTAGATTGGGGTCAGCTGTCGCAACAAGCTAGCAAGCAATCTTGCCAAAACCCAAAACGAAAATCTAAAGAGGCACTACGAGACCAGGATTCGAAATGACGACGAAGCTCTCCAGAAACGAAGCGCCCTGGGTCACGAAAAGCCAACATGGAAATATCGGCGAGAGCGTCACCCTAAGAACCGCAGAAACGAAAGTCTCTGATACATGGCCACTAACTGTCATCTCCCAGGCTTGGGCGGGAATGGAACTTCCAGTTCTATTAACCCATGACGCTACGTTAGGGGAAACGGCAGTAGGATCAAAATTTTCAGAAATCTTCCACTGATGAAAGCCAAAACTCTTTTCATTGAGAAGGCGCAAAGAAGACTGAAAGGTATGAACAGAAAGGAAAGATAAGGAAAGATAAAAGAGAGCCTGAGAGATGACAGCCTTGGCCCCGGTAATTCGAGTTGGGAATTTGTCTTCCTTCACGACTGTCATCGGAAGGAGAATAAAAGATAGAGATGAAAGAGGTACAACTAAAAGTGAAACTGACAAAGCATATGTAAAGCGCCGAAGGTGAAGCACAGCATGCTAAACAAAACCTGAACAAGTAACAAAGAAGCCTGTGCAAAACTCGATGGCAAAAGGCATCATGCTAAGCAAACACTCACAACACGAAGCCGATGGCAAAGCGTAGCATAATGTAAACAAAGTCCAGCATGTTAGAACAAGTAAAAGCAAGGCCCCGATGGCAAAGCGCAGCATGCTAAACAAACTCAAACTTGTCATAAACATCTTCAAAGCAAACATAGCATGCTAAATAATTCAGAAATGTGACCAAATAGCATCTGCAAAACCCCGCAGATGACAAGGCGCTGCACGCAAAACAAACTCAAACTTGTCACAACAAGCATCTGCAAAGCCTCGATGGCAAACACAGCTTGCTAAATAATTAAAAAATGTGCCAAAAAAGCATCTGCAAAACCCCGATGGCAAAGAGCAACATGCTAAACAAACTTTAACTTGTCACAACTAGCACTTGCAAAGCCCCGATGGCAAACACAGCATGCTAGATAATTAAAAAACGTGATAAAAAAAGCATCTGTAAAACCCCGATGACAAACGTAGCGTGCTAATCAAACTCAAACTTGTCAAAACAAGCATCTGCAAAGCCCCGATGGCAAACCCAGCATGCTGAATAATTAAAAACAAACAATAATCTGCGGGGCCTCAACGGCGAAAAAACTCAAACTTGTGACAACGAACAACGTACTGCAAAGCCCCGATGGCAAGTACAAATAAGCATGCTGAACAGTTGAAAAAATGCGCCAAACAACCACAAGCTAGCGAAGCCCTGAAAGCAAAACGCAGTACGCCTAACAAAGTGAACAATACTAAAAACAAACGTTTGAAAACCCCGAAGGGAAAGAAGTATGCAAAAGAACCGCCACGTGCAACAAAAACTAAGAACGAAAGGCGACTTGACCAAAAATGAAAAAATATAATTACGCATAAAACGACAAATAAAGCAAAACTACTAGAGGCAAATGGCGAGCATGAGAACCGAAAAGCCGGGCGGCAAGGAAAGAAGGAAATGGGAAATAAAAAGAATATATAATACTAACATGACAGTAAATAAGAAGAGATATTCGCCTCTAAATTTTCTTGTTCCGAAGAAGAACCAGGAACGGGGTTCTGATGACTAGACTGAGGGGTAACCGGAAGAGCAGGGGAGGCCAACGCGGCTTGCGCCGCCGCCACATTTGCAGAAGGAACTTGAGCGGCTTCTTCGGTCAAATTAAACTGACGACAGAGAGCGGAGAATGCTAAGCTGACTGGCGCGAAAAGAGGGCCAGTAAAGTGATCTAAATCCTTATATACGCTTTGAGGGCGACCGCTGACAAATAGCAAGTGTGAAACGAAGGTCTAATGCCCAGGGCCCGGTTGTTCTAAAGCCGATTAAAGCTAATCCCGGATTAAAAGTTAACCGAGGATTTCATTTCTCTGTTTAAAAATGTTTTCAAAAGGTCATTTGTAGCATAGTTGCTCTATTAACTATGTTTGTAGCTACTAGTAAAGACAAGTTAAAGTCGAAACTGAAGGGCAGAAAACTTTGTTGAGTTGTTTTGGATTCAAAATTGACGCTAATCCCGGGTTAGCTTAATCGTGCTTTGAACAACCCAGCATGGCTCGTTTCCAGGGCTCAATATGCTCGTTCTGTTCCCTAATTTCTTTAACCCTATTTCCTAACTATGAGCTTGTTTACAGGTTCGTGGCCAAAACATTGGATGACATTTGCCTCTAATTTTTTAACTCGTCCCCAGACCCCCAGTTTGACCCTTAAAATGACGGCGAAAGCGCCATTTTTTGAAGGGAAAATCAAAATTTCGCCCATTTATGAATTACTTTTCGGAAATCCACACACGGATTCCAGTCATTTGTTTATTATTCTATCTGGAAACGTGAAAATATTTTAATAACTTAAAAAAAAATCCCGTCATTTTGACCTTGAAATGACCAATGTCACGGATGGAGTTCAACCGCGCGGTCGTCGCTTTTAGCGATAGAACTCATTTTCAGTAGGCGTAATGTCAACATCTACACTCGGTTTTAAAGAGACTGGGATCTAGTGAACATTTTGGTGGGAAATATGATTTAGTTGGAGCGAAAACCCCCCGTTATTTTGCCAATTTTTCAGTGCAATATGCTTCGACTGAGTCCATTTTGGCTTCTGTTGGTGACTTGCGCGGACTAGCTCCCAGGCCGTTCGAGCTCAACTGCGCATGGGCAATAGTTCATTTTAGTAACGCGCACGCCCGGAGCAAATGTCTCTTTTCAGCTGGCAATTTTTTGGTATGAAAACTCTTCAATATACAAAAGGTTAAAATTTGATAAAAAAATTAACACAAGCCATGCAAATATTTTCACAAAATAGGTCTTTAACAATTACTTCAGTTATTTTTAGGCAACGAGGATGTATCTGATTTATATGCCATCTGTAAATAATTCATATATAATATCCACGAGTGTCTATTAAAAAATAACCGGCTTATTTTGGCTCATCCTTGGTGTAAAAACATTTCTTTGTTTTCTATCTATTTCTACCTATTGCTGTCTTACACTCTATTATTTTAAACGTTTTCTTTTCTTCGCTTTACGCCACTCGTTAGTTTTGCAGGTTTTTGCACTGAGGGAAACCCCTTATTTTCTACATTGGCCAAGTTAACACACGGATGAGTGAGTATTTTGTAAATTTGCGTTCACATGCCACAAATATCTTGGTAATCTTGTATCCCAAACGTTTTTTTTTTTCCTTTTCACATTTTTCATTTCGCCTTTCGCTTCGTTACGGACGGACAAAAGTACAGGAGCAAAAGTATAGCAGCAAAGGTAAGGCGATACCTTGTAATTCACGTCAATGTTATCTTAATCTATTTTTGCCACCAAGTTATTTAAACCGTCCTATTCTTATAAATGCCTCAGACGTTTTACTTTCCTTTCGGTAAATAACTATCTGTAACGTAATTCTGCGTTATTAGCTTGACCTAACCATGTGCAGGAGAATATTAAATGTCATATTATCCCAAGAGGAATATCGGCCCCGATCTCCCCTAGTACAAACAAAGCCGCTCCCAGGTTTTCAGACAGTTAGAGAATTTGGTTTTATCGACTGAGTCGATAAAGTAAATTAGCCACCGTAAAAGATTCGAGAAAGTTGACGTTTCGAGCGCTAGCCCTTCGCTCCGACGAATGGCTAGCGCTCGAAACGTCAGCTTTCTCGAATCTTTTTACGGTGGCTAATTTACCTTATCGACTCAGTCGATAAAACCAAATTCTTGTGCTTCACCCCCACCGACGCAGCACCACAGTTTCTCTAGAAACTAACCCCATTCATTTTCAGGCAGCTCGGTTAATTGGCATGGTTTATTCCATTTTGGAGCGATTTTATTCCATTTTTCATTCCGATTCCATTTTTGGAGCGATATTTACATATCCCTAAACGTTTGGAAGAACGCGGCATATGAAAACAAAAGAAACCATTCTTACTCACATGAAAAAAAAAAAGAGCCATGCGGAAAATAAGTAGATTTATTTTCTTTCAGCGACGTGTCAGTGTGTTTTTTTTGTGGTGCGAGTGTGCGCTATATGGCGTATTATGAATCATAACTTTCAAAAATGTTTTCCGTAAGAAAAGTTTGTTTCGCTGAAACTTGTTGTCTATTGTCTCCTAGTGGTCTGTAAAATTTCTTTTCGATGTCCTGGACGAATACCAAATGTTTGTGTTATCATTTCTCGGTTGTCAATGTTAAAATATTTCGCGGAAAACCAAAAATCTGTTGGCGTAAAGATATAAAAGCGCGTATAGGCATAAACTGCCCTAGATTTGCCATAGAGTATTTTCTCGGATAATAGCCGAAGGCTAGTACTAATTTTTTCACTCCTAAAGGGGCGATTGTTCGAGGGGAGGCGATTAATGAAGGGGGCAGTTATTTCAAATACTGATTGCTCGCTAGAAGTGCCGACACTCTAATCATAGGAAAACGATATGGAACCTGTGCTTTTGTAACGTTTATGCAATTGTAACCATTAAATCAAACCTTGCTTCAAAATACAAGAAGTAAGTCGACCAGGAGGAGGTGAAAGAAAGTGCGAAGGGATGGGAACGATTATTAATCGAGTCGATTATTTCAAATATTTTCACGCGATTATTCGAGGGGGACGATTAACCGAGAAACGACTATCATTCGGGTGGCCTGCGAATACAGCGCCTCTCATCGCTCCCGGCCGCTGGGAGTGTAGCCTGCGCGAGGACGTATCCGATTTCCTTGCTCCCCGCGGAGTCCGTTTTCCGCAGGGAGCAAGGAAATCGGATACGTCTGCGCGCAGGCTACCGGGAGCGATGGGAGGCGATTGTATAAACCCTATTCATAAATGGCGGCCGGTTTATTATTCTTTTATATTCATGCTAATCAGCCCAACTAGCCTCGTTAGCATGTGCAAAATTCAAAAGAATTTTTGCTCTAAAATGACGCTAGTTGGGCTGATTAGCATGAATATAAAAGAATAAACTAGAAGTAATCACAGATTAAAGTGCGTCTCCTTAGGTACATCGTTGTGACATGGCATTCGCGTTTCAGGCATGTTTCTGGTTCAAAACACGCGCTAAGCATGTGGGATACTATTGTGACTTTTGACGACGCGCTAAGCATGCTGGAAACTGTTGTGACGTTTCAAGATGGCGCAGATTTGGTACCCACACTTTTCTCGATTCGTTCCGCCTAGCCGACAAGATTAGGAAGCGTCTCCTTCGTCGACGCAATAAATCGGCCGCCATTTATGAATAGGGTCTATAGGGCGATCTTTGTTTACACTTTTTGCCTCATTAGCATATGTGCATCATTTTCTAATCGAGCAACAACAAAATCAACTCTGAATATTGAAGGGACATAGTACAATTAGCTTTCTCTGGAAATTTGAACCCGATATACTAGATACTCTTTGTGCAATGCTGTTTTCAAAACTCTAAATTTTACAAAGAATGTATGGGCTCATTAGCGCTTTTGCCACCCAGCAATTTTGCAGTTTTGGATAGCTTATATTATCTTAAGGTGATTCCCTATTATAAAATGCTCAAGGAAATGCGCGCGCTATGATTGGTCAAACCGAGTTCGTTATAACTCGATAAAGCACGCGCGTGACGTAAGATTCATTAAAACCGTTTTCATTTTATAAAAGAAATAAAAAAACTTGCTCCTCGTGCATTGTTGAGTTATATAAGCACTTGGGAATTTTTAAGAACACTCGAGAAGTGCGAAAAGCACTCGCCTTCGGCTCGTGCTTTTCTGCACTTCTCTCGTGTTCTTAAAAATACCCGCGTGCTTATATAACTCATTTTACCACAATTGCCGGTAATCTCTCAATCTGATTGGTCGATGCGGGTGGTAAATGAGAGTACATACAACGGTGCTGACGCTAACATCACGCAATGCAAGTTATAGACAATGCTTGCTCGCGCAATGCATCACGTTTTGTAACGAAACTTCGATTTTTCCTTGTATTTTTTTCTAAATATTGTGGTAAAAAACAGATTTCCACCGGTTTTCCGTGGTGTGGACTCTCATTTACCACGATTTACGTCATCACATGGTCAAAATTTGTTGCTGACTCACTCGGCTGCGCCTCGTGAGTCCACAACATTTTGACCATGTGATGACGTAAATCGTGGTAAATAAGAGTCCACACCACGGAAAACCGGTGGAAATTTGCTAAATAATACACTCGGCGCGTTTTTTATTTCTTTAATTTTGCATTGCGCATCACTACTGCGCATAATAAATTGCGTCATTTGCGCGTGCACGAGCGCGCGCGCACTCCGAAGCAAGAGGGTTACCTTTAAGGATTCAACTACAAAGAGGATTTCGCGCTGGTCGGGAACAATAGCTTGACAACGAGCACGGTGACCCCCAATTTTTAATGCAGAAATTTAAATGACACACGGTTGACTACAATATATCGCGATTTAAAGAAAAGTTAAAAATTCTGCTTTGAAATATTTGTATTTGAATGCTGTAAAGAACACGTCTTCAGGTGGTGTTGGGTATGCGCTCACGCCGCGAATTCTTTAATTTCTTTCATAATCTTAATTCCTGGTCAACTAAAATAGTTTAGAATGTAAGATCAAAGTTAATTTTGTTGAACCTCTCTGTTATTTTAATTCAAGCAATGATTTTTTTTAGAAATTATAGTCCCCTTTCTGATTACTAGGGTTCAGTAATGAAACCTCGCGGGTCGTATAGTTACTATAATGGCCATCCATGTTGTGCAAAAACGAGCACGGTGGCACCTATTTTTTATTTTATTTTTGTGATGCTCATAACATAATTACCATCTGGACCAAGTTTTAGAAAATCGTAAAAATTCCTTCTTTTTCAATGGAATCACCTTAAATAGTACATGCAAAGAACTAAAAATTGGGTAGATCACTAAATTTAACAGGCTCTTTCAACTTTTGAAGTCAATTCGTATTAAGCACAATGTCTTATGTAAACAATGACGTCAGCAAAGATCGCCCTATTCGCAGGCTATCATTCGAGGAAAGAGCTAATTGTTGTGTGATTCACAGCGGTAAAAAACAGTTGGATTTCATTGCCAATCTTTGTACGTCACGGTTGATGTAATCAGAGCCTGCGGGCCAACGAGTTCTTCCCAACCAGCGGATTGAATAACGAAACTTCGTTCCCAGGGTCCTCTCTGTTGTGGATTCGTGGAGGATTCGTGTAGCAAGGCCAGTGCAAGCAAAGTCCAGAGCTCGTGTGCATGAATTGTTTGCATTGTGCAATGGAAGTGGCTTAAATAAAGCCTTTACTCTGTCTAAAGGAAGGAGCAATTCAAGGCTAATGTAGAAAAACATTTTTCAAGCAATGGTGAGGGCAATTTGAACTTGTTATGTTGTTTTACTAGCTATTTCACGTCCGTTTATACGTTCAGAATCGAGAGCCAAAGTGTGACAGTTGTATCTCGATGTGAAACGACCCTTGAGGTACCTTCCGGAACCCTCTTAACTATGTGGTCACAAGAATATGGAATTTTACGAGGTTTAGATGGCTTACGTGATATGCCTAGTTGTTTTTTTTTTTCGCTAAGTTTAGGGAAACGGAGATTCTAGAGTCGAGTAATTTCACTCGACGTGTGACGTGATCAAATTTTGCAACGTGACCTTTCTGCACTGTGGTGAGTGAAAACATCGAATTCAGACTCAAATCTTAATGGATGTTTATCTTTCAGTAGGTCACAAAGAAAAGAGAAGAGAAGAGAGATCAGCACGGAAGAGATAGAGATGATTAGGAAAAGTTGAAGCAGTGAAGGTACCGTCGGAAGAGGTGTGATAATCGGGAGGCTGTGAATGTGATGGCATGGACGTGGTTTTCCGACTACAAACAAGAGATTATGGCAAGTTTTGTTGATAACTGATCTTATTTTTATTCTTCCCTTTCGCTGATTTGGTCGAAATCTCTCTCTTAAATAAATTACAATGAGATGCAAGTAAATATATAAGTGGCCGAGTATTCTGAAATCTCGCCAATGACGCTGCGAGAGGTGTGATAATCAATCATTCCTTGTGAGAAATGGCATTGGGAACAAGTACCATATTTGCTCGATTTTAAAAACGCTGGGCGCGTTTATTTGAAACTCGGCTTCGCAAAACACGGCGTTCATTCGAGGCCCAACATTTATTAAATAGGGGTAACTTTTCATCATTTTTCATGATCATATTTTACATTTTTTATTCCTAAATTCCTGATTCAAAAGCTAAATTTAACAGAGTGGTCCTCAGTAATATCTTGATAAAAACAAGAATGAGAAGTCTCAAAGAGAATACATGTATATCAGTCAATAAACTAACAAAATTTTAATCAGAAATTCACGTGATATTCTCTTACCTGGACACTTTTGTCAATCTTTAAACAATATATACCATCACCTTTGATGAAAATGAGAGAGTGACCCCCATGATGAATACAGGTGAATTTGCCCACAACAGATTCTCCCACACAGAAGATGACTCGCCCACACAATTTCAGTTAACTCGCCCACACAAAAGTTAACTTGCCCAAAAAGCTTCCAGTGAATACTTGCTTGCTTGCTTGTATAAACTTGATCAAACTTAATTTGTTCGCCGTACGACATGCTTCAGATTTGTTGGTCGAATGGATCGCACCCGAAGTCACAGTGACAACACAACATCCTTGCTCTATTAAGTTCTCAGATGTTTCCCGCATTTTCTTTCCTATAACAATTATTGGGCTAACTTGTAATTAGTTAGTGGAAAAGTCAGAAGTCTACACAATGGGTGGATTCTGAATGAAAATGGTTTGCAGGGTTTTACCGCTGTTATGAAGCAGACAAGCTTTAGGGGCTATACACATGATACCGGAATGAGTTTCATTCCGGAATGAGTTTCGTTCCAAAATGAAGTACGTACTGTATTCACATGACAAAATCGACCGGCTCAGCCTAAGGCGTTCTCGCTTGCGTGGTTTTCACGCCAGATCAGAAAACAAAGATGGCGCAAGTTGCGCGCAACGATACGCATGCGCCACTCGCCCCAGACTACACGGTTTACGGTTTTCATCTTGGAACGAAGTTCGTTTTCAGTTTACATGATACCAGAATGAAATGTCATACCTGAACGAGAATTTCATTCGGATTGAAAACCGGAGTGAACTCATTCCGGAATGACCTGTACGGGAACAAAATTTCGTCTCAGTATCATGTAAACAGATACAGAGAAATATATGGAGATGGAATGAACTTGTTCCAGAATGAAAGTCATTCCGGTATCATGTGAATAGCCCCTTAGTCATGTACAGTAGATTTTATTTAACTAGCAGTAATCATAATAATTAAGTGCGTTTGATTGTGCACCCTCGGGATTCAACAGATGACATTTAGACAAGTTGAGTATAAAATTGAAAATTTTTTTCAACTTATTATATATGGTGCTACACAGCTTTAACCCTTTCACTGCCATTATTAAATGCTTAAAAATTGAAAACAATCCCAACTTTTGTTTTGCAAATTATCAAAAAACTAACAGCACCAATGAAAAGCACTGCTCATAAGCTTTCATTTGAAAAGTCACACTGCAAAGTTTCCTCCCCAGGCTCAAAAATTAGGACCATATTAAAGACCCATGTTCACCCAATCGGCTTTGCGTACCCCGGCCGATTTTCGCAGAGACGAAAAATCGACGTGCTAGCCAATCATAATGCTACATTGAACAATTGAACCGTTTCAAAACAACAACACAAGCGCGCAAAGCAGATTGGGTGAACATGGGCCTTATGCGATTAAGCTACAAAGACAGGAATCGCACAATGGCTTAATTTTAAAAAGGGAAAATATTACAAACGAAGGCGGACTCGATACAGCAGACTTATCTTCGAAAATATTGAGCAAATGTTTCATTACCACAAAATGGGCAGTTATGTACCATTTAATAAACGAGCAGCAGTGTTTTATACCTGATAAAACACGTGCTGCGAGTTTATTAAATGACTTAAAACACGTTTATTGAATGAGTTTATTGAATGACTTAAAAAAAATCGTTAATAATTCATGACCATTTTGTCCAATATCAATGAAACTATGTGGAGTGATATGAGAAAACAAAAGAAGGTTGTTTGCATTTGGGAATTGAACAACAATAATGAAGGAGAAATAAAATTAGAAATTTAAATATGCAGAACTATGTCAGTATTTTATTCGAATGCGGTCTTTTGATACTTCGCTTGCATTAGTAAAAACATGCCTCCAAAGCAGGCGTTTAGGCCACCAAAGTCTAAAGAAGAAGAGAACAATGCATTGGAAGAGTGTATTCCAAAGGCCACCCGTTCGTCTACAAAGTGGTCGTTTAAAGTATTTTCTGAATGGCAAATAAGTCGAGTTAACAAAGATCCTTCGAAAGAGCAGCGTTCTTTTGAGGTGGACGTGGAAAAAGTACAGTCAGCTGAAAGCAATTCAAATTTATTAGATTTTGAATCGTTAGATTTTGACGTCGCAGATGAATTGTTAGCTAACATGACTATACCAGATAGTTCCAATGTGTAAACAAAGTTGTTATGTCGGGCTCAGTATTCAATAATTGTACTTTTCATTTGTAAGTTAGCACAAAATAAATGTGTTGCGTGAAATTAATGGTTGTTCTCAGTATTTAATTCCTACTGTATATAAACTTGAAGCATTATATAATATCACATGTGGCATTGTATATGAATATTGATAGATAATGCAATGTGTGTCATTATATAATGCTTCACGTTCATTTGTATGCCATTGTTTTTCTATTATACCCCATTATTCCCCTGGGCCACATTCAAAACCCTCCCCGGGCTTTTTAGTTTCAAGCGTATTTTATGTGGTAAAGAGTGCTTTCCTCATGACTAGAGAGGAGCATCGGATTGGACAAAATGGGCATGAATTATTAATGAGTTTTTTAATTCATTTAAATCTCTTCATTTTTCGAAAGCAACAAAGAGGGTTTCCGTCATCTCGAAGAGTAAGTGTGTGATATATTTTTGTGTATTTTGTAATTGTCAGCTTCAGTGAGGTTGCTTTGATAAGTCAGATGATAAGTGTGATTTTAGAAAAGTCGACGTGAACATAAATGCCACGTGTATTATATAGAAATGTCCTGTGAAATTAATGTAAATACTTCAGTAATTTAGTATTTTTATTTACTAATTGTTTACTGGTTGCATGATATAGTAATCAGGATTTGAGTCACCCGAAAGAGAATCAAGAAAATAAATGTAAGATTTTCATTTAAGTTGTTATAAAAGGTGACAGGCCTAACACAAATCCTGCTCGTCGCTAAAAGCATTTTAGCCCAGCTTTAGAATAAGTCTATCCCAAGTACGTGCCTGTGAGATTTTTCCTTTTGGATCAAAATAAAAATATAACAGGCCTGTTGTTCTAAATGTTGACGTTTCTTTGATCTTAAGAAAAAATTTCCAGCTGTGATACTGACAGGAGGAATTTACACTTTCCAGAGCCGTTATGCATTTAGTTATGCATGGTTTGTTTGTTAGCTCTTGGCATAACAATGGCGTTTTTTGGCTCACTTTGAAAGAGTTGCAAGATAAGTAGCAGTTCATTTCTCAGTCCGTGATTTAACGTGAACGCAAGTCTGCGGTTAGCATAACTGGCGAGATAGTTTTTCTTCATCACGGCTAAAAGAGTCTAAGATCCAAATCTTATGTGACAGTCGCGGTCTATATTGAAATAGTCGCATCTTGCAAATAGTGGCTCTTCAGAGTTTATTCTGTGTTTAAGTTGACATATTTCTCGCAGCTAGGCAGTACCTCCATTGTCAGATGTATGGCGTCATTGCACCCTGTTTGAAATATTTGAATCTCCAGTATGTTAGCTGATTTGTAATTAAAGGGCCGAGAGCATGTCCAGCCTATATGACTTTTTAGGGCCTTTTTTTATTTTTTCTGCTCAGATTTGTCCAATTTTGGCATGTGAACTAGAAATTAGTTGCAAAACATTGTTCCGAATTTTTTCTGTTGTTTTTTCCGTCGTTTTCGAGAAATACCGTATGCAAAAAAAAAAATCAAAGGCTCCTATTGTAACGCAATATTGTGGTAAGCTTCTGTTTTCACACTGACATGGTTCGATATTTTTTTAAAATTAAAACGTAAGGAATTTTGACGAATGCAAAAAAGTAAATCACTTTAATAATGTCCAGTTCGAAAAAAAAAGATGCTGAGCGTGATTCGAACCCGGAGCTGTCCGAGCGCAAATCCCTGACCAAACCACTAGACCTCCGAGGAACACATGCTCAGATCAGGCTAAGTTTTATTATTTAAAGGTTGATACGCATCAAAACGCGTATCTCGATTTCAAAATCCTTTTAGATCGAATTTAATGTTGCATTAAAGACTCCAAATGCAAAACGTCTTCCCGCCGGCCAGCAACAACTCACTTCGAACTGCCCAAAGCTGTATTTCAAGTGCCCGACCATGCACAGCGGACCCATCTACCACTGTCGCAAAACATGTCGGGGAAATCCTACAACAAAACCGAAATGGAGTTCCCGCCCGAAAGTTATTGCAAAATACTATAAGTCTCGAAGCACTTCGGATATCGGGCATTTCGACCACGGCACGGGATGGGAAATGGCCCACAACTCGCAATGCTGCCCTTTTTCTGATCCGAAGTGATTCCAGACTTTCCCGCCGGCTTGTCTTCCCAACCAAGGTCTGTTTTTCACCTCGAGCGCTAAATGGCGCTTCAGACACAAGGAAGGACAAGAAACACGACTCGTTTCTTTGAGAAGTGCTAGAGACTCAAGGATTTCTGGACTTAATGATGTCTTTCAATCACCGGACGGGCCTCATACACGTTGGCTTACACACACGCTACAGAGGCGATGTGTTGCCATAGTGAGCTCACGATAGAAAAGCGAGCCAGGTGTGCGTAAATAACGGTATTTTCGTTCAGGTTGTTGGCACTGGTCAGAAGTATTGCAGTCACATATTCTCACGGCCATACTGCTTTGAAATGGCTTCGAAATTGCGCTCTGAATGTACAGTCAAATCACTGGAGGGCCAGAACTCGGCTTTTTTCAGGTGAAATTGGTCAAATTCCTTAGGGTTAGTGCAAATTCAACAAGGGCTTGTGATATTATCCGTTGTACGATAAAATGAGGCTATTCTGAGCGAGAAAAAATAAAAAAAGGCCTAAAAAGTCATATAGGCTGGACATGCTCTCAGCCCTTCAATTCTTATGGATGCAAGTGGTTACTTTTAGATGTTCTTTATTCAACAGCATCGGTCAAATTTTGCACAGCACATTCTCCACAAATACCCCTTACAAAACAAAAAAATGGAAATAAATTTCAAAACCAACGAGAAAAGCAGAAAATTATTGATTGAAGTTCTGTTCCCTCTACTTTCTTACGAAAAATAATAAACGCGTTCTCACCATTCATCCCTTCAAAATCTGTCCAGCAAAACCGAAGGAGAAAAACCGTCCTGGTCTCCTTTGTTATCTTCTTTGTCGTCACTTGAGTGTGCAAGTGGTTCGTCAGTGATATGGTTGTACATGTCCAAGTACCTCCATTTCCTTAGAATTATCACAGAGCGATTCTTGTTCGCTTAAATTACTCTCACGGAAGATGACATAGTATCGTCACTGTCAGACATAAATTGCGAGAAGTTAACTTACTTCAAGAAATAACAGCTAACAGTGTGTCTATCAAGTAGACTTTTCACATAGTGGTAACATAAATCCGAGTGTAAACAAATGAGTGGAACCACTGATTACGTTATCAGAGCCGAGCTCGTTGCTAGTTTCTGGACTCACCATTTTGGTCTTCTGAAGACGCTTTCGAGGGCAAAAAATATTTTTGTCTTTGTTCTGTCGATTTTCTTTTTCCATTTCGCAATAACAGCATAATAAGCTACAAAATTATGCAAAAAAAAGATTAATTTCATATACACTTTAAGTAACCTAAGGTGTTAGTGAACTGACATTAGAGCATTTGTGAACGTTACCAATCAATTTGAACTACCTTCGAATTGTTTTTGGTTTCTGGTTTCAAAGTGTTCGACTTCTATTTTCTTGATGTTGGTGAGTTAACTGATATGGTGTGGGTGAGTCATCTTCTGTGTGGGTGAGTTTGCATGTGGGCGTATTAATAAAGAATGGCTGCTTGACAAGAAATCCAGCAAAATAGAGACTGCACAGTGACCATTGTGTTTTTTCAAAATGGCAGTTGAATGCGGCTGTAACCTATCCATTAGTATAAAATATTTTGACTAAAACAAAGCATATAGAATATATCATTAGGTGGAATGGCTGCTGCAGTCTATTTCACCCAATTAACTACATTATTTCATCGTAACAATCATTTATACAATAACAGATTCATATAAATACGGGACCTCTAATACCAATATCTTGAATAAGTGTGGGGGGCATTTATTTAAAACTAGACCTTGTCAACCTGGTGTTTACTTGAACCTGGCATTTATTCGTGGCCTGCCATTTAATTGAGAAATACAGTTTTAATTTATTGCAGTTAAAGGGGCCATGCTGCCATTTTTAGTGTTACTTTAATAAGTCATAAGACATTTATTTCAGTGAAAACCCAACAATAATGGTCCAGTTTAGTTTTTTAAACAAACTTCTATAAGTGCTCTAAGAGAAAAAATAATTGTCTTGGGCTGCAGATGGCCAGGATAGAAATGGATTGCAAGTTTATTGCCTTGTGTCTTGGAAAACTTGCTAAAGCTCTGATTGTGGTTTGTTGTCTCTTCGAAAATTCACTTAATAATATCTTCCTCATAGTGTTCTATAAGCACTTCCTTGATGACAGAGGTACAAATGTAATAAGATTTAACCTTTTCACTCCTGTTTATGTCGACTGATGTAAAAAGTTCATAAAATTGTTAATATTTGGTCTATTTCAATGAAATTTTGCCACAAAAATGGTCTCGGAAAGATCAGTTCATTTCCAGAATAAAATTGTACTCTATTATCTATAATATGGTTGACCACCAGTGGAACTTTAGACATTTTTTTGTTTTCTACATTTGCAGTATGAGACATGGCTTTTGTTACTCTATTAACTGAGAGCTGCAAGCTAAGCTATAGTTTGGGGGTATACCTAGTAGGTCTGAAAATTGAGGCATTTCTGAACATATTGACTTTGACATTTTCAGCCTGTATGTCAAAGTCATGATTTCCTTCCCCAGTTTTGATATGAATTAAGAACTGCACTCATCAAGACCTTTCAAATGGTATATCATACATGGCCAAAGGTTTTTCTTATGAGTTTGGAAAAAAGGGTAGAAAAACTCGGGAATGAAAGGGTTAGTTCATTTAATTTGCTGTTTTGAACCAACAATCTCTAAATCCCCATAGCATAGCTCCATTAGGTTTTTAATCAAATCTCAATATTTTTAGCCTGCGTAGCAGGTGTCGGGGAGAAGGGAACTGGGGAGAGAGGGAAAGGACGCCTGCAATAAAGACCCCCATTTGTTCATTTCTGCGGACGCTGGCGGCCGCAAATTCTGATTGGCTAATTCGTGCTGGGCGGTAAACAAAGTAAATTCCCGCGTGAAATCATCCATGCTTAAAAGCGCGTGCCAGTTTCTGATTGGTAAACATATTGACAGTTGACGTAATTCGATTAAAAGGAAATCCCCGTTTACGCCTGCCACGCAGGCTACAATATTTTGTACTCATTTGCATGCAGTTACTGACATGTTATTTACTTAATGTTTGTTTAATGGTCTTTAATTCTCATTGTAGTTCATGAGACATCCTTTGGTGGCTGTGAATAGAAATATGGCTTCTGCTGATTCGAAAAAATGAGGCTCTTCCAGATCACAAGTAAGGCACATAGAGTGAAATTGTTATTCATTTAGGAGCTGAAAAGTTCTCCATTTTAACATGCATGAAACTCTGAGTTAGAAATATTTTTCTTAAAACTCCTGACAAGTCCAAGCTAATTTATTGTCTTGTCTGATCTTAATAACCTTTGTTCAATGTTCTTTTATTCTTGTTGCAGTTCACGAGACTTCCTTTTGGTGACTGGAACCAAAACTTCTGTGTTTCCTGTGAAAAAGAATATGGCTTCTGCTGTTGCGAAAGAAAACAAAGCTCTTCTAGCTCATAAGTAAGGCACAGTTACTTTATCAATTTTTGTATTTCATTTAAGGTAGTAGATCTGCTATAAACATGTCCATTTGAAAGAATTATTTCTTAAATGTCAAAGAACATTCCGAAATAAAAATTACATACGCTTATTAAGCGAGACCTGAACTTTCAGAAAAGTGAAATCCGAGGTGTCAAATTTCACACCTAAGGTGTGAATTCCAATTTACATCGCAGGCTCAGTAAATCAAGGATTGCAGATTTCTAGCTTTTCCTTGATAGTTACGAATAAAAAATAGATTGGAACCGATTCATACTTAGAATGTTTAGTTACCTTTTTTTCCCCGGGATTTGACGTCAATTTATTCTTGAGATATGGCGGTCTAAATTTTTTGTAATGTCCTCTAACTTTAAGCGAACGCCAGAAATTCCAAAATGCTCCCTAAGTCCCGGGTATTGAAGTCGTATTTCCTCAACATTATACGAATAAACCTGGCAAGTTTCAATGAGATATTATAAGTCTTCATCGTTCCACGTCAATTTGTTTTCAGTGCGATCTATCATGGCTACAAAATCGGCCATAATATTCGTCGCGATACGTTCTTTCTTCGTCGCCATATTGAATTCTTACGAGTAAACCGCTGTTCGTATTGTCTGTTGCAACTTAGACCCGATTACAACACGAAAGGCGACGATAGGATGCCGAAATCTTCGTTTAAGGACGTTCGCGCGAAAATCTTCTAACATTGATTTTTTTATAAAACTTTTGCTGCAGTTAGGCAATGAGTTACTCGTATCAGAAATGCAAAAAAAATGGGGGGTCACCGACTTCGTTTCGGTGATAAGATATCTGAAAGGTGACCCTAATTTCGAAAAATCGGCCTTCCCAACTCGATATGGCCCCAACGTCTGTTAGTCCAAAAATATTGTTAATGAATCTCTAAAATGCAATTTTCTGTGTCAAATTTTGTATGAGTGGGTCTATTAAGCAAATTCGTTCAACTGGTAACGTTCTTTAGAGGAAATCTAATCTGTAAACGACAGCATTTGCAAACTCTGACAGCCGCAAGTTGCGAGGATTCGATGTCGCGCGGGTAGAAAAATGGAAAAAATTTAAACTTCCTACATTGATTTTTTGTTCATTTTTTTACAATCTGTCGAGAATTGGCAAAGAAAATTATCTATCAAAAAAAAAATTAGGGGTCACCGACCATCCAAGCGAGTTAAATCTAAGCAAAGTTAACAAAACGGCTACCAGCCCTTCGTGTGCTTAGATTTCTTCTCTTGCGCGCGCTAGTGCATGACTTAGCATGGCGTTGCGACATGAATTGCGTGCGCAGTAAGGATGCGCATAAACAATTAGCGCGAACGTCCTTAAGTCGCTTCGCATTGGATTTCCAATATGGCGGCGTAAACAATGACGTAGTTCATAGCAACCAAAAGAAATGCGAGACTTTGGTGGATGAGCACAGCGGATGTTATGCGTAGTACGCTACTGCGCACGAATGTTCGAGATCCCACGCGAAAGTGTGTTTGTCGAGCATTCTCGGTTTCGAGAAAAAAATATGGCAGAAGATGCGGGAGAAACATTGGCAAGATGGGAGAACGAACGCGCGTAGCTATCTCCAACGAAGAATTAATTGCCCTCAGGATGGGAGATTACAGAACTTAGTAAAGGGTTTCGCTTTGTCTGGTCGTCCAAGAAGTGGCCAAATTCCTCGCGACGAAAAGAACCTCTGCAGAAATGCTTGAAGGCGCCTTGCTCCAATAAAACTACAAATCGGTTGCCCTTGCCCACTACTTATCCGAATTGAAGTGGGAACAACAAGCGACGATACCTTTAGCTCACCAGAAAAGTGGGTAGCTATTCCGTACAACATGCAGAAAAAGTAAGAAATCTCTTGGAAATCGTCAATATTTCTCATCGCATAAGTTAGGCTTATTTGTGTTACTGCTAATTGTGCTTCCTCGATTAATTTGTAAAGATAGCTTTTAAGCACTTCACGTCGATTTCAATTCATATAATTGCATTGAGAATTTCATAGAGTGGTTAGAATATGAAAATTGCACTGCGAGTTCTCGCTTGAAATATACAACTCTTACACGTGGCTGCCGCGCTTGTTCTAAACACGCATGCGTCAACTCGAAGAATCCAATATGGCGTCCCAAAATGGCGGCCTTCGCAACGGAATTTTGGCCGTAGATATCTCTGCTTGTAGTTGAAAATAAGCCGTAATATTTTGGATTTGTGTACTACTTAACATAAACTTTTAATTTATTAAACTTTTGGATATGGTTTATTTTTGACCTTATAGCAGTTCCACTACCTTAATCGTATCAATAACAAAATTCTTGATTGTGATTGGTCATCGGCGCGCCTATTTCTCCTGTAATTGGTGCGTGGTCACGTGTGTGTCCAATTACAGCTATCCAATTACAACTTTTTGTAATTGGATAGCTGTAATTGGACACCTACGTTGCGCGGGCGTCAATCAGTTGAATGGGCTCGTTTTTGCTGTTTTCCTTCTACTTTCAAACTGACAGAAAATATCCAAGACGTTTTTAGTACAAAAGAGTTGACATAGCTTCTTAATCTCGAATTTGGTTATTAATGCGATTAATTAGTAATTGAACTTTGTGTCTTACAATTAATAGGTAATCGTGCTCGTAATTTCAAATCGTCCTAGCGCGATTTGAAATTACTCGCCCAACTACTCCCTGAATTGTACTCCACTTAGTCCAATTACTATTACAAATTAGGTAATTTATAGGCATGGCTCTCAGGAAGAGCATATGTACAGTATGAAGGAGAAACCGTGGCTAAATAAAGATTACACAATGTATGTATGTATATGTTACAGGTCAAATTTGATTTCAGGTTAATTTTGATTTTCCTTTGTTTGATATTCATTATCATATATTAGCATAGAAAAGAAGAATGGAAAATCAAAATTAACCTGAAATCAAATTTGACCTGTAACATATACATTAAAATTGTTATCCATTTAGTAACTGCAGACATTGGTCCATTTAAGTTAAAAATGTTTTCAAATCCCCATGTCAAGTCCAAGCTCAATTTATTTACGTTCTAATTTGCTACGCTCAAATGAATGTAAATTATTTTCCCCTTAAATACCGTAGATACACAAACACAACATCTTGACGGTTGGATGCTCAGGTGATCCAACTAATGTAATAGAGACCTCACAAAGTAAAAATAAAGAGAGATCTTACCACGAAAAAGCTGAGAATCACTAGAAGACTTAAATTTTTTGGCAGCATTACCGCTGTGGTTCTTAATCTCCTTCCGTTTCCTCTCAGTGGCGACTTTCACCTTGCGGAGTTTCTTCTCATCCTCAGAATTTGTAGCGAGATTGTCCGACTCGTACTCCTGAACGACGAGCCAGCCGTCTCTATTTCTGTCTGCGATTTTAATCAGCTTCTGGCGCTTCTTGATAATCTGTCTTCCCTCCGACACTAACTTGTGAACTTTGGCAGTATTTTCAGCGCTATCATCAATTTGGGTTAAGGTGGCTGAACACAGTTTGCGCGCGCTCTTCAATTTCAGCTGCTTACGTGAGTCAGCGCGCGCAAAGTTTTGAGAAAAACAAACGTGGCGCCTATTCAGCGATCATTTTATTTTGCTCAGCGTGGATTGCGAAAGTGTTGTTTTTCGTCTTAAAATGAAGCAATTTGTTGTTTATAAAAATGTTTGTTGAATCAATAGATAATATATAGAACCATTGAAGAAATACACTGCCTTTTTGGTCGTTTTTTCTTTGGATCGAGAACCCAGTCAAATGCAACGCATGCGCAGTTAACCAAAAAATTGTGACTGGATGTTTTAGCGACTTTCCTCGGAAACGTGCTGATTTCTATGGAACCACTCTTTAGAATTTCACGAAATTTGGCACAATAATAGTTCCGAATATGCCGAACTCAACTGCCACCAAAAATTTTAAGTCTAACAGAGGAGATTTTTACAAAACGCAAACATATTAAACAACAAATTACGGAAGATCCCTCTGTCAAAATTACATGAGACTAGTGTTAACATGTGAATATTTTTACGAGTTTACTAGAGACAAATGATGGACAAAATCTAATGCCTAGATTTTCTGAAAATAAACGAAACCAAATATTGCAGGCTGATTTCCAATCCACCGTGTTGCCATGGCAACACCCTAAAAGCTCAACAAAAATATCAAAATATAAAGCTTGTTGCTTAATCTTATGCCTCGCCAATTTTGGGCGCCCAGTCGTAAGTGGTTTTAAAATGACAATGAATGATGCATAGGTACAGTAAAACTGTGTTCAGCCACCTTAAGATGTTTTTCAACTGCGAGTTCAACTCGAACTGCTTACGGTTGCCCTTGAACTTGATGTTTGAAGCTTCTTTATCAGACTTCGCACTTCATTCCCACTGTTTACCTTTCTCTTCCAACTGGGAAGTCAAGTTTCCTTTAAAAAAGGAAAAGACTTTGTTGACCAATTAAATGTTTGAAGATGACTGCTGCAAGGAGGAAGAATTTTGAGCCACTAAATCAGTGTTGGCGTTAGAAGACGAAGAGCTCTCTCCCGGTGTGGTCATTGCACTTTTGTCATAAAAAATGAAGAAAAACATTAGAATGGACAGCGAGAGTGAGAGGAATCTAACAACTCTGTAAACCCTTAAATACTTCACACAACCAATCACAGAATCCCTGGGGACATGCCGTAATGGCGTGTACTAACAATAGTCACTAATGAACTGCACCAAACTACTTTCACAGGGTGCGATTTTGTTCAAAACGTGGGGTTCATTTAGGCCTGATTAACACTAAAAATATTTTTTCCCAGTGAAATCGAATTCTATCATATTATTGCTAAATAATAGCTGTAAGTTTTCACAAAGTTTTATAAGCATCGCTTTAGAGCCGGAAAAGTTATGTTGCAAAGTTTGTCATGAGTGCACCCGAAATAACAACGGAGCCGCCTTAAAAGAACAAATTATTTAAAGTGTTGCCTCTTGAATGTAGTCAGTCTGTAGAAAAAATGAAAAGGTCTTTGCATGGTTACATGTACATGTAGGTCTTGTTCATGTTCCCTGGTGATAAATGGATTGAATCATTGTTACAGCTGTCAACTTACAACTTCCTGTGACAATGTTGATAGCAAATTATCTATGCACACATGTGCAGTAAGTAGACACAAAAACTGATTAGAAATGGTTGACATGACATTTGCATGTTTCAAATGAAATAACAACATCTTTCGAAATAAAAAACATGTAGATCTGGGTTGTTTATGAATGCTTTGCCAATGCACACCAAAAATGCTCATTCAGCGATCACATTAGTATGTAATGAACTAGCTAATTTATTTCCTATTTGTATTTCATTGTTGTTTTGTATGGCTTGACATGTAGCTTTGAGATGAATTTAGTAAGAGATCATATTGCTATTTGTCGGGCCTTTAGCAGATTCAAACTGTTTTAAAAAGTTTGTGACAATATCGGCACTAGTAAATAAACAACTTGGGCTTAAAAACTGGTCTAATGTTTACTTAAAATCGCTTGAACCAAGATATTGTCGAAATGAAATGAAATTGAAGACAGTAAGGGTTGCTGGCGTGGGCTTCATACTAAAAAAATCAACCTGACAAGACGCTTGAGGCATGTCGAGTTGAAGAGCTAAAACAATAAACTTTCTCTTGCAATGAAATCAGTCATTATTAATAGGCACATCAAAAAAACTTGAAGAAAACATTTTGCTTTAGAGGACATAGTATTTTGCGGTTTGAATTGGTTCTTTGCGCCTTATAGAACCAGAGAAATAACTTTATCATGTTTGACTGTAAGGGTACAAATTCACACCTGATGCAAATTGGCACCTGAAAAAAAGAGCAGAACTCTATGGATGTTAGATTGCAAAGAAATAGCTCAACATTAATCACAGTAATTAATTAGTCACAGTAGTTTGTTGTTTAAATAAGTTTTTTTGCACCTTATAGAACTGGAGATATAACTTTTTCATGCATGACCATGAAAGTACAACGTGAAATGAAAGTGCAAAAAAAAAACGTCAATATTACTTGGAGAAAACGTTTTGCTTTAAATATAGTATTTTGCCATTTAAATCACTTCTGTGTGCCTTGAAAAACCATGACTGCACAAATTGACGCTACACTTGCTGGCATGTGTGTATGGGACATTGTTGGTCATGACTTTTATTACTTTTTGTGGGTCTGGTTGGGGTACTAACTCCAAAAGCCTGAAGCTCTTCCCTCACGCTCAACCACAGTTTGGAGCAATTTGTGAAGGTGGCTGATGTATCTCTGGCCCTTTTCAGGTGTCTGTTATGGTGTCTTAAAAGCTTTAGATACCAGTGATCAGTTCCTCATTGTTCATTGGCTTGAAGACTGTACACAGAAAATGTTTCAGCTCATGCCAGAAGTTTTCTATTGGGTTAAAGTCGGGACTCTCTGCAGGGGTTGGCCAATACTTGATCCCATTGTCTCTGACAAACTGCATTGCCAGTTTACCTACAAAAAAAAATGGAGAAGTAAGTCAATAAAATACTTAAAAGTCTACATTAAGCTTTTAAATAATAGTTAAGTTTTAGTTTCTAATGAAAATATTGTGCTGGTTTTGGTAAAGAAGTAAAACAGTAAAAAAGATTATTAGTCAACTCAGTTTGAATCTCTATATGGTGACCATTTTAAAGAGATCTTACTTTTGTGCTTAGGATCATAGTCCTGTTGGAAATGATAATTGCCATCCGCAAACTTAAGGAAGTTTGTGTAAATGGGAAGAGGACTTTTTCAAGGATCTCCTCGACATAAAACTCTTTTCTCATGATCCCTGTGAAGATCAATGTTGGGGTTGCACTGTGCTTCGAGATCCCTTCCCAGGTGTTAACTTTAAAGGGATGCTTGCTACCAGGCTTCAGCTTTCCTGGTCTCCCTTTCTAAAGCAAATCTTCCTGTGGTGCTCCAACCAGATGGTGCTCTCATCGGTGATGATGATGTCAAAATTTTCGTCTTTTGGGCAAAGGTGGTGCAGGTGGTTTCATTGGTCTCCCAAACCATTTAGCAGTAGAGAGGTCCACATTTCGTCCATCCCAGCTTCCATCTTGCTCTTTGATGAGTTGAAATGGACAAGGTTATACCCTTCTTGCTGTACAAGAGTTTCTGGAGTCCTGAAATTATAAAATCAAACCATTAGTAAGCAGACAAGACATAAATTGTCATTGTTAATACAGTCATCACTTTTTGGTGAGTTTGTCGCTTTCCTCCATCTTGGCATCAATGAAATTCATCTGCTCCATAGTTAAGATTGGTTTGCTGCCTGGAGCTGTTTTATCTGCAGGAGATCTGTTTTCTTTGTACATTTTTATAATTCTGGCTACCGTTTGGCATCTTATTTTTATGCTTTTGTCTTTAACTTCGCACATGATGGCATCAATACTTTTTGACTTTGATGAAAGCGATACTACCGGTATTCTCAATTTAACCTAAAGTGTTCTTCCCATAATTGATCACACTTATAATAGTGCCAACTATTGCTGTTGACTTTGTGGGCTGAACATTCAACATTTTACAGAGAGCTAACGGACGGCATTGTATTTATGATTTTTAGTTTGTGATTGGGGTCACCTAAGGCACTGCTGCACTATTGCAGCTGTCTTTTTTTTGTTGAGTTTTATTCCAAAAAAAAACATTGGCCATCCAAACATGATGTTAATGTAGACTGAGCTTATTACCTGGAATTTTCCTGCATTTGTTAAATTTTAATTGCCTCATTTACCATTTTATTGCTTCAGGTTTGGAAACTTGAGGGCAAATTAATTGTATAAGAATTCTGTAATCATTTTAGCTTTCAAAAGCTGATTCGGTCCCTTGTATTTAGATGCATAAAAAATGTGACAATTCATTCTATTAGAAAATGATTGGCATCTTTAGATAGCCAACTCTATAAGCTTTATTTGTTGTAGAGGTTGAGGTATCTTAAGAAATAATCTTGAAATGCTAGAACTGTTACAGTGTAAACTTTATTCTACATGTGAGGAAAGTACTAACAAAATCAGTGTTGGTGTATAAAATATTCAGTGACCTCTCAGTGTCCTCACTCAATTTGCTAGACTACATGTAAATAGCTGCATGTTCGTGTTGATACAAGTTGGGAAACTACCAACCTAAGTTGATGAAACAAATCATCCTCATCTTAATAATTGTGATTTATATAGCACTTGTTCACAGCGCTTTACAATTTTAAAAAGTAGAGTAAAAAGTAAAAACTAGACACAGCAATCTTTGTGAAGCACCATGTCATTTTTGCTTGGATTAGGTCAAGACTTGTTGATGCATAATAGTGCTTCTGGTGCAAGTTGAGGTTCTTAGCCCCAGACTTAGTGGGGTCACTAAATGTTGATTCTGGCAATTTGAGCCCCTTGTTCAACAGGGATCAATCACATGTTCTGCCTCATCAGCCCCCCCAGCACATTCTTTTTCATAAGCAAGGGCATGAAACTCGTTTTAAAACATGAGCTGAATGGTATTGATCCCCAAATCCTCCACATCACATTTACACCCTTTACAACTACATTTTTTCACAGGGTGAAATGCACAAGAATCACCCTCCCACTCATGTATTTCTTGCACATGATACCTTGCCAAGCAAAACACTGTCTGTTTGTATTTTTCGGGGTCTTTCCCAGAATGTACTAGGGCACAATAGTAGTTACGGTTTGCACTCTGGATGAACCCAGGCTGATACATGATTTGTTCAGCATGGCAACATGTGTACTTTTTCCAGTACAACAACACTTTGATTTTTCCATTTGGGGGCAATCCTTCTTGTGAATGTCAATAAATGCCTTGCTAAAAACGAAGCAAAAACTAGCCAAAAGAAATTCAGTGCAATGTTTTGCAATTGATCTGTAGCTAACATGCAAAACATGTGACAAATCTGAGAGCAAAAACAACATGGTTAGAATTCAGCAAAAGGCAAAACTCTAATTTTGATTTTGATGGACATTTCAAAGTTGCCTGCCTGAAAGGTGCCAACTGATGGAGGGAAAATACTGGGTGTGGTGTGCTGGGGTTACAAGGAGTATAACATATATCTTGTCAAGTCAACCCCCTCCCCAACAAAAAAAAAAGAATGTGGAAGGACATCAAACAAATAATATATTTCTGAACTTCTTCATTATACATTAACTTACAACAGCCTACAATGTAGGATAAAATAATATGATTGTTATGTGCAACAGGAACAATCCTTTATAACATCATATCTCTTGAATAATATTCCTAAATGAAAATTCTTACGTTGTAAGAAAAGTTAATTATAAGTCCACAAGTCAGTTTTTTAAACCGTGACAACGATTGTTTGCTTTTTTGTCCAAACAATCTCTTTCTAAGGAAGTGATTCTCTCAAATATAGCCAGGTGATGGCTTTTGGTTGAATGTGTAGAGCAATTAAAAAAGAAAAACTGTTCTAAGTGTGCAGGTCCAGGGGTTCATTGTGGCCCAGTTTGTTAGACCCACAGCACCAGTAGCATATTTTTGATAGGCAAGATTGTAATGCAACTAATCCTGACCTGGACATTTGTATGATCACTGGCTTATACTTTGTTGGGTCTAATTACCTGTGCAGGTGGGCTGAACACTTGATGTTATAATGGAACATCTTTTGAACAAGTCTCTTTGACCTGTTATGCCTCAATTTTATAATGTCTATTTTTTTATATTCTTGTCTTTTTGGCATGCCAGGCTTTCTTGATGGGGTGCTCTGTATTGTCATCAGCTACATATTACTTTTTGGCATTTGTTCTTGTGGTGGAATTTTCTGTGGTTGCTGGTTGTTGGTTCTTGCTGTAAGTTGTAAAATCATTAAACTGCTAAATGTACATGTAAATCAACCTAGTCTGTCTTTATTTCTTTTTGTTATGGATTGGATTGTTTCCCTATAGGAAGACCCTTCTATGTCAAGGATACTTGGGGACAATTCCTTGCCACTCATTGTATCTGTAGATTATATCCAAATATTCTCTTGAGCAAGATCATGGTTTTGATATTATAGTGGATCTCATCAGTTGCTGTTTTTTGTTTTTATACAAAGGTCCAGGATATAAATTAATTTGTTCTAATTGGTCTATTTTTTAAGGCCAGTGGTGCTTATAAATTTCAATCATGTACATACATTTGTATTTTTTGGACAAGTAAGATTTTGGAGAGACATCAGTCGGCGTGTACCTAAAAAAGGATTGTATTGCTTTTTGTATTGTGTGAGATATCATGGAAAGATGTCCTGGTATTTTCTTAGTAGTAACTGTGAAATAGAAGGTTTCCCACCCTATAGCAAGGAGCTCTGTCTAAAAATATCTGAAATGAAAATGAAATATATACTGGTCCTGACCAGTATATATTAAACTTGTTAAGGAACCTGATAATAAGTATAAATCTAGAATCGGTTTCCAAACTTGCCCATTATAAAGTGGATATTACACTTTCTGTGTTGGATTCTTCCCTCCTGATGTTTGTAACGTTTAGTCTTTAACCACTACTTTTCCTCATTAAATTTTTACTAATCAGTCAACTAAAAATTTATTATTACACTAGATCTATTCTTATTCTTATTATTATTTGATATACATACAAGTCTCTCTGTTCACTAGATAATTTACAATGTTATGATTGTTTATGGTGTTAAGGGTTACCAGTTTAAATGAAATCAACACACGACTGTCCTATTTAATTTATTAAAAATATGATAAACAAAAACAATATGTAGTTTATAATAATACTGAAATGTTTTGTTGACCTATATGTTAAACACTGCGTTTTTTTAAAGAGTGAGGCATTCTTAAGGAAAATTCATTAAAAATATCATTCACAAACAATATCAAATAACAAATTCACAAGACTTTTTATTGTGCGAGATATTGTGGAAAGATGTACTGGTATTTTCTTAGTAGAGACTGCGAAATAGAAGGTTCCCACCCAGTAGCAAGGAGCTCTGTCGAAAATATCACAAATGAAAGACAGGCCTAGCACAAATGATGCAGTTTTAGCCTTCCTGTGTGCAAAATCAATCACCCTCTGCTTTCTGTCATTTGCTGTCCTTTGGTCGTACACATTCTGGGCTGCTTCTCTACTATGGCGTAGGGCAAAGACTGTCATGTTGACAGGCATGGCACAAATGATGCAGTTTTGGCCTTCCTGTGTGCTAGATCAATCACCCTCTGCTTTCTGTCATTTGCTGTCCTGTGGTCGTACACATTCTGGGCTGCTTCTCTACTATGGCGTAGGGCAAAGGCTGTTAAGTTGACAGGCGTGGCGCAAATATGTACTTTTGGCTTTCGTGTGTGTTAGATCAATCACCCTCTGCGTTCTGTCATTTGCTGTCCTTTAGTCGTACATATTCTGGGCTTCTTCTCTACTGTGGCGGTGGGTAAAGGCTCCAAAATGAAGATGTATAATAAAAATATATATAAACGTGAACAGGAACTAGAAGTTTAAAATTGCACAAGATCAATCACCCTCTGCTTTCTGTCATTTGCTGTCCTTTGGTTGTACACATTCTGGGCTGCTTCTCTACTATGGTGTAGGGCAAAGGCTGTCAAGTTGACAGGCGTGGCACAAATGATGCAGTTTTGGCCTTCCTGTGTGCTAGATCAATCACCCTCTGCTTTCTGTCATTTTCCATCCTTTGGTCGTACACATTCTGGGCTGCTTCTCTACTATGGCGTAGGGCAAAGGCTGTTAACTTGACAGGCATGACGCAAATGATGCAGTTTTGGCTTTCCTGTGTGCTAGATCAATCACCCTCTGCTTTCTGGCATTTGCAGTCCTTTAGTCGTACACATTCTGGACTGCTTCTCTACTGTGGCAGAGGGCAAAGACTGTCACATTGACAGGCCTAGTACAAATTCTGCTAGTGTGTAGCATGGATGTTATGATCTTTGTTCACTTGGTTTTAAGTTGATTTGGTTTTTACAGTTAAGCCATGACCAGTATATATTACACTTGTTAAGGAACCTGACAAGTATAAATCTAGAATTGGGTTCCACACTTACCTATTATAAATTGGATATTACACTTTCTGTGTTGGATTCTTCCCTCCTGATGTTTTTAACTTTCATTCTTTAATGCCTACTTTTTCCTTGTTTTACTAATCAATCAACTAAAAAATTATTAATTACACTAGATCTATTATTATTATTATTATTATTATGGTACTTTACTGTAATTGCAAATGATTTTTCTCTCTCAACCTCCGAGTCCAAACCATGGATTTTCGGATGCAAAGAGGATTTCTACTTGATGGAGAGGACATGCCTGAGAAGGTGCGTTGTAGAAAGGATAGTTATTTTCTGGAGTTCATGTATGTTGATGTTGCCAGGGATCTTGTTGGTGTAGTTTTCCATGCCCTTCTTGATGGTGCCAAGGGCTCCCATAACCACCGGGACTGTTGTTGTTTTGAGCCCCCACATTCGTTCAACCTCTATTTCCAGATCTTTGTACTTGTTGAGCTTTTCCGTGGTTTTGACTGAGGTGTTGATGTCGAGGGGTACAGTCATGTCAATGAGAAGGCAGGTCTTGTCTTTCTTGTTCTTTAGCACAATGTCTGGCCTATTAGCTGCGATGGTTCTATCAGTGTGGATGGGCATGTCCCACAGGATGGTGACACTGTCCTTCTTGGTGACAGTCTTGGGTTCATGCTCATACCATCGCTCCTTCACCTCAATGCTGAACTCTTTGCACATATTTTTTTAGCACCATTAAATTTTAACAAAGCTTGCTGGTAACGTACCTTGTGATAAGAGCCCTTTACCATAAAATTTCATTGTGTGAAGTATGGGTGAAATCATCATTTCAGTCTTGTTAAGCTTGTGCATGTTCCTTGTAGTCGTCGTAAAGATTCAATGACTCCAACTCCAAATTTGGTGCCTGTTTTACTTTGCTCATTTTCACCAGCTGTAAAAAAACTAAGCATGGGATATCTCGCATGAAATTGCTGCAGTTGCATGAAGTCTGCGTGAGTTCAACAGGATGGCAGATGTTGATAGCTTTAGCTTCGAGGATAGCCAAAGCCTGAACAGCAACAGCCAACAAATTTTGATGTAAAACTTCGAAATTCTAGATTTATGACACTGTTACTCTTGACTTTTGTCCTCAGAGCTCACAAACTACAGTTAAAAAGAAAACAAACAACTGTTGAACTCCAACAGTCAACAATAAGCCAACCTCAGATTTCTATTTATATATCAGATCCGAAAGTTTACAGTCGCAATTGATTCATTCATAAACATTACTAAACATACTTAAGGAAATGTCACAACTGCAGTTTGTCCAAATGAGAACATGAATTTGTTATCCTGCAAAGAGCTCCTTGGCTGTCTTATCATCAATGAATGTAGGAATCAAGCATACAGTCATTCGGACATACTCTCCAGCACTTTTACAAGCATGGCACCAATGCATGTGAATGTCCCTTGAATCTGGTCAAGAAATATGTCACCTCAGACATAAGTTATAAACTTGTAAATGCAAAGGATTGTGGGATACTACTCATCTCTCCTCTAGCCAGCTTCTTAACTCTAAGTGGTTTTTGGCCTATTTCATTTTTGCTCAATTTCACAAATTCATCTAAAATAGATTTAAAAAAAGAATTCGCAATTCTTATATCCAACTTTAAAACATGCTGGTAAATAGGGTCCCCATATTAAAAGGCAAAGGCCCTGAAGCAAACCATGCTGCTGGCATACTGGATCTTGTTACCACATCCACTGTAGGCACCATTTAATCTGCAAAACAGATTTCCCCCCCTGGAACTAATTTTTTTTCGTTTGTACCATAAACAATACTAAACAATAGCTATACTAAGCAATCCCAATATTGTTATTGGCTGATACATGGTGACAAGAAAAGCCTTCAGCTAAGCATCCATGCCAGGATAAAGAGAGAGCAATTATTTTCTGTCCACATGTCCCTAGATAAAGTATCAATAGAAACCCAAATAGATGCAACAAGTTACATGTGGGTATCATGGTGCCCATGAATATTGAATACTATAATATATAATTTTTTTCCTATATAATAGCATACGAAAGAAATAGTTTCCAAAGTCTGCCTACTTACCATTACGCACTTATGTCACAAATATGAGCTTGGTTCACTTGGTCAATGAGATCCTCCCGCATTTTAGTTGTTCCAACAAAAAACTGTAATGGAAGTGTAATGTGCAGAAACTCCATCTTCAGTCTATGAGACAATGAAAGGGCACTTTAGGAACATAAAAACTTAAAATTCTAAGCTTGATACACTTCAATATTAAGCTACAGCTTGCTAATACTTAAGGGACCTTAGGATAAGATAAGCTTACACCTTTTTCAGTTAGTGGAAACGGATTACTTTATTTTACTGGCATTGGCACTGTTGCTCTAAAAGTGTTCTTCACAATACTATGTAACTCAAACTGGAAGGAGGCAGGGGCAGCATTATGCCTCCTCTAAACCACATCTGAAGTGTAGTATTTTCATTGGTATTTTATTGTCAACAACTGTAATAGTTGCCTTTTCCATGATCAGTGTAAGGTGGCTTGCTGGTTTGGGGTAGCGAGAGGTAGTCTCTTGTAAAATGAGTACTCACGATACATTTGTTGGCCCAGGTGAATTCCATACTCCTGCTACTTGTTCTTTTCTTCCATTTTACCCAAAAGTACAATGTTACTTGCGTTCAAGCTTTGGTTGTCGGCCTTCAAGCTACCAAGCTCGTTGGTTAACATTTTATGACCTTTTCCCACTGTTTTTCGAAATTGGTTCATTTCATTGTTCATTTGCTCTTTTTTAAACTTGAAATATGTTTCCCATTCACACATCCTTTATTAAAGATTAATTGAAATCGATTGCTTGCTAATACTTAAGGGACCTTAGGAGAAGATGAGCTATGCATTTTCTTCAGTTGCTGCAAACGAATTACTGTATCTTAATGGCATTGACACTGTTGCTGTAAAAGTGTTCTTCATAATACTATGCATCTCAAACTGGAAGGGGACAGGGGCAGCATTTTGCCTCTTCTGGACCACAACTGCAAGTGCAGTATCTTTCACTGGTATTTCAATGTCAACAACTGTAATAGTTGCCTCCTCATGATCAGTTCGAGGTGGCTTGCTGGTTTGGAGTAGTGCCAGGTACTCCCTTTTGTAAAATGAATATTGTTACATTTCTTGGCCCAGGTTAATACTATACTCCTGCTGCTTGTCCTTTTCTTCCAGCTTACCCAAAAGTACAATGTAACTTGCGTTCAAACGTTGGTTTTCAGCCTTCAAGCCCAGTTAGCAGAGCTGGCCTGGTTTGCCGAGATTTTGGCATGCCTGTTAAACGCAACAAAGATCAACTTTGCGATTGCATGACAAGTGGCTAACCTTGGTGAAAATTTTCCATGTATCGCATTTCCCGGGACAGGAAAATAATTGCCTCAGAACTAACCTGCTCACATGTAAATTGTCCTTTTTCTCTTTTAATAGTAAAGAGGTAATAATAATATTAAATTTATATAGTGCTTATACTAAAATAATATTCAAAAGCGCTTAACAATAAGAGAAAAGTAAAAATAGGATTAAAAATTAAATATTCTGACTAATTATTGTTCACAAATTAAAAGCTTTCTTAAGTTCAAAGGTATACAAGACTGGTTTGGGGTAGCGAGAGGTAGTCTCTTGTAAAATGAGTACTCACAATACATTTGTTGGCCCAGGTGAATTCCATACTCCTGCTACTTGTTCTTTTCTTCCATTTTACCCAAAAGTACAATGTTACTTGCGTTTAAGCTTTGGTTGTCGGCCTTCAAGCTACCAAGCTCGTTGGTTAACATTTTATGACCTTTTCCCACTGTTTTTCGAAATTGGTTCATTTCAGTGTTCATTTGCTCTTTTTTAAACTTGAAATATGTTTCCCATTCACACATCCTTTATTAAAGATTAATTGAAATCGATTGCTTGCTAATACTTAAGGGACCTTAGGAGAAGATGAGCTATGCATTTTCTTCAGTTGCTGCAAACGAATTACTGTATCTTAATGGCATTGACACTGTTGCTGTAAAAGTGTTCTTCATAATACTATGCATCTCAAACTGGAAGGGGACAGGGGCAGCATTCTGCCTCTTCTGGACCACAACTGCAAGTGCAGTATGTTTCACTGGTATTTCAATGTCAACAACTGTAATAGTTGCCTCCTCATGATCAGTTCGAGGTGGCTTGCTGGTTTGGAGTAGTGCCAGGTACTCCCTCTTGTAAAATGAATATTCTTGTTACATTTCTTGGTCCAGGTTAATACCATACTCCTGCTGCTTGTCCTTTTCTTCCAGCTTACCCAAAAGTACAATGTAACTTGCGTTCAAGCGTTGGTTTTCGGCCTTCAAGCCCAGTTAGCAGAGCTGGCCTGGTTTGCTGAGATCTTGGCATGCCTGTTAAACGCAACAAAGATCAACTTTGCGATTGCATGACAAGTGGCTATCCTTGGTGAAAATTTTCCATGTATGCGCATTTCCCGGGACAGGAAAATAATTGCCTCAGAACTAACCTGCTCACATGTAAATTGTCCTTTTTCTCTTTTAATAGTAAAGAGGTAATAATAATATTAAATTTATATAGTGCTAATACTATAAAATAATATTCAAAAGCGCTTAACAATAAGAGAAAAGTAAAAATAGGATTACAGTGAGGACACTCGAACCATGAACACCAAAACTTTTTTCCCGCTTTTTTGGCATCATCCAATCACGAAGTCGCTTCATAACGAGGCTCTTACATTTATTCCGTTGAATCAACTGAGAGTGATACATAGCGACCATGGCTGACAAAAGTGAAGTGTATATGTGGCTTAAAACATTATCTCCAGGCATGAAATTGGAAAGACTTTCGCCCCAAAAAAGCAGGGGGTTCCGCTCATGAAGATCACTGGCTTACGTGAAATCAGAGGATTTGGACTCATTCTTCCCGTCTCCTGGTAAGCTATTACTGGCAGAAAGACTTGTATTGGAGGCTGAGCTAAATAACATCAAAACAGAAACTGGTCGTCAGCCCAACCACCTTGAGCCAAAACGACTGAATATGACACCAAGTCCAAGCAGTGTTGAACAATCTGTAAATAAAATGTCCCAGCAACAGTCACATGAGGCCGTAATCAACTTCGATTTTGAAGCGAGCGCGACCGCTTCGAACCAAAGCCCTGAAACGATTCAAAGTCCATTGGACCGAAGAGCTGCAGAACTTTCAGAAAATCTAAAGCTACTGGAAGTGCAAGTTGAAAGTGCCAAAAGTCATCTACAAGGGAAGCGAAAAGCCCCGGAAGATTAACCAAATGTTTATGAGAGGCGTGGAAAAGTTTGTGCACTTTGTCATACATCTGGCCACAACAGAACAAAGTGTAAGAAAAGCCCTTGTAACAATGTCAACTCTTGTAAGCTAAAGGACAAGCATCCTGAATTGCTGACCGATATTCGCACCTTACAGCGTGATTTGAAAGAACTTGAACAAAAGTATGCGAAAGCTAAAAGTGACCACGATGTATTTATCGCTTCCCGCCAACGAGCAAAGTCAAATTTCTTTGCTATCATGCGTCCACGTCTAAGAAAACAAAACCCCGCGAAGTACTTAGATCGTTCAACCTTGGATAGAGACTTAATGATTCTGCAGCGAGCGCTGCGAAATAAAGTTCCATTAGAGGAAACTTACGACTGGAGATTGCCAAATGTTATCGAAGAGTATAAACATGGAATTGTTGAGCCTCTCCGAGTGCAATGAACTGAAACGAAGGATTGCATGCAAATGTTATAATTGTGCTTTACTCATTTTATGCTGCAGTACATGTAAGCTGCATTTGATATGTTTTTGTTGTGTTTTATTTCATTCCGGCATCAAATTCACCTTCTTTAATTACAAGTGCCGGCTAATAGAAATATTCATGTATTTCATTGTTTGTGTTGTACAAAAATAAAGTTTCACTCTTATTATAAAGTTACAATTACTTTGAATCGGAACAGTTTCTATTCAATAAAGTTTGGTTTTTAATATGCATTCTGTGTCCTATAATTGCATTTGAAGGAAATTTACATTAATGAGCAGCGCGAGCGAGTTTATTTGTTCTCACGGGTGAGCTAAAAATAAACTTGCAACAAAATAACGTGACCGATAATGTGCAATAGGGACATACAGTCGACTCCCGATAACTCAAACCTTCAAGGGAAATAGAAAAAGGTTTGAGTTATCAGGAGTTCGAAATACTGGGAGTTGAGAACAAATAACGGGAAATAAGTGAAAAAACGATGTTTACGGTGTATTACTGTTCATACAGTGTACATTCTAATCAAATTCATCTACTGGAGAAATGGAACAATATTTCAAAATATACAATCAGAACGTAACGTAACGTGAAAAAGAACAAAGCAAAGTACTAGGAAAAGACTAGGTACTGTAGTGCCAACAGTGTCGGGCTACTGCTACAGAGTTCATGCGATTTACTTTTTCGGGAAATAGTCAGTTAATACGCCCTAACGCTTCACAACTAATCTATTACTATCAATTATCCTTGAAATGTTTCTTACGTTGGATTTGAAAGAATCGAATGTAATCGATATCATCCTCTCAATTTTTGGCACGACGATAAGAACAACTGTACTGTGGTGGTGACTGCCAAGGCAGTTAACTGTGGAGATGGAAAAGGGATGCAAGTGCCATGCACACTGCACTTCAAGGGACACAAGAAATTCATTGACATTTTGAAGGAGTTTTAAAAGTGGCAAAGCTTGATGAAGATACTAAGCAGCAAAATCTGAACTGGACTGACAGTTTTTGTAATGCAAAACATATAGAATAAACAGCTGCTTCAAAATATTTTCAATGTTTTGGACTTGAAAAATTATACAGATGACCTGAAGGGAAACGAAAATTGCTTCGAGTCAGTGGGAGGTTCAAGTTATTAAGGGGTCGAGTTACTGAGGGTAAAATTACAGTAAATGTATCATGGAAATCCACGGGAAATCGATTTTGGTTCGAGTTAGTGAGGGTGCGAGTAAAAGAAAACAAATTTTGATTTAAGAAAAAAAAGAAACATTAAGCTTTTTGCAAGACAACTAAGACAGATAGTGTTATATTTATTCTTCCCCGTCTTTTGTCCATCGTTTAGTCAGCGTTTAACTTGGGGTGATAAAATGCGGCACTTTAAATGTACATGAAGTAGCTTCACCACTGCCTTTATGGTCAGTCACCCTGCTAAATATCTCCTTTTGAAGTTTATGGGCAGCCTCAAAACCTCAGTTGCTGTAGTGCCATAGGGATCTGAATTTTCTTACTAACATGGAAGCGTGTTCCACACTTAAATAACCATAATCACCGGTTCCAGGCCGAGTCCAAACAGCTCTCTCAGGTAAAAACCTCATTCCTTGCACTCTGAAAGGAGAGGATAAATACCATTTCAATGAAGTTTAAATAATAACACCCTTCTATTACAAGGCCACTTAGCCAAATGCTCCCAAGTAAGTATTTCAAGATATAACCCACAGTAAAGAGGCAGCTAACGCGCACAACGACGTGTCAAAGCACAAACCTCTAATTCGAAGAGAGGGGGACTCGGTTCATCCTTTTTAGTTCATAAAAAGGGCATAAACAACTCATTTTTTCGAAATGGTTGTTTGGGTGTTCTCAATTTGATAATGAAGGAAGTCATTCAGTTTTAGATTCTTTGAGTCTACATAACCGTAAAATATTTGGCAGTTAGAAGGCAAAAATTGATTTGAAGGTTATATCTACTTGGAAAGGATCATTATCAGTAACTGGGCACAGAGTGGAGGAAAATAGTCAGAGTCCGAATATTCCAGGGTAACGAAACAGGAGCCACTCTCTCTTGTAGGCCAGTGAGCACCTTTTTCAAGTTTTGTTTTCGCTGGAGGTTTCGCAGCACTCAACAGTGCGATAACAAAACAAAAGTTCAAAGGGATTATGCAAATTTCAGGATAATCACGTCCCACACAACAAAATGGCATCTATCGAAAGTTTGCTTAATGAGATGGCTAAATGCAATAACACAATCACAGCTTTCGTTCTGACAAATTCCAAATGATAACAGCATTAACTCAAGTTTAATTTATGTGTAGAAATCGTCTGTAAAACAGTTTTATTTTGAACAAGCGCAAACGATCTGTTTCCACGGCGGTAAGCATGCCGCGTACGAACTCAAATTTTGCAGTGTTTATGATAGATAAATATAATAATCTTAGTCAAAGAAACTGTTTGAGTCGAACTTTTCCCCCTTTTCGTTTTGTTTAGTTCGAAGGAAATCAAAGTTTAACTTTTAGCGAAATTTTCCATATTACTCTTATTAACTGAGTACTTTGCGTATTTAACGAAGAAATACTATACCAGATTTATACCTTTTATGTGCGATCGGCCTTTCTGGCTGTGGAGAACATGCTAAGAATAATAATTATTAAATCAAGTTTCTTTCTTGCAGTGTTCAAACTAAAACGAAGGTTCGCATGTGCTTTGTCTAGAGTTCATGAAAACGCTTCGAAAACTCGCAATACTCTTTGAAAATTCGAAAAATTGCGTACAAAATTTTGTTTTGTTTTGTGCGAATGTTCGAAAATGTCAAGAGAATAGCAGCTTCGAAACTTTCGTCGAGTTTAAAAATTCGTTGTTTTTCGTCGAAAAGCAACAAACTCTCGAAATTCTCTCTCATATCTTTAGCACAGTAGTGTACATGTAAAACAAAATCTACTTTGAGTAGTTGTAAATGAATGTACACTATATGAACATCACAGTTATCATTGGAATAGTAAAACGAGAATCCACAAACTAAAGTTGCAATGTTCTGAGCTCCTGTATTTGCTATCATCAAGTCGGCTTTTGATAACTGAAGCCTGCAATGTACAAGTACTGTAGCAATTCCAAAGCTTCAATTCAACGTCATTTAGTATAACCTAAAACATCCACAGTACTTTTGCTTACAATACAATAATGTAAAGTCCCCATAGAACTTCTCAAGGAGTGTTTCAGCAACATCTAGATCAGAAGGGGAGATGTCATCGCCAAGACGAATGTTTCTTCCTTCAACCAGAAGATCAAAATGCACAACAAACTTCTCCGGGAGAACGTTCACAACAATTCAGTAACCAAGCCTTTAGTTCTGATGCTACATGTGGGAGATAATAATAATTATGATAGTTCTAATCTGTGTCAACTATTTTGTCACTAAATTGAACCTGCCACAGTACTAATCACCGAACATCCAAGCTGTGGATTTTGTGCAAGTAGACAATTTGTAAAATACTGTTAAGTTAAAATTTTGTATGTCGGTAGATATCAATATAAAAATAACTTCTTAATCAATATCATTAGTATGACATCATCAATCACGTGACCAGAACGCACGTAAGTTGAATGATTATTGGAACCGGTTCTCTATTTTAACTATGTTTTAGAGTGGAAAGCTGCATCAGCCGTAGCTGGTTTTCATGCAGGTCCTCTTTCCAGATTGAATGGGAATTTAGAATGTTGGTTTTTAAGGACAGGGGAAAACCAGAATACCCAGAGAAAAACCTCTTGGAGCAAGGAGAGAACCAACGACAAACTAAATGCACATATGACGCCGGGACCAAGGAAGGAACCCGGACCACATTGTTGGGAGGCAAATGCTGTCACCACTTCACCATTCCTGCAAGATCTTAAATAGCTCTGATGCAATCGTTGTTTCGTGAACGATGCAGCAAACATTCGGTATGGCAACGCCAAACTGATTCACAACGGTACGATAATTAATCCCTTGATTGAGGAAATACGGCGTCATTGCCACTCGTCGCTCCACAGAAACTTTGTTCTTCACAAAAGTTTCTTCCTTCACGATGAGAGGGCATAATTGGTTGCCAAAGCTTTGCATAAGATGACTGGGAGAGCCGAAAGTTTGTAATGAATAATTATAATCGGATGTATTTTTTGTTTACAGGTAGATGGGCCTATAACCAGGGGGCTTATAAGCAGTTTATGGTAATATTGTTGTATTAATTATAAGTTTGAGTCATTTTACTAGGAAAATTAGTGCGAAATATATGCAAATCTTGAAAACATAAATGGACTGTAGTATTACTATTATTTAGTAATGCTGCAGTGTAATGTAATGTGTAAGTTAAAGTAGTGTGATGTAACTTTTGTTGTAAGTTTTGGATGTTTCCAATAAAGTTTTAAATACCTAAAAAAAAAAAAAAATAAAAAATAAATAAATGGACTGTAGGAGCGTGTTGCTTGTCAGAAGCATTCTGAATCAAAGTACACCAGGCAAAATATTGAAAAAGCGGCCAACAAGATTGCCAGAAAAAGTGATATTACACCAAAAATGGCTTGGCAGGTTAACTGTGATAAACATTAGTCTAGCGACCGTAGTAGTTTCATGTAGCACTTACCGGTGAAGTGTTGTTCCGTTTTAAGGAGACATTGTTAAACTGCCTCAACTTTTCTGTGGCATGCCAGGGGAATCTCTTTTGTAGAGATTCCCAGGTTTCCTCACCCGCGAACTTCTGAAATGCTTTAAGTACTTTTTTTTTCCTTTTTATGTTTTCTGCTGCTTCCTTCAATTCTTTTAGTGACAGCTGCCCTTGAGCAGGTCACTTTTGGTGTTGGGCTTGAGACCCTGAAGTGGCATTCCAATCTAAAAAAAAAAACAAAAAAGGTTATTTTCTTTCTTTTATTATTTTATTCTTATCTAATAACCATAGTGGCGCTAAGAAGCGACGAGGAACGTTGAAACCGATTGCTTTTGAATTAATTTCTGAGATACTTGGTATAACAACACGATCATCCATTTTTATATATGATTTAGCTCGAGAAAGTAAAATGCTTGGAACACCGTAGCAATTTCTGCAAACTGGCCATCGTTTGTTCTCATTTGGCAGGTCCTGTGTGCAGACAAATGCAGTGATGATCGAGATCAATAATCAAATGAAATCTGAAAACATTATGATTGTATTCTCCGTTTGTTGATTATAGTCACAAAAACCTTTGAAAAGCAAACAACTTTCAGTTTTTCCAGTGGTATCACGAGTGAAAATTAGATAAGGCTGCTTTAGGCAGTCACGCCTCAGATAATAGTCATAATAGCTATTACAGGTATTACTGACCTGATTTTGTGTTAATTGACGAAACCTTTTCATCCTTGACGGCTTCTCCTTTTTCATATCCTTCAATTTGTACTCGTTGTACATTTGTGAAATTTGCAGGAGAAGCTCAAACGTTGGTTTGGGCAGCAATGCCGCCTGTAATGTAGGCTCCAAGGCATTCACATCCTATAATTGAATGAATTAATGTCAAGGAACTTCAGGATCCTTCAGTGGTGGTTTTATGAAAACGTCGGTGGTCGTGCTGTCATCATGAAGGCTTTAGGGTGTGCCAAGAATCTGAAGGACCTGTTAGTCAGAAGCAGCCTACCACGGGACCTTCAAACCACCCAACAGGTTCTTTCCCCTGCAACAGCACCGTTTGCCGTACATGTCCCCACGTTAATTCATCTACTACAATTACAACACCCAAAGGGCACTTCACCTGCAACACGGACGACGTGGTTTACTGTTTGACATGTGACAAATGTCCATCAACTGTTTACATTGGAGAGACTGGGTGCAGCTTGGCTGACCGTTTCAGAGAACACCACAGGGATGTTATCAACGGCAGAAATGACCTTCCTGTACCAGCGCGCTGCGACACATCTTTCAGGCATTTTTGGCAAGAATAAAATAATGTCCACTTATTTACAAGTGAGTTGGGAATAAGTCTTGAATACGTGTTCCTTAATCTACGTCACAGCTCCCGTCCGATTGAGAGGAGACTCAGTGCACTGCGGTCATAGGCTGTACAACACCTATGGGTAATTTTTCATTTTCACCTCATTTCAAACCAGACTTCAACCTGGCCGGATCTTTATGTAAAACATTAGAGTAATTATACATGCCCAAGAATGGGCATCAATTGTTTGTTGTCCTTCCTAAAATTGGTGACAAGAGGAACGTATGAAGACAAAAAAGTAATTATGAGATGATAGTGGAGTTGTGCAGTCATGCATATCAGCAGATTTTCTGTTCTTCAAATGGTAGTGGATAATGTAGCAGCTTCTAGGATTTCTATATTACATTTAACAAAATAACTAAGATTTAATTACATTTATAGAAATAAAACAATTTATATCAAACTTCACTGTTCAATTCAAAACTGGAACTACACCTAGAAAAAAAGGAAAGGATAAAACACTTTAACTCACAAAAATAAATAAATTAGGCCTCCCCCAACAACAACAAGAACAACAACAAAGAAAAAATTATGAATGATGTACCTGTTCTCTTGGAAAGACCTGTCGCTCTTGAAATTGCAACAATACACTGTTCCCCAAAATCGGGAGATTTTATGCATGGCCTTCCATCAGTACGTGTACCACTCCAAAAGAGAGCAATAAATTTAAGAAGTGCAGAAGTTCCATAACTGTGGTTGACATGGCTCGCTACTACTTTTGTTTTGGAACAGGCTCCTTCGTGTATGTTTCTTCTTGGTTTCATCTCTAAGGCTTTTCTTCTTATTAGACTTTCCCGGGGTATCCCCGGTACTTGTCAAAGTCCTTTTACGCATCTGAGATAAACATTAAACATTCCAAGTCATGGAAATCATTGTCATGTTTTCCGCTACTCACTGCAGCCTTGATTACTGAGTGCCTTAAACTGGTCGAGTCACTGTACTTCGTACTGCAAGACTATTTTAGAACGAACAGGAGTTAACTGTATGTGGATCATCAACAATTTGGACATACATTGACTTTCAGCCAAACTACAGAATACAGGGCCACTTATTTGCATCTTATTGAATGACTTCCCACATTCTTTGTACTTTGTATTTGTTTTCACTTGAGAAATAAAATATGCCTGGTGTTCTCACTCAGTTTCGTTGCAGTTTTGCATTGAATGACCACTAAAAAATGTTAATCTATTCTTATTAGATTTTAGAATATCTGGTTATCAGTTCATGTAAAGACTCAGAACAATTTGTAGTACATTTACGTATACACACAGTTAGGGAAAACTGTTTTATTATTTTGCCGTTCACGTCATGTATTACATTTTCATATTCCTCCTTTCCTTTTATGATAGCAATTGTATGGTTTCCTGTCAGCAAAAAAAAAAAAGTCATTACAATTCAATTATGCGAGATCATCTTTAATCTTTAATTGGGTACAACTAAAACAGTTAAAAATATACTAGGTGGTTTAAATATAAAGATAATACATATCTTTTAGTGGATCATTAGTTTGGGCTTGTGTAAAATGTTTTTAGTGGATTGATAATTTTCAGGTATAATGGACCTCTCTGTATTTAAAACAGACACCTCTCTCCTACATAGTTCACTGTTATATATAGTCGTGCCAATTTTATCAAGAGAAATAAGATGTTGATCACTTTTAATTAACATACTTAAACTTGACAAGTAATTTTGTCCATCCTCCACAATGGCAAATGAACATACAAAGACATTGCTGCTGCGGGACATCCTGGTGCCATCCACTAATATATTCACTTTATGTTTTTGGATCGGTGTTCTATTGTTCTGCAGCTATGAAGAGAATAGAACATACGGGTAAATTACATTTAAAAAACCTTGAGATGTAGTCCACTCTTCTGTAAATGGACATTCCAACTCGAGGGCGAGCAGATGAAGATAACTGGTGGCCAGTCTTAAACAAGCTGTCCTGGAGGTTGTCAAAAACGTGGTTTGGATTGTGAAGTTTCCTCCATTGTCAAAAGGTGAAAAGTGAATTGTAGCCCATCAACCGTGCAGAAATGTTTAAGAAAGCAGGATTGATCGGGGAAGGCCATCGAATGCGGTGTAAACAGGCCCTTTTGTTGATCATTAACTTTTGCATTTGTTGTCCATCTCTTATAAATACCTCAAGGCTACTCTTATTTGTGGTAACTAAATTTTGCGATTTTTGCAACTGTTCAGCAAGTGGAAAAAATTAGTAGTTTCTCAGCCAAATATTTGCAAAATAGCAAAATTAAGTGCTGCAAATTATAGTAGCCTAAATAATAATAAAATTATGATTGTTTATATGATAGGTACGTACATCTAGTAGAATAATGTTGAACAGTACTCAGAACTGTGTAATGCAACGATTTCACTTAACATCCAAATAATAAATATTCAACTTATTTTTCTTTGTTCACATCGCTAATCTCTTTCCTCCCAAGTCAATTAAAAGTCAGGCTTTTTTCAGTCAATAATCTGTTTATTTACTTTAACTGTACTATAATTTTTAGATAAAATAATTTATATTACAATTTAAAATGGAATTTACCTTAAGATTTTAAGTAAGACTCTTACTAAACTTGGAATTTGTCTAAAGTAACTACGATGTATATTTCAAAACTTTTGAAAATTACCAAACAATTTCTATTTAAAAATTTATATAATCTCCTACTTGAAAAACAAATTTAAAAAAATAATTATATGCCACTAATAAAAAAAGGCTTAAAATAAGCTAGAAGTTACTTGCGGTGCTTTCACGAGCGACTTTTTGAGTCGTGGAGCAACTTAAACTCGTTTAATAAACTAACTGAACAAGAGAACAATGTAATTGTATTGGTTTTACTAAGTCATGAATATGCAGCAACTATTAATTTTAATAACTTATAACTATGTATAATGAAAACATGTCCAATTTGTTTTTTTGGAAAGTTTGAAAGCTGTTTGAGGACAGCTAGCCGAGATATGCTACAAGTGAGTAAAGCTGCCAAAAATGAACAAAACATTTGCACTGCTACAAATATGTCCTATGTTTTAGATAACAGAATTTAAGTTCCTGATAAAACAAATTCAAGACAAATTTCAACGACAGACACTTTTGTCTAATGGTAGTTATGTAACTATAGACCCTATCATAAGTGGCGGCCGGTTTATTATTCTTTAATATTCATGCTAATCAGCCCAACTAGCCTCGTTAGCATGTGCAAAATGAAAAAGAATTTGTGCTCTAAAATTAGGCTAGTTGGGCTGATTAGCATGAATATAAAAGAATAAATAAATATGAATAGGGTCTATAATTTGGAAATAATTGTCCGCAACCCAAGTCTCGTCTCGCTGAGACAATTTCTTGGACTTCCACTTTGCTGCTGCCGTCTTTTGTAACTGCTTGCTCTCTTTGATTTTTTTTATTTGCTTTTTGTCATCAGAGTCACTTGCAAGCAGCTCTGCCATGTAACATTCAATAGTGTCCCATCCATATTTATCTGCCAGGCAGATCTGTTTATTATGTTCTAAGAGCAATTCTCACGTTTTATTTCTCTCCTAATCATTGCTCGTGTTCTCACTTCGCTGATTTTTCCAAAACATTCCAGTTTACCTTGTATTGTTTCTTGTTGCCTTTGAACGTGAACCCCAGCTCTGAATCACTTAGTGCCATTCAGCTTTTTTTCATCTTCTTTAGCTCCTTGGCATATTGTTTCTGCTGTTCGAGCAAATCCTGCGCTCAACTTGGGGGTTCTTCTGCTGCAAGTGATGTGGAAGCTCACTCGTATTCACTTGTTGACTCATGATTATCATGCCTCGATCACTAAAAACGGCTTTTATTGTATGATTCCAAACGCTGAGCAGCTCTTGAATTTGTTCCTGAATGCCTAGTTGCCTTCGACATGATGTTTATGTGATTTTAAAACCCGTAGACTGCGATTACTTAAAGATTTATGTCAGACAAAACAAAGCAAAAGCAACTGCTCGCCTTTTAGGTCACATGACCTCTGCCCAAGCCCCCAGCAGTGTGTGAGAAAAACATTTTCCACTTATTGCATTGTACTCAACCAGTGGAAAATTACCCTTATGTTTCATTCTCGATATAAGTTTAAAAAACGTAGGGAATATCATGGGGTGTGTAAATGTCTATTTAACAAGAGGGCTGACTTCATGTACATAGAATAAAACAGCAGTGGGTGCCACTGTATGATCCAAGTCGTTGATAAGGATTACATGGCAGATTGGCTGTGGCATTCTTTGGTACTGCTGCGAGATGATTTTTCCATCCTTTTGGATCCTTAGGACTCTTTCCCAAATTAGGTTTTTCACCCTGTGCACTTTGTTTGGAAGGAGATCTTGTATTTCTGGTGTCATACAAAACTTTGATGTTCCAATAATTTCGCACCCACTGGCCATACAAACATCCTTTGGTCTAAATTAAATAATAAAGGTACAGTTAAACACTCCAGCTTCCATTGCTGATTGTGTTTGTATTGCATTTAATTTTTTACGAGTTGATTTAAATTTTCCTTTGTCTACTACACCAACTGATATTATGGGAGCCAAAACATGGACGAAGATCAAGAGGGCATCAAAGACCAACATACTTGGACCAAGTTTGCAGAGACACCAACATAAAAAGGGAAGACTTGCTACATCTATGCAGGACCTGGTTGAGTGGAGGAAAATGGTCAAAGGAGTCCGAATTTGCTCGATCCGGTAGGTAGTTAGAAGATCATTAACATAATCTCAGACAAAGGAAAATAAAAATAAACTGCAACATGTGCACTGTCAAAATAAACAACTAAAACTGTTCATCTAACTTGTCTGAGACGTGCTCAAGGTTAACACGTGGTCTGATCTAAAAATGTTGATTCCAATGACAAATTGGTTGTACATAAAATGTATTTCAAATATCATTGTAACATTAACAATGATAAAAACCTCCTGCCAACTGAGCATGTTTTTGTCACAAACCATTTTGCAGGTGAATCGTCTGGGAGGGAGAGCTGTTCTGACTGCAACGTTTTGTTAGAAAAAAAGGAACACACTACTTGTCCAAAATCAGACTCCTTGCGAGCCAAGTCATGAATATGAAACAACCATCGGACCTTTTCCTACCCTACACAAGGTAGGTCCTCTTAGATTGTACATGAAATGACTACTTCCCTTGTTGCAGATCCAGGTACCGAAATCTTTTACCAAAGAAGGACCTCTAAACCTTTGTGTGTAGCTGAGGGAGTTGTGGGTTATTCTCCAGAGCATATAGCAAGTGGTAGGTAAAATCCACTGTGTTTTTTTATCAACAATACTTAAAAGATGAATTACAGTTTGTACTGCACAATCTCAGCTCAGCAATGTTTACTAGCGAAAGTGAAAATTACGGGACAAACTTACCTTTTCCTTCATTATTAATGTCAGATGTCCTGGCCAAACAACAAGTAAAAGAACCGCAACGTTTTCCCAAACCGACATTTCAGCTCATCCAGCATTCGTAAACACAGCGGCCGTAATGGCGGACTCGGTTTGATATGGTATAGTACACCAGAACAAGCAATAACTTGCCTTGAAAACTACAACGAAAATAAACGCTGTCAAATTCTATGAAAACAGACCAAACGCTTTATACACGAAAACCATGCCAATGCGACACGCCAACATAGCCGATTTTCACTCGACACAAGTCCACACAACCTCGTTCCTAGGCTCTCTCTCTACGAACTCCTCCCAGAAGACCATGCGACACACGATCACGGAAACCAACAAATCTGTCGATCGTATAGTGGGCGGCAAGCCCCCACAAAAACCAGGACGGGGCCCTGATTACAGTATTTTTTTCAGGCCGCTGATCTACATACCTGGTGCCATGAACATCATCTACTTTATCTCCATTCAAGTCCTCAAAGGAGAAGCAAGAATAGCACCACAAGGGTCCCCACCATCTTACATACTGAACATAATGTATAATGTTGTGGACATTCAATCCACGCTTTGCAGCACCTGTGATAATGGAGGAAGAGTACCACATCACAAGAAAGCATAATTTACCAAACTATACAGTACAATGTACGGTACTGTGCAAAGAAATGAGAGTAAATTTAGACAAATAATGTTAATTGTTGTCGCAACCTTCCTAATAGTTTGGACTTGAACATGACGACTTAAGAATCTTTACGTTTCAAAGTTGACGTTTAAAACTGCAAGATATATATTTGCTAATCCTTAGCAAGAATTTATATCAAAAATTTTAAAAAGGAAGGCCAAAAGCATGGCCGTAAAACTTGGCGAAATGTATTTAACTAAACATCATTGCATTACGCGCTGTTTACTAGGGTTTCAAGCTACAAAGGATGTGCATGCCCGCAAATTTAGTACTCTTTTGATGCCGTGTAAATTCTGCTGTTAATCTTTACGTTTGCAACAAACTTTTAATTCTAATTCTAATTTTAGTTTTGAAAGCGTGACATTTTCCATTTGACTTGGGAGTTTTTTTTGACCGATGTCATAAACTTTGTTAATTCATGATTTTCTAATCTGCCGAGAAAATTCGAAGTTTTAAGTCAAAGCGTTACAGACTGCTATGCGTTGCATATTTATATATGACAACAACCCATGCGTTTGATTCTCGCATTCTCGGCTCGTAAACTTGCTGGTTTTCACTAAAAAATAAACTTCTGGCACCCAGGGTAACAAAACAGGAGCCACTCTCTCATAGGCCGGTGAGCGCCATTTTAAAGTTTTTTTTCCGCTGGAGGTTTTGCAGCACACAACAGTGCGACAACAAAACAAAAGTTCAAATGGATTATGCAAATTTCAGGATAATCACGTGCCACACAACAAAATGGCGTGTATTGAAAGTTTACTAAATGAGATGGCTAAATGCAATAAGACAATCACAGCATTCATTCTGACAAATTCCAAATGGTAACAGCATTCAATCAAGTTTAATTTATGTTGAAAAACTTATGCCCCCTATTCATATTGTTTAGTTAAAAGGAAATTAAAGTTAAACTTTCATTGCAATTTTCCAAATTATTCTTATTAACTGAGTACTTTGTGTATTGAACGAAGAAATACTATAGCCATGGACGTGGTGAGTCTAGAGTTATGGATGCGCGATACAACAACAACACACTACCAGATTTATACCTTTTATGTGCGATCAGCCTTTCTGGCTGTCGAGAACATGGTAAAAATAATAATTATTGAAGAAAGTTTCTTTCTTGCAGTGTTCAAACTAAAACGATAGTGCGCATGTGCTTAGTCTAGCGTTCATGAAAACGCTTAGAAAACTCACAATACTCTACAAAGTTTCGTTTCGTGCAAATTTTCGCCTGAACTTTCGTGAGTAAGTTTGAAATTTCGAAAATGTCAAGACAATAGCAGCTTTGAAAATTCGTCTAGTTTAAAAATTCGTTTTTCGTTGAAAAGCGACAGAAACTCTTGAAATTCACTCATATCTTTTGCACAGTACTGTACATGTGAAACAAAATCTGCTTTGAGTAGTTGTTAAATGAATGTACACTGTATGAACATCACAGTGATCATGAGAATAGTAAAACGAGAATCCACCAACTAAAGTTGCAATGTTCTGAGCCTCTGTATTTGCCATCATCAAGTCAGCTTTTGATAACTGAAGCCTGCAATGTACAAGTACTGTAGCAATTCCAAAGCTTCAAGTCAACCTCATTTAGTCTAACCTAAAAAAATGAGATCGACAGTATTGTTGCTTACAATAGAATAGTGGTAAGTCTCCATAGAACTTCTCAAGGAGTGTTTCAGCAACATCTAGATCAGAAGGGGAGATGTCATCGCCAAGACAAATGTGTGTTCCTTCAACCAGAAGATCAAAACGCACAAAAAACGTCTCCGGGAGAACGCTCACAATAATTCAGTAACCAAGCTTTTAGTTCTGATGCTACATGTGGGAGGTAATAATAATAATTATGATAGTTACTTCTAATCTGTGTCAACTATTTTGTCACTAAATTGAACCTGTGACAGTCCTAATAACCGAACATCCAAGCTGTGGATTTTGTGCAAGTAGACAATTTTTAAAATACTGTTCTTTGTTTCCCTTAAACATGGCAAGGAAGGCATTTGCTTGCAACATTTCAACGTGCCCATTATTACTGTGGATTTGTAAAATTAAGGCGGCTATACACATGAACAAATAGGGGGTCTGGGGACTAGGTCATGTATCTTTGTAAGAGTGAAACACAAAAGTTACAAAATTTTGTATGTTGGTAGATATAAATATAAAAATAAGTTGTTTATCAACATCATTAGTATGATGTCATCTATCACGTGACCAGAATGCACGGAAGTTGACTGATTATTGGAACCGGTTCACTATTCTCTATTTAACTATATTCAAGAGAGGAAAGCTGCATCAACCATAGCTGGTTTCATGTAGGTCCTCCTTCCAGATCGAATTGGAATTTAGAATGTTGGTTTTTGAGGAGAGGGGAAAACCAGAGAACCAACAACAAACTCAATGCACATATCACGCCAGAACCGAGGATGGATCCCGGACCACATTGGTGGGAGGCGAGTGCTGTCACCACTACACCACCCCTGCTCCCCTTTATTAAGTAAAATAAATCCCCGTTTTTCACCCAGGTAAAATTTATGATATTTTTGTGTATAAGAAAGGACATTATTACTCCTCCAGTAAAAAAAAGGTGGCGAAAAATAGTTTAAACATTTAAAATCCATCCCTTCCTGATCCTGTTCAACGACTTTTCAGTTTAAAACTATAAGTAAATCTGCATAAGTGGCTTTTATCTTGCCTCTTACCAATGGCATTGGCAGTTTTTCTGTAGCATTTTTCTTTATACCGATCAGGGGTTAGATTGTTATTCCCCCACCCCACTCCCCTTGGGTTTGCAGGAAATGGTCACCAGGGAGACTGGTTCGAGTTTGAAAACGTGGTCATAAGGAGAACAAAGGAAAGGTGTGCATATATTACGATAATGAGGAGACCATCTAATAAGAAATTCAAATCTCAGAATCAAGAAACCATATTCCTTTGAGAGAGAGGGGACTAGAACCCAGTATGGGTACGGAAGAGCAGGGACTAGGACCAATAAAAGTGAACTGGAAGTGAGGGGAATGTTTAACAAGAGATGGATGGTGTTTTACAAACGATGAATCAACTGAATAAACATTTTTTACTTGGTTATTTGATGAGTAAATAATTTACAAAACTACAAAAAAAGAGAAAAAACATGTAATATTTGCAGACTTCATAATTTTTTACACCTACTCATTATTTTTACACAACTTGAAAATTGAATAAAACATTTTCATTCCTCGTGTTATATTCCGAACCTCCTGATCTGTAACTGAAAGTTAAATCAAAAGCCACCAAAAGTGGTGTTGTCGAGTAAGTGCCCTAAACAGTTGTCTTAGCTGTGCCCTGATTACTTGTCTAACATGTTCATATCATTTTGGGTTCCCTCTTCGAAAAATGATAGTAACATCAAATACTGTAAGGCTTTGTCTGCTGAACGTACATCTGTGACACGATCCTCTGATTACAGGTCTTAGTACACCCCAAAGAATATTGACTTGTCTCTGCTCACTCGGGAATAAAGTTCGAGAAACTTATTTTTTATCTAAAAGCAGGCCCTGCTAAAAGTAAACAATTTTTAGTTTATAAAATCCATGTAAGCTTACTAACTTACTCTGAATCAGAGTCCAATGGTCGTGTTTGTTTGTATCTTTTTGTAGAGGAGCTTTCTCGAACTGAAACAGTAATTTGTCCTCCCCTGATAACGGCACCTGTGAATAATGACAGTAGTTGCTGGCCCGCTTGTTTGTTTTCATGAAGCTGAGCTAGAGAACTCTTGACTTTCTTGTGTGTTGCCGTCGGTTGTCGAAGATAGGATGTCGACTCGGCTGATTGTTCCACTAGCGTTCCTGTGGTAAGTTCACTCAGTGTACACGACATGTTCATTTGCTGCCTTTCATTTGCCCTGAAAGCTGTATTATGTCGGTTGCAGGTATCTCTTTGTTTACCAAAGTCTATATTGTTTTTCGACCACTGTGGTTTTTGAGCTTCAGTCCAAGTCCAGCCTTTTCTGACAGCTTCATTAATGTGTTTAACCCTTTCACTCCCAAGAGTGCCAAACATCAAAATTCAAGAAAAATTCCAAATTTCATTTTGTAAAATATTGAAAAACAAATGGTACCATGCAAAAGTACTGCTGAAGAGGTTTCATATGAATGGTTACACCATAGGATTTTGTCCACAGAATCAATAGTTAGAACTACACTACATGTCTCCATAATTGACTCTGGGAGTGAAAGGGTTAACTTGTTTACACCTACTGTTGACTTTTTGAACCATGGTTTCCTTGAATCAGATTTGGTGACATTGTCTATGGCCAGTTAAAACGACACTTCATCATTTTTCATCTCTTGGGTCTTTTTTTGGCGTATAATTTATAGGCGAACATTGGATCATTTTCAGCGCTAGGGACGGAAACATTTTTGGTGTTATTGACCTAACATCCCTGGGATTGTCTCCAGTATGGGTCCTATGCCCCATTCACACCAACGGTTAAACATGTTTAAATGTTGTTTAGTTTAACTCGGTTTTTAGTCTCTATCTTGAACTTTTTTAAATGAATATGACTCAAACTACCTGGAATGGTAATAAAGTCAATAAAGTTTCTTTTAGTAAAGATTTCACTCCAAATATTACAGGAGGTTAGGAGATATTTTTCTAAACCTGTTTTAAACTAAACAACATTTAAAGCGTTGGTGTGAATGGGGTATTAGTTTGCCTTTCATGAAATTCCAAATATTCCTCTCCAGACAAGGTTTTGCAAAGCTGCATGTTGACCCAACACATGTCTGTGTGTTCTTTGCAGCCACAAAAGTCCAAATGGTGTTTAGGAGAGCCTCGGGTGTTGCAGTTCCTAGTTGTTCTTTCTCGTACAGCATTTTGATATCATCTTCACTTAAAGCAACTGATGCATTGGGCTTGTTTCCTTTTCCTTTCCGTTTTAGATCTTTTTGCTCTGACTGCAATGCTTTGCGTGTTTGTTCGAACTGGAATTCTTTCATGATGCTAAATCCATAATTTTTTTCTTTAAATGTCTCTTAAAGCTAGCCATCAAAGAACATAGAGAGTTTGGTTCATATTCGTCGTTGTTGTCCTTTTTGCGAACGGTTGTGATAAATTGGCTAAGGTAGACGTTCAGTTCTTCTGGAGGTATTTATTTTCATCTCTCTTCTTTCAATACCAGAAATTCTTCCAGCCATAGTTAATGGAACTAACTGGTTATGAAGCTCAACAAATTTTAAAAAGATTGTACAAAGCTGCTTTGTTTTATGTTGAACGAACGGTGACCCTGCACATTGTTTTGTTTAACGTGTGAGCCCAAATGTTTCTACTGGTCAGATGCTCATATGCATTTCAATACCTTTTGTGTTTTGTGCAGGGGCAAGGCAAACGAACAAAAGAATATAAAAAAGGACTGACTGAGTTTCATAACCAGTTTGTTCTATTAACTATGTTCCAGCAAAGCTACATTTTGTTTCGTCTTTTCATTTTCTTGTTCGTCTACGGACAAAGTGAGATCTACTCAAAACCATTTTTCAACTGACAGAAATGCCGAGGAGGACGAAGGCACAATGAATGGCGGGAATTCCCATGTACGATTTTTGTCACCAGTGAAAAATGTTGTATCACAATACTGATTGGTCATATGATGTTGAGAAAATGTTGAGTCTTTTTTTGTGTTTTCGTACTTGAGCGAAATAAATACCCATATCTTGACCGTTTTTGCTTCCACATCAAACAATTGATCACTGATCAATTGATCTCTGATGATGGAGGACAGAGTAGAGACAAGGAAATAATAAACCAGTAAACCCTTAATGGTACTCCTTTTTAAAGGTGGAATTGGACTTTTTAAGTGGCATATCTCATTGTTCTTGTTTTTTTTAAATAACTGGCAATATCAATTTTAATAATTACCTTATAGACTTTGCAATTAAGGCAGTTTCCTTTGCTAAAATATACCTATAGTTACAACTCAAACTACAGTGGAATCTTCAGCCTTATGACCACCTCTGTTTAATTATTACATTACTACATTCTTTTTGCACTTAGCAACTTTTAATGCTCTTTTTGAAAACCTCATGACATATTTTGTGGCCCAACAAAGGCCATAATTATATTCTAATCTTCACCTTTCACAAACATCACGGCGATGGACAATGCTGACCTCGTAAGGTCCCAATGTATCCTTGGAGATAAGAAAACTCTGATACTCTTTTGACAATATCATGCAATTACGCACATGAATCTACAACAAAAAGATCAACTTGATATCAGATTTTTCATTCGATATTATTTAATTACAAATTCTAATAATAGCAAGCTGCTAAATTATATATTACGTCACTACTTTATACCACTTAATATGTAACAGTCAAAAAACATCTCTGCTATCTTATGAGAATTTGCCAAAAAACCGTGTTTTTTTCTCATGTCAATGAAAGTGTAAACTCCTAAACCACTGAGAGATAATATAGAATCATAATTTTTAACTGAGCTATTTTTTTTACATTGATCGTATATATAGAGTGCATTACCTCATTTGAAAGACACCAGTAGTCACTCTTGGACTGCTGTAACCCAATACACTGCAGCAAAATACTGTTTTGCCTTCCCCTCATGCTATTCATCCTTTAAAAAGGAATAGTAGCTTTGCAGTAGGGGTGCCTCCGAAACTTTTTCTTGTCTTCTTGAGGAACTTTACCTTCCCGTCAAAGGCACTCACTGGAATAACAATCATATGGATCCCCAAAATTACAAAAACAGAACATTAAAAGGGAATTAAAGAAGGTATTTTTCAGTAGATGTTATCCATCTTTATAAATGGAAATTTATGAAAGAAGAAAATTAAGGCACAAATTAGTGTTCTAAAAGATTTACTTTCAGTTGAGTAGTGTGTCTCAGTGGAGCTAGGATAAACCTCAGTTGTTTTGTAATAGTGTTTGATTTGGCATCCAACAGATAACCTACATCACAGATGCTAGTATATTCTTCTCTGCATGTGTAGATGTTTAAGCTAAAGCAAGACTGCAGTTTCGATTCTACTTGTGAATCTCGTCAGTTGCTAGAGGTATATCTCATGGATATTGGACGATGTAAAATGGGGTTGACAGGCCTGCACGACTCCCCAGTGCGCGTTTAAACCTCTTTCATAGTTTGGCTCTCACGAGTATATCTTTGAGCGAACGTCCTCTTTTGTACGATATGAGGGGCGGACCCTTGAAGATTTCGCTCAGCAATGGTTGTTGCTCTTTTAAATGCCAGCTTTTTATTAGGATTTGTTTTAGGCTAGGCACAGATGGTTGGTATTGTGTGACAAAAGGCAGGATCCGTTTGTTTTGTTTTTGTTTTTGACAGAAGGCTGGCTTCCTGTCTTCAAAATTCACTTCGAGAGTCGTTTTAATCAGATTTTCTGGGTAACCTCTCTCTAGCAAATGTGATTTGAAGTTTATAATTTTCTCTTCAAATATTTCTTAAGAAGAGTTTGTCCTGAGAAGTCTTAGAGCCTCTCCTTTGATAAAGCCGGTTTTAACTCCCGGTGGGTGAGACAAACTAAAATGTGTATATTGAAACGTCTCAGTGGGTTTATAGTGAGTATGCACATCAAGGATTGCGTCTCTTTCTAATTGTTTGCCTTTGTAGATATAGGTATCCAGGAACGTTATTTCCTTATCGGAAATTTCAGCTGTAAATTTGATCGTGGGGTGGTGATTGTTTGCTTGTTCAATGAAACGCTTTATCCCATCTCTGTTAAAAGTCCAGAGTGAGAATATGTCGTCTATAAAGCGTTTCCAAACGAGCGGTTTAAATGCGCTTGTGTTTATGATTTCTCTTTCTACCTTACTCATAAAGATGTTAGCAAAGGCGACTGCCATTTTTGTGCCCATGGCTGTACCATGTGTTTGTAGGTAGTTTTTCCCTGTGAACTCAAACAAGTTTTCTTGTAGAATTAATCTTAGCACTTGTACAAGTAGTCACGTAGGGATAGGAGGTTCGTTAATGTAGAATGTTTCGTATGCTCTGCATACCGTTTGAATACCCTCCTCTTGTGGTATATTTGTATAGAGGCTCATTACATCCTTTGAAACAAGTATAGCGTCCTCTGGGACTTTTGTTTCTTCTATGAAATTAATGAAGTCAGTGGTATCCTTAAGATATGACTTCTGTTGTTGTGCTACTGGCTGAAGCAGTTTGTGAACAAATGATGATAATTTCTCTGTCGGGCCTTTGCACCTGATATTATTGGTCTACTGACCGGAGTCGGTTTATGTATCTTAGTGAGGGTGTAGAATTCTGGAATACGAGGCGGGTTTGGTGTTTCACAAAGCCATTTTTTAGTCATTTCTTCTATGTGATTATCGTGGTAGAGTTCGTTAATAAGTTGTCGAACTTTCTGGTTAGTCTCGACAATCATGGGTGCCGCAAGAGGCCTGTAGTGGTTGTTGTTGTCTAGTAGGATTTGGCCTTCATTAATTTTATCTTGTGTGTTCATGACTACAGTTGTTCTTTTATTGGCCTTTTCAAGGTTTATCTCTCTGTCACGTTTCAAGGCTTTGAGGGCCTTGCGTTCGGCCGGTGTCAAATTATTCTTAAGCTTTGTGAGTTACACATCTGCGAGTTGACGCTTAACCTCTTCTGGTTAGCTTTCACGTGACTGATCATGTGATTATTTCGGTTGTACGCCACTTCCGGTTCTCGCAGTTCCCGTCATTGCTTCATAATTTAAGCCGTTAGGAGCATGCATTTTGTCAATTAAGTTGTTTTATCAAAACGTTTCATCCCTAAACGCGTTACTTTTGACTATTCTGTGTGTTCTTTTGTTTATTTTGTACAGTACCTGGCTGGAATACCATACTTAAAAGTATATAAATCATTGAGAAAAAATTGTTTGAAGTTACATAAATGTTTGAGCTGTTTCTCGGTGAAATTGTTCACTTTCGATAGAATGACTTTCTCTTGCTTCGTAATATCGTCTCTAATCATCCACGTCCATCTCAGGTGGTTCATCGTAATCATCTGAATCATAACCACTGCCCTTATTGGGATTATGACAGTTGTCAGCAGCCATGCACTTACACGCCTCAGTGCATGCCAGTCCATTGCTGCTGCAGGAGCAGTTCTGCGTGCACGAAGACCTAGAACATTGGCAGTTAGTGAGCTCTAAGATACTCGCCGGGGCTGGTGGCTTCGTCATTAAATGAGGGGACATGACACCATCTTCTATCGACCAGCCGTGACCTGCAGGGGAGGGTAGATCTTGTCTTGGCACGAGCGCCTTTCTCCACACGTATGCTTGGTAGTTTGCCCTTTTGATGTGCTGCAGGACACTGTCAGAAGTTGGAGGTAACAACAGGTTGCTCTGTGCTTTTTGACAAAACAGAAGATAACGAGCCTCGTCAGCAGTAGTTGGGATCCTATTCGAAATAGTGTACAAACCGCAGATGAAGGCTTCAGCTTTCTTTGCTGTCTCCACATCGGCATCGGGGGATTGTCCAACACAAGCCAAACTTTCCTGGTGCACTTTGTTCTTGAAGATGCTCTTCCATGCTTTCTTCTTGCCTATTCTCGACATGGCACTTGTAGAATCACATCCCGTTAACGAGTGAAAAGCGGGGAGGGCTTTGCACATTAGTGGGCCAAGACCATCTGCAATCTTGTGGGCTGGAATGTACCGCAGACGATCCTTCATCCCAGTGCGAAACCACAACTCCGATCCGATCTGATCATAATGTGTGACACAAAGAAGTAGCACATCTGTATCTGGGGACTGAATTACAATCCTCTGAGCATCTCCACTAGCGTTTTGGGCGTGTAGCAGCATTCTAGTATCCGCTTCTTCATGATCAGAATCTAATGCTGGAACTTCGTCACACTGTCCATTCTTAATCGATACTGCTAAGTGCCCATTCGTCATCCCCCCTCCGATAACAAGCTCTTTGTCTGCCGGCAGAAGATGTTTCGCCATTTCAATCCAAGCCTCCGTGAGGAAAGTAGATAGGTTTACTTTATTCACAGCATTACTGATGTACTTCGGAAACTGCTTAGGGACTGGCGTTGATGCCCCGTGGATCCGCACCTCTAATGCGCTTTCCTCGCCGCGTTTCTTCCGTTCTCCGGCCTTGATGGAAAGCTGCCAATACTGATCAAATACCACATCCAGTCGATGGCAGCCCTGTTGAAAGTGAGATGTTAAGACCTCAAAGTACTTGGCTGCCATCTCTCTAAAGGTCGATGCTCCGGCAAATCTCAACATTTGCACTAGTGCCATAGCATCTAAGATGTGAACTGTTGGCATAGTCGGAAGGGATGTCAGCCGTGCCTCCACGGTCACGTTGTTTTCCAGTATCTGGAGAAGCACACTCTTGTTGGTCTTCCGGAGAGTGCCATCGGTGTGTGCCAGAGAATATGGAACTGCTGAAAGCTCAAAGGAAAGAATCTCTCTTAAGTTTACTTGTCGGACATTGGCAACGATCAGCAGCCTTCCAAATAGATCTCTGTCTTCAGTTGTTGCCACAAGCTTCTCATCTGTGCCTTTCATGGTGGTCTTTTTTGTCATGGAACAGAATGTCTTGATCTTAAGGCTTGGTATAGCGTCCCAGAAACTGACATTATTAGAATTCAAGCGTTGTTCTATGAAACTGTTCATCTGTTCCTGTCCTTTGGCTACACTTGTCACCAGCCTTTCAGCTACATCGACGGGCAATACAACACCAGTTGCGATGTTATTTAGAGAATCACTCTCTTCAGAAAAAGGGTCTTTCATTAGGCCTGACTTGAAACAGGCAACTATCTTCTGAACGTCGTTCTCGTCACGCTCAACTCTCTTTGAGGCTGCTTCCTTGTGGGTGCCAATTCTGTCCGAATCATCGATACCACACATATGCTTGACTGCAGAGGTAATTGCCGCTCTCTCGTGACTGGTCAAAAACCACCTCTGTAGCGCATCTGCATTCAGGCTGATCCCAACAATACCGCCTTTAGACTTTGAATCCAAATTGATGGATTGTTCGAGTGCCATATCAGTCCATACTGTCGCGAAAGGTTGGTTTGAGCGGCTTATTGCATGATCTCCTTCCATAAACTGCTGGTAGACTGCAGGGTGTTCCTGCTCAAGTTGTCCCATGTCTGCTAAGTAAACGGGAAGCCAACGGGCGTAGTTTTGGCGGTCATGTGCGAAGAAATAAGGAGCCATTGCAGAGGCCGATGCGAGATGAAGGCGCCAGTTTCCTGTTCGTTCTGCTTTCACGAACTGCAGAAGCATGATCACCATGCGTATGTACTCATCCCAGAACGCAAACATCGGTGATCGGGCCCTTTCTGCTTGTCGAAAGGTTTCAAACAGCTCCGTCACGATCTTTAACTCATCTGTGATTCTTTCAGCTCCCTGCGAGACATTCTTCTTGCTCTTTAGTGCCAAATGGAATGATTTCATGCTATCTTCAAGGTGCTTCTCATCCACATTTGCCTTGAGCGAACTTTGGTCCTCACCATTTAGCCAGTGAAGGAATGCCTGCCACATTAAACGAAATAACGCCTCCATGGTTATCTTGTGCGCCCTGACTCCGCGGTTGTACGACTTTCCTTTCATTAGGGACATCACAGTTCCTGGCCCATAGGTACCAGACTCAATTAAGGCATCTTCTATGCCTGAGCTTTGGTATCTTTTTCCCAACACCGCTAAGAAATTGAGAGCAATGTGAAAACCTCCCAGTCGAATGACGGTGTGAGGAAATTCGCCTGGGTTTTTCCAAATGATCTGTTTTGCTTTAATGTAGATCGCCAGATCAAAGGTGATAACCATGTCCTTCTGATCAAGGCTAGCACACATGTTAACCGCTTTTTTCATAACTGTGTATACTGTGCTAAACTCGGTGGATGACCCATTTATCATTGGGCAGTATCCAATCACAGTTGGCAGCGTGTTGTCGGGAAAAATCAAGGAGTTACACCCACTCCAGCCTGGTATGGTCTGCTGCATAGTTTCCTCGTCCCCTTCTCTCGTCTCCCCAGTGAACAACTTCATTGGGGAAAGTCGTGCAAGAGCCCATGTCAGATCCATTGTGCATAATGACTTGTATTCAGGTGTCGTAGTAAAGGCCTCAGCGTGTGGCTCTAACTTGCCAATGAAATCTTTAACGGCTGGTCGCTTGCCATGGGCAGAACACTCCAAGATACCGTCATAGACATCAGCTTTCTCAAGAGATCTCTCTCTGCCTGCATGGTCAGCATGTACTACTGGCGGTGGCATCGGTCCGAACGGTTTTTTCTGGAAAACGACAAGAGTCGTAGCGTGGGTCGTGCTCTTTCCATCTAAAGTTTCCTCATTAAGGTCATTGTTATCCGCAGCGAACTGGATGAACGAGCCTGGGGATATATTAGATGGTATAACAGTACCACTCTGTTGAGATTTTGCCAAGACCTCCTTTGCTAGACCAGTATCCACGCTCTCTATCTCATCGTAGGATGAACAGTGACCCATGCGATTTAGAATAGATACCAGCTGCTAAGATCCGGTCATATGACGTACAGACATGGCTAGACCCACATGTTTGGGAAGTTTAATCCGACCATGAGACGAACAGTGAATTGCATCTTGGGCTAAACAAAGGACTTTCCGCTCATCAGCAGCATTACTACAACTTGAATCAAAGTCCACCTCCACATCATCATTCGTGACCATCCAGCGCAGAAACAAGTACAGATCTCTAGGCACTATATGTTTCGCTGTTACCATGTCTATATCGTTGACACTAGCTGGGTATATTGATATACCTTTACACTGCCTCATTTGATCTTTTAAGAACTTTGCCGCTCTGTACAGCAGAAGTGTCGGAGAGGGATCTTGTGTGCATTGGTTTCGGTTTTCTGCCTGAGGAGCTGATGGTTGATCATTGTTCTGAATAGCAGAAGCGTTGATGACATCTTGTAATGAAATAGAACTTGAGTACACAAGCTGTGGACTTGTCTTCTGGTAAGGCTGATGAAACACTACAGCTTCTCCAAAATGGCTTTTCATGCGAAGCTTCAATTTCTGCTTAGTGTAATTTTGACCATCGATTCCCCTTGTTCCTAGCAACTCAATATATTTCTTCAGCAAAGAGGACATATCGTAAGCTTTTCCAATTTCCAATCCTTTTCCGATGTCAGAAGCCATTTCAAGAAATGCTTTGTCATAGGCCGATTCTCTCCCTGGTTCTTCTTTAAAAGCTTGAGATTTTAAATTAGATTTGCTCACATAAGCTGCAAAGCATGCTTTATGGTATCTAGCTTCTGCGGCAACTAAGTCGTTATGGACACCAAGCAGCACACGGAGCATGTCTTGGTCTCCTTTAGCTTCTGCACACTGCTTTATGGTATTAGCTGCTTCAAACGGTATGGTATTAGTTCCACCACCGTTGATGTTTTATTTGAAGCATATTTGATGTTTTGAATACTCGTGTACGTCGCATAGCAGGAGGCGTGCCAAAGAACTTCGTTTTCATATAACAAATCTAAATCAGGCGAAAGCCTTTGATAAACATCATCCTTTCGAATTTTTAGTTTCGATATTAAGTTAGCAACAGAGGATTCTTTGCCTTTTCTCAGTTTATCTTTTGAGTCGGACTGACAGATTAGACACTTAGCAAAACATGTTGTTCGGCGTTTCTTTGGCAAAGGTGGAATAAGCACTTGAAGTTCATGCAGCTCACTATCACCGCTCTTACTTTCTTCATCTGCCATAACAGCTGCAATGCAGAAAGCTCAACGTTATGCTTGGTTATTATCCTGTACGTTTTTTAAACCTTAAAACACGAGTTACGACCGACACTAAGTAGTGAACATCATCGAGCAGTTACGCTGGTAATTTTCTGTACTACTCCACTGACAAAAATACAAGGAAAATATACTTTATTACACCTTACAGGTGGGTTAAAAACGTTTTTGGCTTTACCATGGCATTATTTTACATATCAGTGAGTGCTTTCATCTAATCTATCTTCAAGGCCGCCATTTTGAACTTTAAGCATATCACCTGCTCGGACTGAATTAATATTGTACTTACAGTTCTATCAGAGAAACACAAACCATAAATTTACGTTAATAAAAAAAATGTCAAACTCTAATTTTCTCATTCTGATAGGAAGACAATAGAACATAAAAACGAGCAACCGAGCAACTAAGAAAATGGAACATACAATAATTTTACGCGATAATTTTATTGGCTTGTCAGCTAATCTAACTGAATCTCTTCGCGACACTCGGCGTTTATTTTCTCTCACTCTTTTTAACGAACTGCGCTACAAATTTTCGTTTTCAATGTGTGAATCTTTTCTTCAATTCGTGAAAGCTTTATATGATTTATACGAACATTATTTCAGCACTTACCTGCCGAAGTTTTCACGAAATAGCCAGGCAACGAACCGTCTATCCGTCCGCCATTTTGAATCTCAGCTCTGCATGTAAACGAGGCTGACTAATGTGTTTTTCACAATCGAGGCAAAAACGAGAAAAAATGCGATAAAATTGCCAAAATCTTCATAGATATTATTTCTAAAAAGGTAAAACGATACTCTTTTTAGTGGAAAACATTCAATATAGCGTTGTTATGAATATTGTGAAAAACTAACAAGGCTAGCGGTATTTCTAAACTAACACAAAAAGGGGTATTTTTTAATTTGTTTCATGAACAAAGCGCTTAAATCAGTTCGTTATAAAGCAAAACTAATTAATAGTGGTTATTCTTTGTTACTCTCTGATATTTAATAATTTTTCTCTCATTTCGATTAGGTTTAGAGCTGCATTTTCAAAAATTTGCATTCTGCCTCGTTTTCATACTGCATTTCCGGTAGCCTACAAAACCATACCTTTAACTCAAAACTGATACCACAATCCGACTCTACAACGTACCTGGTGTTAATCAGGAGGGTTTAATCTATCCGAATCCGTTATCAAACCTTTACTGTGGGATGGGTTGAACGAACACGTTAATTAGAGGCTTTTTTGATTTCCAGCTCCCCGACTATTTCCACGAGACTGGACATCAGCCAAATTCACTAGCAGCTGAATTTCTTACTGCAAAAGCTATATTTAAACCATATCTCTCATGGGCCAAATGCATAAATGTACATATAATTACGTATTATCAGAATACTAACACTTGTAATTTGCCTATTGGCAGATCCAGTCAAGAAATGAACTATGTGACAATTTGGTCTGTTTTTTTTTTCATCCAAATGAACTGAATTTTTGCATGTGGTCTCCAATTTAATAGAAAACCACAGCCCTATATTTTTTCCCCGCTGGTTTTCGCTTCGTTTTTTATAAATAATGTAACAAATCAGATGGCGATGTGCATGCAGTCGACAACATGTGAGGCCCCGAGACGATGGTGAGGATGAAGGAATTTGCACTCCTACATCGTACATGCCTCTGTGCTCAGTCTGAGTCCTTATGGACTAAAAAATCTGAAACTGTACATGTATAAAAGATTAAGATATAAATATATATATATATAAAATAATCTAGGACATCATAGGTGATGAGATGGAGTGACATAACGTGACTTTGTATATAGGAATCTGAGATGAGGAATGAGTACTGAGCGGGAAACCTTACGAAAAGGTACAGGAGTGAAGTGTGGAGGTGGATATGATGGCTGCATGGAAGTTGTCGTTAGTGAAGTGCATGGGCACGAAAGGCTACAGTATATTTAAATCATATCTCTCATGGGCCGAACTTCAAATGCATAAATGTACATATAATTATGTATTATCAGAATGATAACACTTTTAATTTGCCTATTGGCAGATCCAGTCAAGAAAGATGATGTAACCAAAAATGGTTTGATAAATTTTGTTTCAGACACAAAGTACACTCTGAGATGGTATCTGACTCAAAATTGCTTGCATTATAAAGTACACTGTCAGAATTTTAATGAGAAAATTGAACAAAAATTGAATCGGATATGGTGCATAAACTGGGTTTTACTTTATTTGATACACTGGTAACATAAATCGTTAATCTTGAATTTGGCAAGCTTATTTTAGGAATATCACCGTACTTGAAATCAAAATCAGTAGACAGTATTAATTAAAGGGCCGAGAGCATAACCGACCTATGTGACAATTTGGTCTGTTTTTTTTTCTTCCAAATGAACTGAATTTTTGCATGTGTTCTCCAATTTAATAGAAAACCACAGCCCTATATTTTTTCCCGCTGGTTTTCGCTTTGTTTTTTATAAATAACGTAACAAATCAGATGGCGATGTGCATGCAGTCGACAACACGTGAGGAAGGAATTTGCACTCCGACATCGTACATGCCTCTCTGCTCAGTCTGAGCCCTTCTGGACATAATAATAATAATAATAATAATAATAATAATAATAATAATAATAATAAAAACTTTATTAACGTGTCAATAAAATATCTAGCAAAGGGGAAAACCTTCGGCTTATAGGGGACACCTAACTAAACATAAAAAAAAAATAAACTGACCTAACTATATAAAAACATAATTAAAAAATCTGAAACTGAATATGTATAAAAGATTAAGATGTAAATATATATACAAAAAATAATCTAGGACATCATAGTTGGACGAGGTAGTGTGGGTGATGAGATGGAGTGACATAACATGACTTTGTATATAGGAATCTGAGATGAGAAAAGGGGAGTTGTGTAATAAATGGTGTGAGCACGAGTATTGGATATGTCAGTGACTGAGCGGGAAACTATACGAAAAGGTACAGGAGTGAAGTGTGGAGGTGGAAATGATGGCCGTATGGAAGTTGTAGTTAGTGAAGTGCATGGGCTCGAAAAGCTATATTTAAGAGTGAGTCCACCATAGGACCAGGCAAGTGTGGCACAAGCCATCTCTCCGATTTCTACCAAACTTTGCCAGTATAAAGGTTTCGATAAAAGATTTAAAAATCCAAAGTAGTTTACGTCTGCCATTATTCCAAGAGGAACTGGGCACCCCCATAGTTATTTTGTGGCAAAACCCCTCAAATTATCATATATTTTGTGTAAAATACATACAGTTGTAACACTCACAGGATATAAAGGAATTCACTCAAACATTACACGTGTAATGTTTGTCACTTAAGTAACCTCCAAACACAATTTCAAGAGAAATAGTATAGCAGCTGTCAATCAACAGACGTTAATCATTAACCCTGTCACGCAAAATTTCAAATATGTCAAAAAATGATTGATTTGAGAGGAAATTATCTCTAATGAGAAAACTTGTTCTAACGAGATAATACCACTGTAAATCAGATCTATCCTAGAACTTTTAAAAACAGTTAAAAAAATTTTGGCCGCAATTTTAACTCATTGAAAAATTTAAACTGAAGTTAATACATAACCACAAATTCATACTTGAAGAGTTACTTCTATTCTAGTTTACAGGATATTGAAAAGGCATTAAAGGTCGATTTCATATAAAATGAAATGGAATTATAGGTCATAAGAATCGAAAGGATAAGAAATAAACTAACAAAGAATTATTCATGCAAAAACAGTCACGCAACAGTCCAAAACATATTTCAAAACAATTGGAAACATGCTTGATTATGCAATATTCATATGCAAGTACAAATAGCTTTATAGTTTTCATTTGCTTGGAAATTAGCTAAGAAAATACTCTAACAGCTTTTATATGCTTTTATATGCGTGCGTGTTCGGTTTATACAATCGGGAAGCATATGTCACACAATCTTTTAAAAGGTCGCTTACATGCATAACATCTGACGTCTCTATTAGCCAGTCCAAAACAACCTCTGGTTGTAATTATATAATTACCTTTAGAGTAAGAAGTCGGACAGGCTAAACACTTAACTCCGCCAGTATTTTCTCCAGGTGCCACGTCAAATGCCGTAAAGCATGTCAAAGCAAATTCCAAATCCACCTCCGAAAATGCAGTGTATCAAAATACCAAAAATTGCTCATGAGCTAGAGATTGAGTACATACCCTAGGCATGTATCCATTGTCAGTGTGAAAAAGACAAAAAATGTCACGTAAAAGCTCTGGACGCAAGCAGAACATACCAATAACCGCAATTGATGGTTTGCACGTGACGTCACGGCGGCCATGTTGGTGGTCAAGAACAAAAGCGTTTCTCTCCGCTGGGAACTAAACTCTATTTTCATGCAAATTCTGCGACAAAAATTGTATTGTATTGACCACCAACATGGCCGCCTTGTCACGTGGTTGCAAACCAAGAATAAAAGGACCAAAATGACTGTTGACCAAACTATAAATTTGTATACCTGCAAGCGTGACAGGATTGAGTCCTACGTCGTACTGGTCAGCGTTATGTACCACAGGAATACCAGTGGTCAAAACAACGCAAAACCAGGAGTCGAGGAATTGGCTCATGGCCAAACTAATTCATCCTTGCATTTGCAAAGAAAACTGTTGAATACATTGAAAAGAATAATCTGACTTTTGTATCGATACTCCTTTATGTTAAAGAAAACCCATTAAATTTCTCTGCTGGTTTACTTCAAGAGTCTCTTGTTTACAGTTTTGTACTTGTAATACCGTAAAGTGTCTAATTCTTGCGGGAGTTTAAATTTGTGACTATTTTGTATTTTGTCGGGATGTAATTTCTACGATTACTTTGGTATTTTAAGAGACTGAATTTAATTGAAGGAAGGTTTGTTCTCTGAGACAAATGCTTACATGCAATGATGTTGAACATTGTCAGATTATCACATTAGGTGTGAACTGCTCTCTTGTCGGGATTGTTGAAATCAACGCGATTTTCAATGCTTCGAAATGCCAGTGGTAATGTTAAGGTTTTACGAGAGGTATGATTTCAGCGATTCACAAGCTAGTACAGATGTATGTGATCGCAGGATCGCTGCAATGAAAACCCACTTACGTAGATTTATCAATGAAGGTCATGACGTGCAAGCAGCGCATGATGTGAAGGCTACCTTGAATCTCCTGTCAAAGTATGGCCAAACATTCTTTTCCAAGCATACAAGCCTTCATCAATTTTAAGTTTCATTCCAACGGTCAGAGAGTTTGGAATGTTAGGGGCAAATAGGGGGAGTTGGGTTGGGTGGCTAACCACCGCTCTTTAGACCGTCAGTTTTAACAGTTTTCCTTTTAACTGCAACAATGAAAAATTTTATAAACTTAGGCATATACCCGGATCCGCCCCTGAAGGTATACGACGTTTGCCAAGGAAAGTACTTTACCAATGCACAGCTAATGAAAAAGGGGCCTCCTTAAGAAGCTACCAACATGAAAATTATGGAAGAATTCGGAATTCCAGACAAAGAGGTCTGCGCAGTCACACTCACCTCTTTGTCAAATGGGGAATGCAGTGGTGGAAAAGATACACAATCCAATCAAGATGATGTACTACCCGACGAATGCCAGATCATGGATCAAGACTGCGGAGGAAGTTAGCTTTTCCTGTCCAGAAGAAGGATGCGTTAAAAAATGTGACCTTCGACAACTTGCAGAAACACCTCAACACAGGAAACCACTTCCTCAAACTCGAGAAGGAATCTTCTTACAACGCAATTAAAAGAAAGTGGGGAGAAGCCTTCAGGAGTGGTGTTTCATCAGTGGTTACACTGAGCACCTTCAGTCGGCATTATCTGAACAGCAATCGTGAACGAACATCCTACATTCGTCTGCAGACGAGGGTTGTCCTTTAAAAAAGACGAGAAAAGCAACACGCTTTTCAGATAAAGTGAAGCTTTATCTCAGAGGTGTCAGTTCCTGGAAGGACAAAACAAAGGAAGAAAGGCCAACTCAGCAGACATCTCCTCCAAGCTAAAAAGTATCAGGTCGGAAAACACTGGTGGAAAGATGTTTGCTATAGAAGATTGGCTTACTACCAAGCAGGTTGCAAGCCACAGGGTTAAACAAGAGTGGTCAACTGTGCTCTGGAAAGGTACAGCTTCATCACAAGCACAGATTTAATTTTTGGCACTTATGTGTAGCGTTATTTGGGACGGACCATTATTTCTCTGGAGGGGGGGGGGGGGGGGGGGGGAGGTTGAGAAATTTCTCTCTGCAAACAATTTGTTTTTAATTTATGCGCCTCTGCAATCATTTTTTTTCCAAGAGCACCTTCCTGCAAAAATTTTTTTTCATTTTCTTTACAGTGCTATCTTCTCTGGTGCCAAAAATATTTGAGCTAACAAGCTATTTTTCGAAAAAAAAAATCAATAGTGCTATAGCCAATTATTTTGGCCACATACGCTCCTTGTTATTTATAGTTGGGTTTGTTCTTCCTTTATAAGCTTTTATACATCACTTGCCGTTTTAATTCCTACGCAACTACTGGCGCAAATAAAGGGCGATTCCATGCACAGTACCGAAGTCCTGATCCCCTTTGACGTTGTTCCCACAGGCCATCATACTCGTACCACCTGGCCTGTGGTACCAGCGGGTGAAGGCAGGCACATTGCTGATTTAAACTGATTTCATCGCCATAGGTTTCTCCAAATAACTTGTAAACAGTGAGATTCTTACCTTAAGCCCTGGCACAACGAAGAGCTTTTTGGCTGCTTTTTGTGAAGGCAAGGTGAAGGCGGTTTGTCTTGTGCAGCCAAATGGAAAGAGACATCTTGAAGCTATTTTCAGCTGTATTTGCTTTCGCATCACTGAGCAATATTTCAGTTTTGGAACTAATATTTTTTTAAAAGTTTATCGGACTTCTCTGCAAACATTTTTTTTTTACACATGGCATGTTTTCAAACAATTTATTTTGTTTTTTCAGGCCCTGCAAACTACTTTTTTCAATATTTCTCATTCCCCCCCCTTCCCCCCCCCCCTCCCCCCCCCCCCCCTCCAGAAAAATAATGGTCCGTCCCTTAGGTCGGTCCGAGGACACTTAGCCAAAGCTGTAACGCTTGACTATCATAAGGAACAAATTAAAGCACCTTAAGCGTTAATGTCCTCTCTGTATATTGTGGTTATCCATGGGTAAACAGAGAACCGTTGATGAGGAGGAGGGGGGAGGGAGCGTGTGAGGTGTTGTGGGTTATGTTTTTAGACATCTCCTTGTGGTATGGAATTGTTTGCGGGTTTAATTTTTTTAATCACAAAAATAAATAAATACAAAAAATACTCTCGTAAAACCTTTTTATTCGGGATGCTTTGCTGCAAGCCAAGCCTGCTTGACTTATGAATTCGGTTGTGTTTCATCCTAAGAATGTTCTGTTTCAAGTGGTTTGTAGCCTGTGGCTTAGTTTTTCTGTTTTCAAGTGTTTTTGAGATTAAGAGTTTAGATGAATTGATTAAAAGGTTGGTGCTTTCTTGAAGTCACAAATTCAAACTCCTGCAAGAATATGACTCTTTACGGTATTACTAGCAAACAAGAGAAAATTATATTTTCTCTTGAAGTAAACCCGCAGAGAAATTTAAAGTTTTTTTTAACATAATGGAGTATGAATACAAAAAACAGATTATTATTTTCAATTTATTCAACATATTTCTTTGCAAAAATGTGAGGAAAAATTAGTTACATGTATGTCTCCCGGTTTTACGTTGCTTTGACCACTGGTACTCCTGTGGCACCTAACGCTGACCAGTATGATGTAGGACTCAATCCTGTCACGCTCGCAGGTACAAATTTATATTTTGGTCCTTTTGCGGTTATAGGTATGTTCTGCCGGCGTCCAGATCTTTTAACGTGACATATTTTTGTATTTTTCGTAATGGATACATGCCTTACATGCCTAGGGCATGTACTCAATAGCCAGCTCATGAGCAATTTTTGGTATTTTGATACACTGCATTTTCGGAGGTGGATTTGGAATTTGCTTTGACATGCTTTACGGCATTTCACGTGGCACTGGAGAAAATACTGGCGGAGTTAAGTGTTTAGCCTGTCCGACTTCTTACTCTAAAGGTAATTATAAAATTACAACCAGAGGTTGTTTTGGACTGGCTAATAGAGACGTCAGATGTAATGCATGTAAGCGACCTTTTAAAAGATTGTGTGACATATGCTTCCCGATCGTATAAACCGAACACGCACGCATATAAAAGCATATAAAAGCTGTTAGAGTATTTTCTTAGCTCATTTCCAAGCAAATGAAAACTATAAAGCTATTTGTACTTGAATATGAATATTACATAATCAAGCATGTTTCCAGTTGTTTTGAAATATGTTTTGGACTGTTGCATGACTGTTTTTGCATGAATAATTCTTTGTTAGTTTATTTCTTATCCTTTCGATTCTTATGACCTATAATTTCATTTCATTTTATATGAAATCGACCTTTTGTGCGTTTTCAACATGCTGTAAACTAGAATAGAAGTAACTCTTCAAGTATGAATTTGAGGTTATGTATTAACTTCAGTTTAAATTTTTCAATGGGTGAAAATTGAGGCCAAAAATTTTTTAACTGTTTTTAAAAGTTGTAGGATAGATCTGATTTAGAGTGGTATTATCTCGTTAGAAGAAATTTTCTCATTAGAGATAATTTCCTCTCAAATCGATTATTTTTTAACATATTTGATATGTTGCGTGACAGGGTTAATGATTAACGTCTGTTGATTGACAGCTGCTATACCATTTCTCTTGAAATTGTGTTTGGAGTTTACTTAAGGGACAAACATTACACATGTAATGTTTGAATGAATTCCTTTATATCCTGTGAGTGTTACAACTGTATCCATTTTATACTAAATATATGATAATTTTAGGGGTTTTGCCACTAAATAACTATGGGGGTGCCCAGTTCCTCTTGGAATAATGGCAGATGTAAACTACTTTGGATTTTTAAATCTTTTATCAAAACCTTTATACTGGCAAAGTTTGGTTGAAATCGGAGAGATGGCTTGTGCCACACTTGCCTGGTCCTATGGTGGACTCACTCTTAAACCATATCTCTCATGGGCCAAATGCATAAATGTACATATAATTACGTATTATCAGAATACTAACACTTGTAATTTGCCTATTGGCAGATCCAGTCAAGAAATGAACTATGTGACAATTTGGTCTGTTTGTTTTTTTTCATCCAAATGAACTGAATTTTTGCATGTGGTCTCCAATTTAATAGAAAACCACAGCCCTATATTTTTCCCCCGCTGGTTTTCGCTTCGTTTTTTATAAATAATGTAACAAATCAGATGGCGATGTGCATGCAGTCGACAACATGTGAGGCCCCGAGACGATGGTGAGGATGAAGGAATTTGCACTCCTACATTGTACATGCCTCTGTGCTCAGTCTGAGTCCTTATGGACTAAAAAATCTGAAACTGTACATGTATAAAAGATTAAGATATAAATATATATATAAAAAATAATCTAGGACATCATAGGTGATGAGATGGAGTGACATAACGTGACTTTGTATATAGGAATCTGAGATGAGGAATGAGTACTGAGCGGGAAACCTTACGAAAAGGTACAGGAGTGAAGTGTGGAGGTGGATATGATGACTGCATGGAAGTTGTCGTTGGTGAAGTGCATGGGCACGAAAGGCTACAGTATATTTAAACCATATCTCTCATGGGCCGAACTTCAAATGCATAAATGTACATATAATTATGCATTATCAGAATGATAACACTTTTAATTTGCCTGTTGGCAGATCCAGTCAAGAAAGATGATGTAACCAAAAATGGTTTGAGAAATTTTGTTTCAGACACAAAGTACACTCTGAGATGGTATCCGACTCAAAATTGCTTGCATTATAAAGTACACTGTCAGAATTTTAATGAGAAAATTGAACAAAAATTGAATCGGATATGGTGCATAAACTGGGTTTTACTTTATTTGATACACTGGTAACATAAATTGTTAATCTTGAATTTGGCAAGCCTATTTTAGGAATATCACCGTACTTGAAATCAAAATCAGTAGACAGTATTAATTAAAGGGCTGAGAGCATAACCGACCTATGTGACAATTTGGTCTGTTTTTTTTTTCTTCCAAATGAACTGAATTTTTGCATGTGTTCTCCAATTTAATAGAAAACCACAGCCCTATATTTTTTCCCGCTGGTTTTCGCTTTGTTTTTTATAAATAACGTAACAAATCAGATGGCGATGTGCATGCAGTCGACAACACGTGAGGAAGGAATTTGCACTCCGACATCGTACATGCCTCTCTGCTCAGTCTGAGCCCTTCTGGACATAATAATAATAATAACTTTATTAATGTGTCAATAAAATATCTAGCAAAGGGGAAAACCTTCGGCTTATAGGGGACATCTAACTAAACAAAAAAAAATAAACTGACCTAACTATATAAAAACATAATTAAAAAATTGGTAACTGAACATGTATAAAAGATTAAGATATAAATATAATATATTTAAAAAATAATCTAGGACATCATAGTTGGACGAGGTAGTGTGGGTGATGAGATGGAGTGACATAATGTGATTTTGTATATAGGAATGTGAGATGAGGAATGAGTACTGGTGGTAAAAGGGGTGTGAGCATGAGTATTGGATATGTCAGTGACTGAGCGGGAAACTATACGAAAAGGTACAGGAGTGAAGTGTGGAGGTGGAAATGATGGCCGTATGGAAGTTGTAGTTAGTGAAGTGCATGGGCTCGAAAGGCTATATTTAAACCATATCTCTCATGGGCAGAACTTCAAATGCATAAATGTACATATAATTATGTATTATCAGAATGATAACACTTTTAATTTGCCTGTTGGCAGATCCAGTCAAGAAAGATGATGTAACCAAAAATGGTTTGAGAAATTTTGTTTCAGACACAAAGTACACTCTGAGATGGTATCCGACTCAAAATTGCTTGCATTATAAAGTACACTGTCAGAATTTTAATGAGAAAATTGAACAAAAATTGAATCGGATATGGTGCATAAACTGGGTTTTACTTTATTTGACACACGGTAACATAAATCATTAATCTTGAATTTGGCAAGCTTATTTTAGGAATATCACCGTACTTGAAATCAAAATCAGTAGACAGTAATAATTAAAGGGCTGAGAGCATAACCGACCCATGTGGCAATTTGGTCTGTTTTTTTTTCTTCCAAATGAACTGAATTTTTGCATGTGTTCTCCAATTTAATAGAAAACCACAGCCCTATATTTTTTCCCGCTGGTTTTCGCTTTGTTTTTTATAAATAACGTAACAAATCAGATGGCGATGTGCATGCAGTCGACAACATGTGAGGAAGGAATTTGCACTCCGACATCGTACATGCCTCTGTGCTCAGTCTGAGCCCTTCTGGACATAATAATAATAATAATAATAAAAACTTTATTAACGTGTCAATAAAATATCTAGCAAAGGGGAAACCTTCGGCTTATAGGGGACACCTAACTAAACATAAAAAAAAATAAACTGACCTAACTATATAAAAACATAATTAAAAAATCGGAAACTGAATATGTATAAAAGATTAAGATATAAATATAATATATATAAAAAATAATCTAGGACATCATAGTTGGACGAGGTAGTGTGGGTGATGAGATGGAGTGACATAACATGACTTTGTATATAGGAATCTGAGATGAGAAAAGAGTACTGGTGGTAAAAGGGGAGTTGTGTAATAAATGGTGTGAGCACGAGTATTGGATATGTCAGTGACTGAGCGGGAAACTATACGAAAAGGTACAGGAGTGAAGTGTGGAGGTGGAAATGATGGCCGTATGGAGGTTGTAGTTAGTGAAGTGGATGGGCTCGAAAGGCTATATTTAAACCATATCTCTCATGGGCCAAATGCATAAATGTACATATAATTACGTATTATCAGAATACTAACACTTGTAATTTGCCTATTGGCAGATCCAGTCAAGAAATGAACTATGTGACAATTTGGTCTGTTTTTTTTTTCTTCCAAATGAACTGAATTTTTGCATGTGTTCTCCAATTTAATAGAAAACCACAGCCCTATATTTTTTTCCCGCTGGTTTTCGCTTTGTTTTTTATAAATAACGTAACAAATCAGATGGCGATGTGCATGCAGTCGACAACACGTGAGGAAGGAATTTGCACTCCGACATCGTACATGCCTCTCTGCTCAGTCTGAGCCCTTCTGGACATAATAATAATAATAATAATAAAAACTTTATTAACGTGTCAATAAAATATCTAGCAAAGGGGAAAACCTTCGGCTTATAGGGGACACCTAACTAAACATAAAAAAAAATAAACTGACCTAACTATATAAAAACATAATTAAAAAATCTGAAACTGAATATGTATAAAAGATTAAGATGTAAATATATATACAAAAAATAATCTAGGACATCATAGTTGGACGAGGTAGTGTGGGTGATGAGATGGAGTGACATAACATGACTTTGTATATAGGAATCTGAGATGAGGAATGAGTACTGAGCGGGAAACCTTACGAAAAGGTACAGGAGTGAAGTGTGGAGGTGGATATGATGGCTGCATGGAAGTTGTCGTTAGTGAAGTGCATGGGCACGAAAGGCTACAGTATATTTAAATCATATCTCTCATGGGCCGAACTTCAAATGCATAAATGTACATATAATTATGTATTATCAGAATGATAACACTTTTAATTTGCCTATTGGCAGATCCAGTCAAGAAAGATGATGTAACCAAAAATGGTTTGATAAATTTTGTTTCAGACACAAAGTACACTCTGAGATGGTATCTGACTCAAAATTGCTTGCATTATAAAGTACACTGTCAGAATTTTAATGAGAAAATTGAACAAAAATTGAATCGGATATGGTGCATAAACTGGGTTTTACTTTATTTGATACACTGGTAACATAAATCGTTAATCTTGAATTTGGCAAGCTTATTTTAGGAATATCACCATACTTGAAATCAAAATCAGTAGACAGTATTAATTAAAGGGCCGAGAGCATAACCGACCTATGTGACAATTTGGTCTGTTTTTTTTTTTCTTCCAAATGAACTGAATTTTTGCATGTGTTCTCCAATTTAATAGAAAACCACAGCCCTATATTTTTTCCCGCTGGTTTTCGCTTTGTTTTTTATAAATAACGTAACAAATCAGATGGCGATGTGCATGCAGTCGACAACACGTGAGGAAGGAATTTGCACTCCGACATCGTACATGCCTCTCTGCTCAGTCTGAGCCCTTCTGGACATAATAATAATAATAATAATAATAAAAACTTTATTAACGTGTCAATAAAATATCTAGCAAAGGGGAAAACCTTCGGCTTATAGGGGACACCTAACTAAACATAAAAAAAAAATAAACTGACCTAACTATATAAAAACATAATTAAAAAATCTGAAACTGAATATGTATAAAAGATTAAGATGTAAATATATATACAAAAAATAATCTAGGACATCATAGTTGGATGAGGTAGTGTGGGTGATGAGATGGAGTGACATAACATGACTTTGTATATAGGAATCTGAGATGAGAAAAGGGGAGTTGTGTAATAAATGGTGTGAGCACGAGTATTGGATATGTCAGTGACTGAGCGGGAAACTATACGAAAAGGTACAGGAGTGAAGTGTGGAGGTGGAAATGATGGCCGTATGGAAGTTGTAGTTAGTGAAGTGCATGGGCTCGAAAAGCTATATTTAAACCATATCTCTCATGGGCCAAATGCATAAATGTACATATAATTACGTATTATCAGAATACTAACACTTGTAATTTGCCTATTGGCAGATCCAGTCAAGAAATGAACTATGTGACAATTTGGTCTGTTTTTTTTTTTTCATCCAAATGAACTGAATTTTTGCATGTGGTCTCCAATTTAATAGAAAACCACAGCCCTATATTTTTTCCCCGCTGGTTTTCGCTTCGTTTTTTATAAATAATGTAACAAATCAGATGGCGATGTGCATGCAGTCGACAACATGTGAGGCCCCGAGACGATGGTGAGGATGAAGGAATTTGCACTCCTACATCGTACATGCCTCTGTGCTCAGTCTGAGTCCTTATGGACTAAAAAATCTGAAACTGTACATGTATAAAAGATTAAGATATAAATATATATATAAAAAATAATCTAGGACATCATAGGTGATGAGATGGAGTGACATCACGTGACTTTGTATATAGGAATCTGAGATGAGGAATGAGTACTGAGCGGGAAACCTTACGAAAAGGTACAGGAGTGAAGTGTGGAGGTGGATATGATGGCTGCATGGAAGTTGTCGTTGGTGAAGTGCATGGGCACGAAAGGCTACAGTATATTTAAACCATATCTCTCATGGGCCGAACTTCAAATGCATAAATGTACATATAATTATGTATTATCAGAATGATAACACTTTTAATTTGCCTGTTGGCAGATCCAGTCAAGAAAGATGATGTAACCAAAAATGGTTTGAGAAATTTTGTTTCAGACACAAAGTACACTCTGAGATGGTATCCGACTCAAAATTGCTTGCATTATAAAGTACACTGTCAGAATTTTAATGAGAAAATTGAACAAAAATTGAATCGGATATGGTGCATAAACTGGGTTTTACTTTATTTGATACACTGGTAACATAAATTGTTAATCTTGAATTTGGCAAGCCTATTTTAGGAATATCACCGTACTTGAAATCAAAATCAGTAGACAGTATTAATTAAAGGGCTGAGAGCATAACCGACCTATGTGACAATTTGGTCTGTTTTTTTTTTCTTCCAAATGAACTGAATTTTTGCATGTGTTCTCCAATTTAATAGAAAACCACAGCCCTATATTTTTTCCCGCTGGTTTTCACTTTGTTTTTTAGAAATAACGTAACAAATCAGATGGCGATGTGCATGCAGTCGACAACACATGAGGAAGGAATTTGCACTCCGACATCATACATGCCTCTGTGCTCAGTCTGAGCCCTTCTGGACATAATAATAATAATAATAATAATAATAATAATAATAATAATAACTTTATTAACGTGTCAATAAAATATCTAGCAAAGGGGAAAACCTTCGGCTTATAGGGGACATCTAACTAAACAAAAAAAAATAAACTGACCTAACTATATAAAAACATAATTAAAAAATCGGTAACTGAACATGTATAAAAGATTAAGATATAAATATAATATATTTAAAAAATAATCTAGGACATCATAGTTGGACGAGGTAGTGTGGGTGATGAGATGGAGTGACATAACGTGATTTTGTATATAGGAATGTGAGATGAGGAATGAGTACTGGTGGTAAAAGGGGTGTGAGCATGAGTATTGGATATGTCAGTGACTGAGCGGGAAACTATACGAAAAGGTACAGGAGTGAAGTGTGGAGGTGGAAATGATGGCCGTATGGAAGTTGTAGTTAGTGAAGTGCATGGGCTCGAAAGGCTATATTTAAACCATATCTCTCATGGGCAGAACTTCAAATGCATAAATGTACATATAATTATGTATTATCAGAATGATAACACTTGTAATTTGCTTATCGGCAGATCCAGTCAAGAAAGATGATGTAACCAAAAATGGTTTGAGAAATTTTGTTTCAGACACAAAGTACACTCTGAGATGGTATCCGACTCAAACTTGCTTGCATTATAAAGTACACTGTCAGAATTTTAATGAGAAAATCAAACAAATTAAATCGGATATGGTGCATAAACTGGGTTTTACTTTATTTGACACACGGTAACATAAATCATTAATCTTGAATTTGGCAAGCTTATTTTAGGAATATCACCGTACTTGAAATCAAAATCAGTAGACAGTAATAATTAAAGGGCTGAGAGCATAACCGACCCATGTGGCAATTTGGTCTGTTTTTTTTTTCTTCCAAATGAACTGAATTTTTGCATGTGTTCTCCAATTTAATAGAAAACCACAGCCCTATATTTTTTCCCGCTGGTTTTCGCTTTGTTTTTTATAAATAACGTAACAAATCAGATGGCGATGTGCATGCAGTCGACAACATGTGAGGAAGGAATTTGCACTCCGACATCGTACATGCCTCTGTGCTCAGTCTGAGCCCTTCTGGACATAATAATAATAATAATAATAAAAACTTTATTAACGTGTCAATAAAATATCTAGCAAAGGGGAAACCTTCGGCTTATAGGGGACACCTAACTAAACATAAAAAAAAATAAACTGACCTAACTATATAAAAACATAATTAAAAAATCGGAAACTGAATATGTATAAAAGATTAAGATATAAATATAATATATATAAAAAATAATCTAGGACATCATAGTTGGACGAGGTAGTGTGGGTGATGAGATGGAGTGACATAACATGACTTTGTATATAGGAATCTGAGATGAGAAAAGAGTACTGGTGGTAAAAGGGGAGTTGTGTAATAAATGGTGTGAGCACGAGTATTGGATATGTCAGTGACTGAGCGGGAAACTATACGAAAAGGTACAGGAGTGAAGTGTGGAGGTGGAAATGATGGCCGTATGGAGGTTGTAGTTAGTGAAGTGCATGGGCTCGAAAGGCTATATTTAAACCATATCTCTCATGGGCCAAATGCATAAATGTACATATAATTACGTATTATCAGAATACTAACACTTGTAATTTGCCTATTGGCAGATCCAGTCAAGAAATGAACTATGTGACAATTTGGTCTGTTTTTTTTTTCATCCAAATGAACTGAATTTTTGCATGTGGTCTCCAATTTAATAGAAAACCACAGCCCTATATTTTTTCCCCGCTGGTTTTCGCTTCGTTTTTTATAAATAATTTAACAAATCAGATGGCGATGTGCATGCAGTCGACAACATGTGAGGCCCCGAGACGATGGTGAGGATGAAGGAATTTGCACTCCTACATCGTACATGCCTCTGTGCTCAGTCTGAGTCCTTATGGACTAAAAAATCTGAAACTGTACATGTATAAAAGATTAAGATATAAATATATATATATATATAAAATAATCTAGGACATCATAGGTGATGAGATGGAGTGACATAATGTGACTTTGTATATAGGAATCTGAGATGAGGAATGAGTACTGAGCGGGAAACCTTACGAAAAGGTACAGGAGTGAAGTGTGGATATGATGGCTGCATGGAAGTTGTCGTTAGTGAAGTGCATGGGCACGAAAGGCTACAGTATATTTAAATCATATCTCTCATGGGCCGAACTTCAAATGCATAAATGTACATATAATTATGTATTATCAGAATGATAACACTTTTAATTTGCCTATTGGCAGATCCAGTCAAGAAAGATGATGTAACCAAAAATGGTTTGATAAATTTTGTTTCAGACACAAAGTACACTCTGAGATGGTATCTGACTCAAAATTGCTTGCATTATAAAGTACACTGTCAGAATTTTTATGAGAAAATTGAACAAAAATTGAATCGGATATGGTGCATAAAGTGGGTTTTACTTTATTTGATACACTGGTAACATAAATCGTTAATCTTGAATTTGGCAAGCTTATTTTAGGAATATCACCGTACTTGAAATCAAAATCAGTAGACAGTATTAATTAAAGGGCCGAGAGCATAACCGACCTATGTGACAATTTGGTCTGTTTTTTTTTTCTTCCAAATGAACTGAATTTTTGCATGTGTTCTCCAATTTAATAGAAAACCACAGCCCTATATTTTTTCCCGCTGGTTTTCGCTTTGTTTTTTATAAATAACCTAACAAATCAGATGGCGATGTGCATGCAGTCGACAACACGTGAGGAAGGAATTTGCACTCCGACATCGTACATGCCTCTCTGCTCAGTCTGAGCCCTTCTGGACATAATAATAATAATAATAATAATAATAATAATAAAAACTTTATTAACGTGTCAATAAAATATCTAGCAAAGGGGAAAACCTTCGGCTTATAGGGGACACCTAACTAAACATAAAAAAAAAATAAACTGACCTAACTATATAAAAACATAATTAAAAAATCTGAAACTGAATATGTATAAAAGATTAAGATGTAAATATATATACAAAAAATAATCTAGGACATCATAGTTGGACGAGGTAGTGTGGGTGATGAGATGGAGTGACATAACATGACTTTGTATATAGGAATCTGAGATGAGAAAAGGGGAGTTGTGTAATAAATGGTGTGAGCACGAGTATTGGATATGTCAGTGACTGAGCGGGAAACTATACGAAAAGGTACAGGAGTGAAGTGTGGAGGTGGAAATGATGGCCGTATGGAAGTTGTAGTTAGTGAAGTGCATGGGCTCGAAAAGTTATATTTAAACCATATCTCTCATGGGCCAAATGCATAAATATACATATAATTACGTATTATCAGAATACTAACACTTGTAATTTGCCTATTGGCAGATCCAGTCAAGAAATGAACTATGTGACAATTTGGTCTGTTTTTTTTTTTTCATCCAAATGAACTGAATTTTTGCATGTGGTCTCCAATTTAATAGAAAACCACAGCCCTATATTTTTTCCCCGCTGGTTTTCGCTTCGTTTTTTATAAATAATGTAACAAATCAGATGGCGATGTGCATGCAGTCGACAACATGTGAGGCCCCGAGACGATGGTGAGGATGAAGGAATTTGCACTCCTACATCGTACATGCCTCTGTGCTCAGTCTGAGTCCTTATGGACTAAAAAATCTGAAACTGTACATGTATAAGAGATTAAGATATAAATATATATATATAAAATAATCTAGGATATCATAGGTGATGAGATGGAGTGACATAATGTGACTTTGTATATAGGAATCTGAGATGAGGAATGAGTACTGAGCGGGAAACCTTACGAAAAGGTACAGGAGTGAAGTGTGGAGGTGGATATGATGACTGCATGGAAGTTGTCGTTGGTGAAGTGCATGGGCACGAAAGGCTACAGTATATTTAAACCATATCTCTCATGGGCCGAACTTCAAATGCATAAATGTACATATAATTATGTATTATCAGAATGATAACACTTTTAATTTGCCTGTTGGCAGATCCAGTCAAGAAAGATGATGTAACCAAAAATGGTTTGAGAAATTTTGTTTCAGACACAAAGTACACTCTGAGATGGTATCCGACTCAAAATTGCTTGCATTATAAAGTACACTGTCAGAATTTTAATGAGAAAATTGAACAAAAATTGAATCGGATATGGTGCATAAACTGGGTTTTACTTTATTTGATACACTGGTAACATAAATCGTTAATCTTGAATTTGGCAAGCCTATTTTAGGAATATCACCGTACTTGAAATCAAAATCAGTAGACAGTATTAATTAAAGGGCTGAGAGCATAACCGACCTATGTGACAATTTGGTCTGTTTTTTTTTTCTTCCAAATGAACTGAATTTTTGCATGTGTTCTCCAATTTAATAGAAAACCACAGCCCTATATTTTTTCCCGCTGGTTTTCGCTTTGTTTTTTATAAATAACGTAACAAATCAGATGGCGATGTGCATGCAGTCGACAACACGTGAGGAAGGAATTTGCACTCCGACATCGTACATGCCTCTGTGCTCAGTCTGAGCCCTTCTGGACATAATAATAATAATAATAATAATAATAATAATAACTTTATTAACGTGTCAATAAAATATCTAGCAAAGGGGAAAACCTTCGGCTTATAGGGGACATCTAACTAAACAAAAAAAAATAAACTGACCTAACTATATAAAAACATAATTAAAAAATCGGTAACTGAACATGTATAAAAGATTAAGATATAAATATAATATATTTAAAAAATAATCTAGGACATCATAGTTGGATGAGGTAGTGTGGGTGATGAGATGGAGTGACATAACGTGATTTTGTATATAGGAATGTGAGATGAGGAATGAGTACTGGTGGTAAAACGGGTGTGAGCATGAGTATTGGATATGTCAGTGACTGAGCGGGAAACTATACGAAAAGGTACAGGAGTGAAGTGTGGAGGTGGAAATGATGGCCGTATGGAAGTTGTAGTTAGTGAAGTGCATGGGCTCGAAAGGCTATATTTAAACCATATCTCTCATGGGCAGAACTTCAAATGCATAAATGTACATATAATTATGTATTATCAGAATGATAACACTTTTAATTTGCCTGTTGGCAGATCCAGTCAAGAAAGATGATGTAACCAAAAATGGTTTGAGAAATTTTGTTTCAGACACAAAGTACACTCTGAGATGGTATCCGACTCAAAATTGCTTGCATTATAAAGTACACTGTCAGAATTTTAATGAGAAAATTGAACAAAAATTGAATCGGATATGGTGCATAAACTGGGTTTTACTTTATTTGATACACTGGTAACATAAATCGTTAATCTTGAATTTGGCAAGCCTATTTTAGGAATATCACCGTACTTGAAATCAAAATCAGTAGACAGTATTAATTAAAGGGCTGAGAGCATAACCGACCTATGTGACAATTTGGTCTGTTTTTTTTTCTTCCAAATGAACTGAATTTTTGCATGTGTTCTCCAATTTAATAGAAAACCACAGCCCTATATTTTTTCCCGCTGGTTTTCGCTTTGTTTTTTATAAATAACGTAACAAATCAGATGGCGATGTGCATGCAGTCGACAACACGTGAGGAAGGAATTTGCACTCCGACATCGTACATGCCTCTGTGCTCAGTCTGAGCCCTTCTGGACATAATAATAATAATAATAATAATAATAATAATAATAACTTTATTAACGTGTCAATAAAATATCTAGCAAAGGGGAAAACCTTCGGCTTATAGGGGACATCTAACTAAACAAAAAAAAATAAACTGACCTAACTATATAAAAACATAATTAAAAAATCGGTAACTGAACATGTATAAAAGATTAAGATATAAATATAATATATTTAAAAAATAATCTAGGACATCATAGTTGGACGAGGTAGTGTGGGTGATGAGATGGAGTGACATAACGTGATTTTGTATATAGGAATGTGAGATGAGGAATGAGTACTGGTGGTAAAACGGGTGTGAGCATGAGTATTGGATATGTCAGTGACTGAGTGGGAAACTATACGAAAAGGTACAGGAGTGAAGTGTGGAGGTGGAAATGATGGCCGTATGGAAGTTGTAGTTAGTGAAGTGCATGGGCTCGAAAGGCTATATTTAAACCATATCTCTCATGGGCCAAATGCATAAATGTACATATAATTACGTATTATCAGAATACTAACACTTGTAATTAGCCTATTGGCAGATCCAGTCAAGAAATGAACTATGTGACAATTTGGTCTGTTTTTTTTTTCATCCAAATGAACTGAATTTTTGCATGTGGTCTCCAATTTAATAGAAAACCACAGCCCTATATTTTTTCCCCGCTGGTTTTCGCTTCGTTTTTTATAAATAATTTAACAAATCAGATGGCGATGTGCATGCAGTCGACAACATGTGAGGCCCCGAGACGATGGTGAGGATGAAGGAATTTGCACTCCTACATCGTACATGCCTCTGTGCTCAGTCTGAGTCCTTATGGACTAAAAAATCTGAAACTGTACATGTATAAAAGATTAAGATATAAATATATATATATATATAAAATAATCTAGGACATCATAGGTGATGAGATGGAGTGACATAATGTGACTTTGTATATAGGAATCTGAGATGAGGAATGAGTACTGAGCGGGAAACCTTACGAAAAGGTACAGGAGTGAAGTGTGGATATGATGGCTGCATGGAAGTTGTCGTTAGTGAAGTGCATGGGCACGAAAGGCTACAGTATATTTAAATCATATCTCTCATGGGCCGAACTTCAAATGCATAAATGTACATATAATTATGTATTATCAGAATGATAACACTTTTAATTTGCCTATTGGCAGATCCAGTCAAGAAAGATGATGTAACCAAAAATGGTTTGATAAATTTTGTTTCAGACACAAAGTACACTCTGAGATGGTATCTGACTCAAAATTGCTTGCATTATAAAGTACACTGTCAGAATTTTTATGAGAAAATTGAACAAAAATTGAATCGGATATGGTGCATAAAGTGGGTTTTACTTTATTTGATACACTGGTAACATAAATCGTTAATCTTGAATTTGGCAAGCTTATTTTAGGAATATCACCGTACTTGAAATCAAAATCAGTAGACAGTATTAATTAAAGGGCCGAGAGCATAACCGACCTATGTGACAATTTGGTCTGTTTTTTTTTTCTTCCAAATGAACTGAATTTTTGCATGTGTTCTCCAATTTAATAGAAAACCACAGCCCTATATTTTTTCCCGCTGGTTTTCGCTTTGTTTTTTATAAATAACCTAACAAATCAGATGGCGATGTGCATGCAGTCGACAACACGTGAGGAAGGAATTTGCACTCCGACATCGTACATGCCTCTCTGCTCAGTCTGAGCCCTTCTGGACATAATAATAATAATAATAATAATAATAATAATAAAAACTTTATTAACGTGTCAATAAAATATCTAGCAAAGGGGAAAACCTTCGGCTTATAGGGGACACCTAACTAAACATAAAAAAAAAATAAACTGACCTAACTATATAAAAACATAATTAAAAAATCTGAAACTGAATATGTATAAAAGATTAAGATGTAAATATATATACAAAAAATAATCTAGGACATCATAGTTGGACGAGGTAGTGTGGGTGATGAGATGGAGTGACATAACATGACTTTGTATATAGGAATCTGAGATGAGAAAAGGGGAGTTGTGTAATAAATGGTGTGAGCACGAGTATTGGATATGTCAGTGACTGAGCGGGAAACTATACGAAAAGGTACAGGAGTGAAGTGTGGAGGTGGAAATGATGGCCGTATGGAAGTTGTAGTTAGTGAAGTGCATGGGCTCGAAAAGTTATATTTAAACCATATCTCTCATGGGCCAAATGCATAAATGTACATATAATTACGTATTATCAGAATACTAACACTTGTAATTTGCCTATTGGCAGATCCAGTCAAGAAATGAACTATGTGACAATTTGGTCTGTTTTTTTTTTTTCATCCAAATGAACTGAATTTTTGCATGTGGTCTCCAATTTAATAGAAAACCACAGCCCTATATTTTTTCCCCGCTGGTTTTCGCTTCGTTTTTTATAAATAATGTAACAAATCAGATGGCGATGTGCATGCAGTCGACAACATGTGAGGCCCCGAGACGATGGTGAGGATGAAGGAATTTGCACTCCTACATCGTACATGCCTCTGTGCTCAGTCTGAGTCCTTATGGACTAAAAAATCTGAAACTGTACATGTATAAGAGATTAAGATATAAATATATATATATAAAATAATCTAGGATATCATAGGTGATGAGATGGAGTGACATAATGTGACTTTGTATATAGGAATCTGAGATGAGGAATGAGTACTGAGCGGGAAACCTTACGAAAAGGTACAGGAGTGAAGTGTGGAGGTGGATATGATGACTGCATGGAAGTTGTCGTTGGTGAAGTGCATGGGCACGAAAGGCTACAGTATATTTAAACCATATCTCTCATGGGCCGAACTTCAAATGCATAAATGTACATATAATTATGTATTATCAGAATGATAACACTTTTAATTTGCCTGTTGGCAGATCCAGTCAAGAAAGATGATGTAACCAAAAATGGTTTGAGAAATTTTGTTTCAGACACAAAGTACACTCTGAGATGGTATCCGACTCAAAATTGCTTGCATTATAAAGTACACTGTCAGAATTTTAATGAGAAAATTGAACAAAAATTGAATCGGATATGGTGCATAAACTGGGTTTTACTTTATTTGATACACTGGTAACATAAATCGTTAATCTTGAATTTGGCAAGCCTATTTTAGGAATATCACCGTACTTGAAATCAAAATCAGTAGACAGTATTAATTAAAGGGCTGAGAGCATAACCGACCTATGTGACAATTTGGTCTGTTTTTTTTTTCTTCCAAATGAACTGAATTTTTGCATGTGTTCTCCAATTTAATAGAAAACCACAGCCCTATAATTTTTCCCGCTGGTTTTCGCTTTGTTTTTTATAAATAACGTAACAAATCAGATGGCGATGTGCATGCAGTCGACAACACGTGAGGAAGGAATTTGCACTCCGACATCGTACATGCCTCTGTGCTCAGTCTGAGCCCTTCTGGACATAATAATAATAATAATAATAATAATAATAATAACTTTATTAACGTGTCAATAAAATATCTAGCAAAGGGGAAAACCTTCGGCTTATAGGGGACATCTAACTAAACAAAAAAAAATAAACTGACCTAACTATATAAAAACATAATTAAAAAATCGGTAACTGAACATGTATAAAAGATTAAGATATAAATATAATATATTTAAAAAATAATCTAGGACATCATAGTTGGATGAGGTAGTGTGGGTGATGAGATGGAGTGACATAACGTGATTTTGTATATAGGAATGTGAGATGAGGAATGAGTACTGGTGGTAAAACGGGTGTGAGCATGAGTATTGGATATGTCAGTGACTGAGCGGGAAACTATACGAAAAGGTACAGGAGTGAAGTGTGGAGGTGGAAATGATGGCCGTATGGAAGTTGTAGTTAGTGAAGTGCATGGGCTCGAAAGGCTATATTTAAACCATATCTCTCATGGGCAGAACTTCAAATGCATAAATGTACATATAATTATGTATTATCAGAATGATAACACTTTTAATTTGCCTGTTGGCAGATCCAGTCAAGAAAGATGATGTAACCAAAAATGGTTTGAGAAATTTTGTTTCAGACACAAAGTACACTCTGAGATGGTATCCGACTCAAAATTGCTTGCATTATAAAGTACACTGTCAGAATTTTAATGAGAAAATTGAACAAAAATTGAATCGGATATGGTGCATAAACTGGGTTTTACTTTATTTGATACACTGGTAACATAAATCGTTAATCTTGAATTTGGCAAGCCTATTTTAGGAATATCACCGTACTTGAAATCAAAATCAGTAGACAGTATTAATTAAAGGGCTGAGAGCATAACCGACCTATGTGACAATTTGGTCTGTTTTTTTTTCTTCCAAATGAACTGAATTTTTGCATGTGTTCTCCAATTTAATAGAAAACCACAGCCCTATATTTTTTCCCGCTGGTTTTCGCTTTGTTTTTTATAAATAACGTAACAAATCAGATGGCGATGTGCATGCAGTCGACAACACGTGAGGAAGGAATTTGCACTCCGACATCGTACATGCCTCTGTGCTCAGTCTGAGCCCTTCTGGACATAATAATAATAATAATAATAATAATAATAATAATAATAACTTTATTAACGTGTCAATAAAATATCTAGCAAAGGGGAAAACCTTCGGCTTATAGGGGACATCTAACTAAACAAAAAAAAATAAACTGACCTAACTATATAAAAACATAATTAAAAAATCGGTAACTGAACATGTATAAAAGATTAAGATATAAATATAATATATTTAAAAAATAATCTAGGACATCATAGTTGGACGAGGTAGTGTGGGTGATGAGATGGAGTGACATAACGTGATTTTGTATATAGGAATGTGAGATGAGGAATGAGTACTGGTGGTAAAACGGGTGTGAGCATGAGTATTGGATATGTCAGTGACTGAGCGGGAAACTATACGAAAAGGTACAGGAGTGAAGTGTGGAGGTGGAAATGATGGCCGTATGGGAGTTGTAGTTAGTGAAGTGCATGGGCTCGAAAGGCTATATTTAAACCATATCTCTCATGGGCAGAACTTCAAATGCATAAATGTACATATAATTATGTATTATCAGAATGATAACACTTGTAATTTGCTTATCGGCAGATCCAGTCAAGAAAGATGATGTAACCAAAAATGGTTTGAGAAATTTTGTTTCAGACACAAAGTACACTCTGAGATGGTATCCGACTCAAACTTGCTTGCATTATAAAGTACACTGTCAGAATTTTAATGAGAAAATCAAACAAATTGAATCGGATATGGTGCATAAACTGGGTTTTACTTTATTTGACACACGGTAACATAAATCATTAATCTTGAATTTGGCAAGCTTATTTTAGGAATATCACCGTACTTGAAATCAAAATCAGTAGACAGTAATAATTAAAGGGCTGAGAGCATAACCGACCTATGTGGCAATTTGGTCTGTTTTTTTTTTCTTCCAAATGAACTGAATTTTTGCATGTGTTCTCCAATTTAATAGAAAACCACAGCCCTATATTTTTTCCCGCTGGTTTTCGCTTTGTTTTTTATAAATAACGTAACAAATCAGATGGCGATGTGCATGCAGTCGACAACATGTGAGGAAGGAATTTGCACTCCGACATCGTACATGCCTCTGTGCTCAGTCTGAGCCCTTCTGGACATAATAATAATAATAATAATAAAAACTTTATTAACGTGTCAATAAAATATCTAGCAAAGGGGAAACCTTCGGCTTATAGGGGACACCTAACTAAACATAAAAAAAAATAAACTGACCTAACTATATAAAAACATAATTAAAAAATCGGAAACTGAATATGTATAAAAGATTAAGATATAAATATAATATATATAAAAAATAATCTAGGACATCATAGTTGGACGAGGTAGTGTGGGTCTGTTTTTTTTTTTCATCCAAATGAACTGAATTTTTGCATGTGGTCTCCAATTTAATAGAAAACCACAGCCCTATATTTTTTCCCCGCTGGTTTTCGCTTCGTTTTTTATAAATAATGTAACAAATCAGATGGCGATGTGCATGCAGTCGACAACACGTGAGGAAGGAATTTGCACTCCGACATCGTACATGCCTCTGTGCGCAGTCTGGGTGCTTCTGGACATCATTGTTGGACGAGGTAGTGTGGGTGATGAGATGGAGTGCAAAACGTGACTTTGTATATAGGAATCTGAGATGAAAAATGAGTACTGCTGGTAAAGAGGGTGTTGTGTAATAAATGGTGTGAGCACGAGTATTGGATATGTCAGTGACTGAGCGGGAAACTATACAATAAGGTACAGTAGTGAAGCGTGGAGGTTGATATGATGGCCGCATGGAAGTTGTCATTAGTGAAGTGCACGGGTCGAAAGGCTATATTTAAACCATATTTCTCATGGGCCGAACTTCAAATGCATAAATGTACATATAATTTTGTATTATCAGAATAATAACACTTGTAATTTGCCTATTGGCAGATCCAGTCAAGAAAGATGATGTAGCCAAAAATGGTTTGATAAATTTTGTTTCAGACACAAAGTACACTCTGAGATGGTATCCAACTCAAACTGGCTTGCATTATAAAGTACACTGTCAGAATTTTAATGAGAAAATGGAACAAAATTGAATCTGCTATGGTGCATAATCTGGGTTTTAATTTATTTGATACACTGGTAACATAAATCGTTTATCTTGAATTTGGCAAGCTTATTTTTGGAATATCGCCGTACTTGAAATCTAAAACAGTAGAGAGTAATAATTGTTTCTATTGTTCAAGGTATGAATCTAGCCGATACCACTACTAACAATAAAGAGGTAAAAGCACTCTGACGCTTGAATGTGTTTGTGGTGTGTTTGTGTCTGTTTTTGTCCAGTTTTTGCTACTCACTCTAATACTGGGTGGGTAATCAGTACTTTTTCAGTTCACTTTTTTAAACACTAAAAACTTTAAAGTTGCTACCCTTTCATATAGTATGAGATAAAAACACCCCTCTTGGTAGAGCCTACCTGTGCAGCCCACTATATGGTGTATCCCCCAGGGGAAACAGTTCAAAATTAGAAAAACGAGCTCGAGAATGTTTAAACACAAGAAGAAATATATGCAACAAATGACTGATGAACTTATCATCATTGCCCAAACAATTCATTAGCCTGTATTTTAAACTATTGTTAAGCACTATTGAACCTCTGGAAAATAGCGCTATATAAGTTTATTATTATTATTATTATTATTAAACAAAAAAGGTACATATTGTTTTCTTGTATCAGAGTCATCAGCGAAAAAATTTGTACGCCACTGACAAAAATCTGCTCGATTAACAATTCACTGGCGTTACAAACCATTTCATGCAAAACAAATGCATTTAAGACATTCTCACTATGCGCTTTATGAATTGTTTTGGTTATTAATACGTTTGTTAGCCATTGCATCAATCTCTTCTCATCCACGCTTAGTTGCTTTTCTAATTTTTTGGTTTTCTTGGATCCTTCTTCTCCACTTAGTTGCCCATTAAGTATGAGTACTTGTTTGTGGCTTTGTAGCACTCGGTTGATGTTCTGAACAACCATACTTTTTTTCTGCCTCAGCTTCCACTTTGTCTGCTTCGTTTTTCAGAAGGGCAGTCTTCTTCAAGGTCCACGCTGTCTCAATTACGCCATTTATTTCTACAAAGTTCCCCACTTTTGCTGCTTGCAATTTCGTGCTTGCTGTAGATTTTGATTCCTCTCTGTCCTGCTCGCGGATAATAAAGCATGTCTTTATTTGTTGCAGAGAACCAGTTGGTGAAGGGAGACTCTTGCTTTGTTAAGTCTGTGTTCTTTTTCTTGGCTGTTACGGGATCTGTTGTGAGGAAATGTTGAAACTGTATGAGGGCAGTATACGGCACTGCTCGAAAAGCGTAGTGCCTTGTGTTAAAAGACTGGATAATCCATCTGTTTGCCCATATTTAAACACAGGATTATCGTATTCTTGCCTAAGTTTGTCCGGATGGATTACCTGTCTCTAGGATGAATCGGGCCAAAATAAAATACTTGGTACTTTTCAAATGAAACAAAACGAAATTGAACTCTGAGGATTTGTGAAACTGCTAAGAATATTTGAAATGTTAGTTCGTTGGAGGTGAACAGTTATTTTCCAGTGTTTCAAAAGGTCCCTGCTCAGTTTCTTCTTCCTGTATGCAGATTTCATGACTACATTGTTTACAGCAAATTCTTTTTCCCATTTTTGTAATTCTTTTGAAGCATTCCGATGAACTGCCAGGACAAAGCTGTTGTAGACTTGTAATCTGAACGGCTAACTGGCCCGATCTCCCCTGCTTCTCCACTCAACGTTGAGACGCTTGGGTACTGGTCTGCTACAAAGTCTATCCTCCTTGCTTCTCCCGCTTGCTTGATTACTGCACTGAGGATACGCTCTGCAAGCTGAACGAAATGATCTGGTATTCTAGATAGGGTTTGCAGTAGTGCCATGGCATCTGTGATGACAGCAGAAGCATTTGAAAGGATCTCTACACCATCCTACAAAAGCATTGCCAGAGTGGGCTTGTTTGTCTTAGCCAGTGAACCATCGTAGGTTGCCAGAGACCAAGGCGCAGGTCCTAGTTCGTGAGTGAGGAGATCTCTTAGGTTGATCTGTTGACTCTGTCCCATGACCAGGAGCTTGGTGAAAAGATTTCTATCTGCTTGGAGCACAAAACTCTTCCCCCCTGCAATCACCATCTTCTTGACTTCGCTGAATTTCCCTAACTTCAGCCTTGGTAGTGTCTCGAAAACCCTATTGCACTTCTTGTCAGCCAACCTTGCACAAACGACACTAACGCAGACTTTCCTTTTCCTTTTGCTTTTAGCAGGTCCTCCTTCAAAGAGTTGCTTGCAAGGGAACCTGAGCTGAGACTTACGAGGTTGTCTGCTTTTTCAAACGGATTCCTCACCTTGCAAACAGAACCTGTTTCCTTATGACCATTTCTCTCGTCCTGAGGATGGGAAGAAGCCATCTCTCTCTCTTTCATGCATGATTGTGTCACCTTTCACGATCATGTGGCGTGTTATAATTAAATGGTTGCGATACATGAGTTGTTAGGCTTTTGCGGTATTCGAGTTTACATGCTCCATTATATGCATGCTGATTGAAGAAGGTGCTTTTCTTCCATGACGAGCTTGAGCTAACCAATATGAGACATTTCGTCACCCCCCCCCCCCCCCCCCCCCCCCCAATACTCTTTCAATAGTGCCATCACATAATTTAAACCCGGAGATTAACATTCAACAAGGATTTAATTTCTCTTGTTATAACAGTTTTCAACCTGGTTATTTTTAATCTACATGTGGAGACAAGTCAAAGTCAAAACTACACAAGTAATATATTTTTTTTCAAACTACCACAGTTAATTTCTCATTTTCCTAAAGAGTCCACTACATAAAAGTTTGCGAACAACGACTATTAAACAAAAGAATTCCTTACCGCGCAGCTGTTCTGCGAACAAAGACTAAGCAGTGGGTCTGTCACAAAGGTCAATTAAAGGGATGCGAAAGTTGGAATGTGAACCACGTGTAAGAGAGTTTAAAAGGGCGAATTTCAAAGGTCATTTTTTCATTCTCAATTTTGAGTCCACTTGCATGCCTTGTGCTTCATTTTTCGCTTCTCATTTCATGTTTCAAATTTTTTTAAAATGACTTCTGATCAAAAATTACTTCCACCTGTTTTTTCTGCCTTGAGGTAGAGGAAAATGTTAGCAATGGTAGCATGCAACTGGATTGCTGTGAACAGTATTTTCACAAAAGGTGCCAGAATCGGTGGACGGCAGAGTTTGGGGAAAACCACTGTCGTCTGTGCTGGCAAAGACTCCCCGGTACAGAAAGCTTGGGTTAGATTTGATTTGCCAGCATAGGACTCACATGGTATGTCATATTTCTTTTTTTTTTCTGGAGTGGTTCAGAAAAATGACTACAACAAGTGAACTACATGATATGTTGTGTTCACGTGAATTGAACTACATTTGAATATGTTTTGTTCACGTAAGACGGCATGAAAGTTAGGCCTGGTCTAAGAGTCGAACCAAATTCCTTTCCGAAAATAGGCCCTTTCAGTGCGAAGAAGAAATACAACCAGATTATGAAAACAGTACTAACCAATTTGGGGGTTAGAACCACTGCCCCACTATCGTCAAACCAAATGGAATTAGGTTGGGCACGACGTTGGCTCGACGTTGAGACTAGGCCCTGGTTGTTCAAAGAGCGGATAACTTTATTCTCCGGATAAGCCTATCCAGTGTATAAATCTGCTATACACTGGATAGTTATCTGCCGGCTAAAAAGTGGTTGCACAAAGCCCGAATAGGCTCGCGAATAACTGTCCGCTGGATAAATAGCCATCCAACCAGTTGCCATGGTGATAACAACAACAACAACAACCTTTATTCATGTGTCAAATCTAAAATAGCAGTTATACAACCACTAACTGGGGACACTAAATACTACCTAAAAATATTTAAGAATTTAAAATAAAACTATATATAATATGTACAATTTAAAATCTAACCTAAGTCTTACATAAAAGGCAGTTGTCACATTTACTATCAGTCAATTTAGAAACAAGGTCTATTCTACGTATGTAACATTTAAACGATGATATGGATGTCAGTTCCCTTACATTTCTTGGTACAATTGCCCATATTTTGGGTCCCATATATCTAAGCGAATGTTTTCCAAAAGTGACAGTATTAAATCTAGGTATACCAAAGTCATTATTACGCAGTGTGTACTTAAGTTGTGGAATTTGAAAAAGGCTACATATGTAATTAGGAGATAAATTGTTCTTTACCTTATACATAAGGATGGCTATATCCTGTAGTCTTCTGTTCTGCAGTGTACTTAGGTTAGCCATGTCTAATAATTTATCATAACTACTCCCCTTATCACAGTAAACTGCCCTGAGTGCCCTTTCTTGAATACGTTCCAATTTTCTAGTATCACTCGCCCTACAAAAATGCCAGACAAGATGGCTGTATGTCAAATAAGGAAGAATGGCTGCCTTAAACAACTTCAGCTTGGTGTCTGTTGGTATCATATTCCTGAGCCTCATCAGGACTCCAACACGCTGGCTACTCCTCTTACAAATGTTAGCAATGTCATCAAATTTAAGCCTATTGTCTATATATACCCCAAGAAGTTTTAAACACTTGGTAGATTGTGACGAGCTCGCGCGGAGCTCGCTCACAAAATTGAAAACAATGGCGGAAAATCATGAAGCGAAGTTGAAAACCCAACTTTACGGCAGCCGAATGTGCTTTAATTTGTGAAGCAGCGGAACAAAATCTTGCTGTTATCAAAAGCAAATTTTCTTCCACGCTATCTAACAAGACCAAAACAAAAGTGTGGGAAGACATAACCGCCAGAGTGAATTCGCTAGGTGTATGCCTGCAAAGTGTTGCAGAAGTTAAAGACAAGTGGCATGGGATGGTCAGTGTGGCCAAAAGAGAACACATGAAGTACGCTACAGCCCAGAGACAAACTGGTGGAGGAGAGAAGCCATAGTCCCCAAAGAGTGCCACTAAAAAAAATCATTGATTTGTTTGGATGAGCACCCTGCCCTTTTCACACAATTTCCCCCCCCCCCCCCCCCACCGTTCTGATTTCAATCAAGATTAGATACAGAAGAATCAGAATAACATATAAACACTACCAAAACACTACCAAAACACTAGTGTGCAATTTTTAAGCTGCCACCTATTCAGTGAAACTAATGTCTGTTAAGCAGCCACTCCTATAAACACCTCAGTGCAGCCACCTTTTTGGTCCTATTGTTTTTACCCCTATATTTAAGTGGCCACCAACACATAGTGTGGCCTGTTTTGAAAAAGCTGGTGACAAGCCAGTGTTCCAGATAAGAGAGGGGTCTCAGGTCAAAAACCCGATAAGGTCAGCTACCGGACCCGACAAATTAATAGAAAACTTGTCAGTGATTATTTGGTGAGGTTCATATCTATTGACCCATTGCCTTCAATACTTATCTGTCTTGCATGATTCCATTGCCACAGTAATCTTTTTATTTTCTACCGTAACTTTATGCCTTGTTCTCAAGGGGGGAAATGGGCTGGGGATTTTCAACCATACCAAATATACTAATTGATGATGAACCCTCATTAAGCAGCGAACCCCTATACTTGCCATTTCCCTGAGGCTGGTTACTTACAGTGCCCATAACCTAATTTTTTTTACTTTCTCGCCTGAATTTACACATCACCCAAAGAACTCCTGAGAAAAAAATTGTGATTTGAACAAAACATGATTTTTGTACGATTTTTTTAAGTCTATATTTTTGTGGTACACCCTAGCCACTGATTAAGAAGGCCGACGGTCTTGTGTGATGTAGATTAAGGAATCCACATTAAATTGACATCACGTGTTGTATTTACAAAACAAAGGAAAATAGTGAGTGTTCACACCTTGTTGTCGCTGCAACACATCTTTCTGGCATTTTTTACTGGATTTGTTGCTCAACTCGAAGAAATTTCTCCCAAACTCAACTTGTTTACTTTTAGTCTGAAGTCATGTGTTCCTTAATCTACATCACAGCTCCTTTTACGGAGAAGAACTAAGAGAAGACTAAGGCAAATGGCGGCAGATTTGAACGTTTTTTAAAATTATTTTTAATACTTTATATTTTACCTTTTACCTTTCTGATAACATAATCTGGCTCGTTCTGTGACGGGGATTTTATTCTCACATGCGTGCCATCAATACAACTGATCACACATGGGAAGCCACCAACTCTGAACATGCCTTGTTTGATTTCGTCTCACTCAGCTCTTGTGGCGGGAAACTTTATGACAACATCAGCTTTGGTGGCAAGAAGTTGAGTCACCCTACAAACAACTCAACTCACGGTGGATTTATCGTAACTGCCGAACGTATCTCCAATCACTTCCAGGAAACTTCCCGAAGCCAAGAATCTTAAAGTGATCAATACTTGCTCTTTCGCAAAAAGGCAAGTGACTTCTCGTCGCGGGGAAAATTTTGTCTGCCAGCAAGTTAACAATATATTCAAGTCCTTCTCCAAAACGATATCGAGATCTTAATTCACGTTCAGTGTAACACTCCAATGGGTTCATTTCTCAGCAATACACTCTTTCGTTCCTGGGATTGGGTAAATTATTCAACCTGAGATAAAGACTTTGGGCGGCCATGTTGGTTATTTTGGCTTTCGCTACATTTTTATGCAGTGAATAAAAGTAAAACTACCTACCTTGATATGGATAACTTTATTTGCTGGATAGCGGCTGGATAGTGGTATCCAAGCTTCCAACAACCAACCTGACGCAATTGGATAAATTTTATACACTGGATTGCGAGTTATCCGCTCTTTGAACAACCGGGGCCAGGCCGTAGCTATGCGATATGTTAGCTATAATTAAGATTGCTCCGAGGGCGTCATGTTAACCATAGCAGGTTTACAGGCATATATAATTATTACTACCGAAAACCTAGTCAGGCCTTTGTGTGGAAGTGGGGTAGAACAGTAAACCCTGCTTCACACAGGTTTGAGTGGCCCCTACCCATTGTAGGGTGGATCACTGAATTTGGCTCTCTTCTCACATTCCAACACATAAGCAAGCCAGTGATATTGACATTTAAGCTCTTGCTTTGTCTGATATGGTGAACCTTCACATTCTGGTTCTGCATCAACATCACATTTTCTTAGGTAAGCTGTTTGGTGCTGTGGAAGTCACATGCACGATCTTCCCATTCATGTATGTTGCGCACATGATAATGAGAGAGGTTTCTTAGTCGCTGGGCATATTCGTCTGGATCCTTGCATTGTTGCAGGCAACAAAAATGGTTTATGCGAGCTCCCTTGATAAAAGAATCTGAAAGACAGCCACAGCCTGCCTTGTGCCTTTCACATAGACACTTCACTGTCAGCACTTGTGGAAATTTTTCCTTGTACTTGTTCTTAATGTCAGCAGAAAACTCCTTTTTTTTTGCCGCTTCCTTTAAACTGTTGGCATGAACCCTCCCAACATGGCCTCCACATTTGAATACCTTTCCATTTGAATGGTGGGTGGCAACAGACTTGGCAGAACTGGAATCACCATCGTGCCACACGACCTCAACAGAACAACCTTCCACTTTGGCCTGTTCATAACACTCACCCGACAATACACCTTCCATTCATTTCGCCATCCCCTGATACAGATCATCTTCCACAACAATGTCATTACCACGCATACATTTGTGCCCGTACCACACAAGACCACCAGTCATGTAATTTCTTATTACAAATGAGCCATTTTTGCTAAAGTGCCCTCTTGTGTGCCACACACCATCTGACGTGCATACTGCTTGCTTCCAGCTTCCCAGATCTCCATCAGGAAGGGACCTCATTTTTACTTTTTCTTCATTGCACATTTCGTCCAGACATGCTATTCCTAAATATTGCTTCAGGGTTCTCTCAAACTGCGCAAAACCATGTCCTGTTAGGAAAAATGCAACCGCAAGGGCTAGTCCGACCACAGTCTGTTTTGATCCTTCAACCAAGGAAGATCCTTGGAAGGACACCGACCTAAGTTCACATCCATTGCACCAAGACCAGTTGGTTCCACTCTGCATACCATCAGAACACCTATGAATAAAGACAATCAGTTACGAACACTTGGTAAATGAAAATGTTCACAGAAACCAAGTAAAAGCCGTAAATGTACATATTTGTAGTTCTGGCCCCAAATTTCCTCTGTCTAACATATGAGGGAAGCAAAATTTTAAAGCCTGAACTTTATTGATTTGAACATAAGCCTGTAATAATTAGCATAAATGCCAATATAATTGAGACAAAAACATTGTTCAATTGGGTGGGAAAGATGGATGCAGAAATAAACTCTAACTGAACTGTACGATGAGACTTCTTGACATTAAAAATCCTTCACTCAGGCATCAGTGTTTCTTTACATTTTTACTTGTGATTTGTAACAAACTCAGTTGTATAATTCATGTATCAAAACAGAACAACACAAGCAAATAGGTATGAAAATTAGAACATAGTTGGGTAAAAAATTCTGGAAGAGAAATCACATGATCTGGAGTGAAATAAATAAACCAGTGGCTCTCTAAACTGCAGTAAAAATAACCTTCAAATGTTGACATTGATGAATAAGAGTAAAGCAAATAAATGACTGCATTGAAAACAAAGCAAGTGTAGTGCCATTTTTTGTGACGGTTTTGTCGTTGTCATGGTTGCTTAAGTTCTAACAATAGAGCACTTTGCCAATTTTCCTGCCATAGCTTGCTACAAGCAGTTGCAAAAAGGTTGAGACACTTTCCAAAAAAATGTTCATTCCGTATAAAAGCGTCCGCGTAACACAAATCAAATCAATGCCATGTGCTACTGACCCCCCTTCCCTTTTCAATGTCGAGGACTGTTAGTTTGAATGACATTTTTGATCTGGTACAACATTGATAAGGGGGTAGGGGGTGGGGACTTGTTGAAAACCATGTTAGCCTCGAAATATGCACACAATGTACAGTACACAATGTCTCAACTCTTTTTGCAATTGCTTGTAGCACGCGAGTGGGAAACCTGGAACGAGTGTTATTTTGTGGTTTTGTCCTAGGGCTTCTACATTTTAAGAGCGGTTTGCTGTAAGGACCGACTAAGGGTATGCAAGATAGAAAAAAGCGATTTCCCCAAACTTTGCCAGAATAAAGGCCTCGGTGAACTAGTTCTAGAAATATAAGTTTCGGGTCATTTAGATTTTAATTTATTTTTTAGTGAATTTTTTCATATTTTGCGCTTGGAGACAGGCTAAATTCGCTTAAAATGGGACTTTTGCGGAAGCTCCTGTTTATATATTGAAAGCTTTCTAGAAAAGATTAACCCAGGGTGTTGAAAGCTATTATTTCCACTGGCTATCATAATGGCAACTTAATAGAAACTTTCATGATAGAGAGTCTGGGATATGGTAGGGATTTTTGTTTTCTATTCTATAATAGGGTTGGAAAATGCAGCTGAACATGGTCTGGTATACTATAGGGTAAGGCTTTCAGAGTCTCAACAGAACATCCCTACCTAAACATTAACACAGTACCCCCCCACCCCTACCTAAACATTCACACAGTACTCCCCCCTCCCCCCACCAGAGTGTTTTCGAAAGCAAAGAATTCTCCTTCACTTTTTGAGACTTACATTAAGTTCAGCCCTTCTTTTTTTAAGTTTTAGGGTCTACCCCTGCTGGTTCACAGTTTTGAAGCTGTTCAAGAATGAATGTATCAATCAAATCGGCCAAATCAAGTTTGTCACGTTTTGTTTTTGTGTAACCCGCGGCTGTCCCGCGCGTCCTTTATTTATCTTAACTGGTCTTTCGGCCTATTTATCGTCAGTTACACGTCTTAACGGAATGAAGTATCAAAAGCTTCAATTTTTTGGTGCTGAGAGATGAAATTTAGTGTTGCGATTTTTGAGTTTTTCATTGTGTGATTCAGTTCTTCTAACATTGACTTTAGGGACGGACCATTTGATTTTTGTGGGGGGTCCGTCCCTTAGTAAGATTGACCTCTGCATGGCTGGTTGCTGTTTACTTTAGATGGTATATTTTTTAAATTTAATTCTGATAGCCTTACTTGTATCGAAAACATGGTCTTATTAAAAGAAAAATAAGTCGTTGCGTGGCACATGTCCGCAGTCTTATATCTTTGGTTATTTTACTGAAGACGGAAAAGGTTTTTCATTAAAATTTAAGCCAAATATGGGACCCATTAGGCGTTTTTTACTTGAAATGGGCCGCTCCAGGGGTAACCTCATTCGTGACGCACACCACCTGCTTTGGGCTTTGCTACAGCAAGCTTTGATCCATCATCTTATCGTCCCTTTTTATTGCAGTTGTCTGTAAGTTAAAGTCAGTTAGCTTACTAACTAGGCTTCTAACGTGGCGAATGGCGGTGCCGATTGGAGTTCAAATAAAGGTTGACCGCACATCCACACGTTTTTATTAAACCACCAAATACAAAATACAACATGCCTGCCCGTGCCAGTAACAGCTTTTGCTCCGAGTCTCAAACGTTGCAAGTATGTAAACGCCCTTGTATGGCTTTAGTACACTTGGCCAGCATCTGCTATTCACATTGGCTGGATCGTTCACACTGAAACCGCATGTTTCCCCTGCAATCTGTCCAAGATGAACAGCGGGTGTGTCGCTTCCGGGATGTGCTCTTTAGGTGTGTAGTTCACCACTCTTTACCTCTTTATAGCGTTCGACAAATAGCTTTAAAGGTATCAAGCGGAAAAACACACAGGCACTGCTTTAAGAAGATCGACACGTGAGATGTACTAACAACACGGAACTACTGCTGGGGTCCCTGTGGTTTTGCCTGGTTATTCATTAACTTGTAAAACATTTGACAACTTGGCTCGGCGATCTTGCTCTGTGTTTGTGCTATAAATGATGTGGTTTCTGGCCAGTAAAAGCTTACTAAGGTATGAAATATTTCTTAAACATTCAGTCAATTGACTTGATGCTGCATTTGCGTTATAATATTCAATTTGGTAATCAACATATCGGAACCATCTAAGCACAGTGGGTCAAATTTCAAAAATATTTGTCTAAATTCTCCTTCATAGCTTAGCATTATTGGGAGTACATAACTCCAAATTCTAAAACCTAATTTTTTCTGCTTAAAAAACATACCAGAAAAGGAAAATAACGCGTCTTTTGACGAAGAGCTGCCGTTAATTGATTTCCCATTGACACGAAAGGTCACACTGAGGTCAACTCTCGCGCATATTTAATGAAGTGACCTGTTTTAAAAACGCTCTCAGAATTCGCTGTTTTATTTACCCCAATTTTTTATTCGGCCGATGTTTAGTTGAAATGATTGTCCTTCCCTGGAGTATAGTCTCGTTGGGTAAAGCCATGTACCAGATTGCTTTTTTGAGCCTTGAATTTAGCCAAAATTCGGTTGTGGTAGCGACTGTTGAAAGGTATAAATTTGAAAATTTCGTGAAAAATTCAAGTTTGCGTTTCATTTAAATTTTACACCGTTAATAGCCAGTGGAAATAATAGCTTTCAACTCCCTGGGTTAATCTTTTCTAGAAAGCTTTCAATATATAAACAGGAGCTTCCGCAAAAGTCCCGATTTTAAGCGAATTTAGCCTGTCTCCAAGCGCAAAATACGAAAAAATTCACTAAAAAATAAATTAAAATCTAAATGACCCGAAACTTATATTTTTAGAACTAGTTCACCGAGGCCTTTGTTCTGGCAAAGTTTGAGGAAATTGCTTTTTTCTATCTTGCATACCCTTAGTCGTTCCTTACAGCAAACCGCTCTTAAAATACACTTTAACCCTACTTTGTGGCCATGAAACATGTCTACTTTGTTAAGGAGGCGAAGCAGAAAGGAGAGGGGATTGGGATTGTTTCAAATAATTCTACCAAAGGTAGGAGATTATTTGAGGAAGGACATTAACCAAGAGAGGACTATTAATGGAAGAAATATGGTATCCGCCTTGAGGAAAATGGGCTAATGTCAGAACTTTTTTTCTTTAAATTTGTCTATTCTCAACACCAGGGAATTTTACACTAGTATCTGAATTTGGAATGATAGCATGGCATTTTCAGGAAGGTCAAATAAAAGAAGGTCGACTTACTGCTTGTAATTGTTCAGCCAATACATTTTCAGGCACCAGACGCCGTAAATGGGCCATGGCCTCTTCGTCGCTCATGTTTCTAATTTCTCGCGGCGTAGGAATAGGTAGTTCATTTTCATCGTCATCCGTCTCATCATCATCTATGAAAATAAAAAAACTAAAAGTTAGTTTACTGTCTCGAAAGTAAGGTTGGAAAAATGAAGGTTCCGTTATTTCATAATAAAAACATTTCAGAGATTCTTGCCACTATCTAAATCTAGGCTTGGCTCCTCTGCCATAGCCTCTTCGTCCTCCATTCCATCATCATCTGCAGAAATAAAAAAATTAGGTTAGTTTATTGTCTTAAAAACAAGTTCGGGAAAATGAAGTTTCTTTTATTTCATAGAGATTCTTACCCCCATCTAATCCTTCGCTTGGCTCCTCACGCTCCTCTTCAGCTGCGCGGTAAGGAATTCTTTTGTTTAATAGTCTTTGTTCGCAAACTTTTATGTAGTGGACTCTTTAGGAAAATGAGAAATTAACTGTGGTAGTTTGAAAAAAAATACATGTCAGACGAATTAGTTTTTTTAAGTGACTGTTCATGTTCATGATTTTTTCTTTCCGAGATTTTTTTCCAGATGGTATTTCTATTGATGCATGTTATTGTTTTGTTTAATGTCTTTTATGCACCGTGCATTTTAAAGAACTGACTTAAATTTACATATAGTGTCCTCTTAACACAGAAAAAAAAACAGGTAAAGCTGTTTCTTATGCACAGGCTATTTTATAAAAGCGTTGAAAAACACAAGCAAGCGACAAGGTTTAAAATAAAACATTACATTTGAAATTCGTGCTTGTCTACCAAGTTTTGATCTTGCGCATAGCTGCAGCTTGTCCAATCTGTGAAGCATGACAAGAACACACTGTTAGGTCACTGAACTATTATCACATGCAGATAAAGAATGCCTGGCAATGTATGTACCAATTCCAGACACATACTCATAAGAATAATCTAAAGTATTACTTATACTGTCTTGTATCCATGTGTACAAAACATAAACTAAACCAACTCCAACCAAGGACACTGACACAAATCTGTGCAAACAGTTGCACGAAAACCTTGGATGTAACAAAAGATTTCCCACATTGTGTGACTCTAATCAAGTTAGAAGCTACAGAAACAATTACATTATGTCTATTTTAAATACTAATTTGTAACAAACAAACATTATTGGTCACTTTGCAGATAATTTCCTTATATGTACATGTAGGAAGTCAAAGCCATACTGCAAACATGTGCTAACATTCTGTACAGTATATCTTAAAAAAAGAGCTAAGAAGCAATGCTTACCTTTCCTAAACATTTTTGGTTGCTTTTGGATTTGTGCCAGACAACTAGGGAGTGAAATATCCTGGAACTGGTTTGCTGTGGCAAAAGTTAGAAAAAAATTGAAATCTTGTGTGAAATAAATAAACGAGACATTGAAAACCACTGACGCATACTGCCTTACATGAAATGAATTGGATGTACATGTATCATTAAAACCTCATGCATCCGTCACAATCTCCACAGCTCTTAGGACTCTTTAACCTCATAAAGACTTTGTAAACCAAAAAGTTAAATATACTTTATGCAACACATCTTGAATAATTTCAAAACTCAAATTTTAGAATAATTATTATTTTATAGTTTTTTAAGCATTTACGATGGCCCTTCAAGTATGGAGGAAGCATTAGAATCAGAAACTGAACCAGTGAGTGTTGATCAGGTTGTCTCAGGCCTAGGGGATCATGGTCCAGTGTTTGGTCCACAAGGGGAGCAGGGGTGGTGTTGTGGTGAGAGAACTTGCCTCCCACCAATGTGGCCCGGGTTCAATTCCCAGCCCCGGCGTCATATGTGGGTTGAGTTTGTTGTTGGTTCTCATGCTCCGAGAGGTTTCTCTCCGGGTACTCTGGTTTTACCCTCTCCTCAAAAACCAATACTACTACTACTACTACGCCGGCTGCTAGGCAGTCGGCCATGATCCTTCTCCACTGTTTCTTATCGCCATCCGTCTGATTTCCGCTGATTTGGTTGGAGTGTCCTTCTCCTAGGAGGTGGCCAACCAAGGCTGTTGAGCCCCTCCTGCCCTTGCTGTAACCCTAGCAGGGGTGGCTAGCACTTGCCAAAGGTGCTACCCCAGACTCTGGTGGGCGGGAGCGTCCAACTTCCCGTGATAAGTTAAGGCACCAACCTGTCCTACCTCAGTGCCCAATTAGTACTAGGTGCTAAATACCTTTGACACTTCAATAAAGTGATTTATTTTTATTTTGTTTTATTGACTATTGACAAAATCCCACTTAAATCCTCCTTTTACGATAAAAGTGCCCCAAATTTTGCTTCAAAGCTTCTGGTTTGTTTGTTACTTCCCACTGCACAGCTTTAACTTGTGATAGCCAGGAAGGATTGTCTCTCTGTTTAGCAGTAAGGCGCACATAGACGTAAGTATAAACATCACAGAAATACTCATCTTTCCCAAAAGGTTCCTTTGCACTGTTGGATTTGGATTTTTTGAATTGATGCTTTTCCAATCCATAGCTTTCCATTACGGAATCGCGCCCATTGAAAACCGTCGGCCGAAAAATGTGGGGAACCCATGATGTTTTACGCGCTGACAAAGGATACCGCTTCCTGCGGTTTCTTTTGTGATGTCTTGAAATTATCCTGGAGGTTTTGCGCATTGTTTCTGCGAGACAATAGAAATGGAAAGATGCAAGTAATGCGTTACGCATTCGACTTGGTTTTATTATCTTGTGCTTTTAACAAAACCCGTAAGTCCCGAATTTATGTATTTCTACTTAGCTTAAATAATGACTTAGATAAATAATGATTTTAAATCCTGTGTAGTGAAACATTTTTAGCTTTTCATGGGCAAAGCGAATGCGTTGTGTTAAAGGTTTCGAATTTCGCTTGACGTTGTTTTTGTCGGTATGCAAATGTAATACAACCAGACAAAACTAAAACAATCTCACACGTGAAAGTCTTGCATGCTATATTACTCTTCGTGTCTCTTTCTTGTCATTAACTTGAAAAAAATAATTACAATTTCATTCAACATTCCCGTTTTGAGAAGCCGATACACCATGTATAAGCGTTACAAGGTAATTTTCAAATCAGAGGTTTAAGTTTCGCTTCATTAGTTGCGTATGCAAATTATTCTGAACTCACGGGCGACAAAAAATAGTTGCGATGGATCGGTTAAATTCTTGTTACTAACTAAAGGTATAAAGATTTCAATAATATTATTATTTAATAGAAATTTCAAGGAAAGCACGGGCTTGTAGTGCAATGTAGTGCGAATCGCTTTTGTGATGCAGTCACTCAACATGCGTCAATAAACTTGACCAAATTATCCTTGCGAGGGATCCATTGTTCTTCTGTTGTCTGCTGAATAATAGACTTGTTGTACCTATTTTCGCCTAGAAATAATAGCTATACACAGGGGAACATTTGATTGACAGCAAAATTTGCATATTCGATCGACGTGTTTCAATGGGCGCAATTCCGTAATGCTTTGGAAAGTTATCTCCACAATTTCTACATGTACGAAGAGCTATTGGTGCTTCCTCGCCACAGGATAAACAAGTAAGCTCCGAGTGTTATATTAATTGTTTTTAGCACTAACATTGTGTTAAAAGAAAAAAGAAATACAATTCAATAAAGTTCACGTAGTTTCTTCCTCACACAAAAGTGCATGGTCCTATGTTTCAGTCAGTTTTTCACCTGTTTCTAAGATTTACTTTTTTCGATGTAAGACTGTGCTTGGAAAAATTGACCTATTGAGGAATAATTACAGTACTTGTGGTGCAGGCGACAAGTTGTAAATCTGCCTCTGAGTTTTCTTTTTTTTCATGTCACATTACTGCAATGCATACCGCAAAATCTCTCTGTGTTGACTTGAAGCAAAAGAAAGAACTAAAGGCTGGTTTTCACTAACAACGTTTTTCGTTTTTCGGAATTGCATTAGCTGGCCCCCCTTGGATAAACAGCTTCCCCCTAATAAGTGCCCCCATTAACCATAAAGCACTTACTCTGAGTCATACATAATGTTTCTTCACGATTTTTATTCATGAGTTGGGAAGAATCACAAACTCACTTGCTTGCAAAGCCTTGCTCATTTGTTTGATTCTTCCCAACGAGTGAACTGTGAAGTAATTTGTTTATTATATGCATACTGAGATTTACACAACAGAAAAACAAGACGAAACAATTAAATATCAACACTTTAGTAGAAGGGTTCTTGGTTTATTGTCAGACTCAACTTTCAAGTGGAAAAATTCACCGAATTCACACATCTAGTGCTGACTTTTTGAACCATGGTTTTCTTGAATCAGATTTGGTGACATTGTTTACGGCCAGTTAAAACTGGCACTTCGTCATTTTTCATCTCCGTGGGTCTTTTTTCGGCGTGTAATTTATACACTGGATTATTTTCGGCGCTAGGGACGGAAAACATTTTTGGAGTTATCAACCTACCATCCCTGGGATTGTCTCCAGTACGAGTCTTAGTTTGCCTTTCATGACATTCGAAATATTCCTCTCCAGACAAGGTTTTGCAAAGCTGCACGTCGACCCAACACATATCTGTGTGTTCTTTGCAGCCACGAAGGCCCAAATGGGAGAGCCTCGGGTGTTGCAGTTCCTAGTAGTTCTTTCTCGTACAGCATTTTGATATCATCTTCACTTAAAGCGACTGATGCATTGGCTTATTTCCTTTTCCTTTGACTGCAATGCTTTGCGCGTTTGTTCGAACTGGAATTCTTTCATGATGCTAAATCCATAATTTTTCTTCTTTAAATGTCTCTCAAAGCTAGCCATCAAAGAACATGGAGAGTTTGGTTCATATTCGTTGTTGTTGTCCTTTTTGCGAACGGTTATGATAAATTGGCTAAGGTAGACGTTCAGTTCTTCTGGAGGTATTTATTTTCATCTCTCTTCTTTCAATACCAGACATTCTTCCAGCAAAGCTACGTTTTGTTTCGTCTTTTCATTTTCTTGTTCATCTATAAATTTCTCTACGGATAAAGCGAGATCTTCGAAACTACTCAAAGCCATTTTTCAACTGACAGATATGCCGAGGAGGCCGAAGGCACAATCCCGTATACGGTTTTTGTCACCAGTGAAAAATGTCGTATCACGATTCTGATTGGTCATACGATGTTGAGAAAATGTTGAGTCTTTTTTTGTGTTTTCGTACTAAAGCGAAATAAATACCCATATCTTGACCGTTTTTGCTTCCACATCAATCAATTGATCTCTGATGATGGAGGACAGAGTAGAGACATACATTGTAAGGAAATAATAAACCAGTAAACCCTTAATGGTACTCCTTTATAAAGTTGGAATTGGACATTTTAAGTGGCATATCTCATTGTTCTTTTTTTTAAATAACTGGCAATATCAATTTTAATAATTACTTTATAGACTTTGCAATTAAGGCAGTTTTCTTTGCTAAAATATACCTATAGTTATAACTCAAACTACAGTGGAATCTTCAGCCTTATGACCACCTCTGTTTAATTATTACTACATTCTTTTTGCACTTAGCAACTTTAAATGCTCAGTCATTTTTCTTTTTGAAAACCTCATGACATATTTTGTGGCCCAACAAAGGTCATAATTATATTGTAATCTTCACCTTTCACAAACGTCACGGCGATAGACGATGCTGACCTCGTAAGGTCCCAATGTATCCTTAGGGATAAGAAAACGCTGATTCTCTTTCGACAATATCATGCAATTACGCACATGAATCTACAACAAAAAGATCAACTTGATATCAGATTTTTCATTCGATATTATTTAATTACAAGCTGCTAAACTATATATTACGTCACTACTTTATACAACTTAATATGTAACGGGCAAAAAACATATCTCTCGGCTTTTTGTTTCTCTGCTGTCTTATGAGAATTTGCCAAAAAAACGTGTTTTTTTTACATTGATCGTATATATACAGCTGTAGAGTGCATTACCTCATTTGAAAGACACCAGTAGTCACTCTTAAACTGCTGTAACCCAATACACTCTGCAGCAAAATACTGTCTTGCCTGGAATTAAAGAAGGTATTGTTCAGTAGATGTTATCCATCTTTATAAATGCAAATTTATGAAAGAAGAAAATTAAGGCACAAATTAGATGTACCAAGCACTTTTAGTCATCCCTCTCATAAACTTGTTATTTACAATCCATCTAATAACCCAGCTTCATTTTTAAGTGTCATAGATTAGACATTCTCATTTATTCTTTTATAATTCCCTGTTATCAGAACAACATAGCTATACTACTCGTAATGCCTCTTCAGAACAACTTTATATTCCCTTTTATAGAACAAACATTAGAAAGTTCTCTCCCACCATTATTGGACGATATTTTTGGAATGATCTTCCCCTTTCCATCTGCTCTAAGCCTACTAAAAAACTATTTAAGAAATCTCTTTTCAGTCATTACTTATCACAATACTAGATTGACTTAGTTGCTTTATCTACTCGTACTTAATATACATAATTATTGCTTTCATGTGTGTTTATTTGTTTATTGTATGTTATTAGCATTTTCTCCTTTTAACCACTTAATTAAACATCCTTTATATTAGTTTAACTATTTTTTGCCCCTTTTCTCTTTGTTTCTTAATTATTCATTGCTGTAAACTTGTTAATTTTTGGAGAATAAATAAATAAAAAAAAAATAATTCCCTGTTAAAATCAAGAAGAACTTATGTTACTCCATTTATAACAGCTTTTGCTGAAGGGTTTACCCTGGTAAAATATGTTATTATTATAGTTATCAAGGCCACAGTTTCCAAATATAGGTCGACACCATGAAAATCTGAGTGTTCTGAAAGATTTACTTTCAGTTGAGTAGTGTGTCTCAGTGGAGCTAGGATAAACCTCCGTTGTTTTGTAATAGCGTTTGATTTGGCACCCAACAGATAACCTACAGCACGGTTGCTGTTTTGTAAATCTGACGGATGCTAGTATATTCTTCTCTCCATGTGTAGATGTTTAAGCTAAAGCAAGACTGCAGTTTCGATTCTACTCGTGAATCTCGTCAGTTGCTAGAGGTATATCTTCCGACCGGTGTCGGTTTGTGTAGAATTCTGGAATACGGACGGATTTGGTGTTTCACAAAGTCATTTTTTAGTCATTTCGTCTATGTGATTATCGTGGTAGAGTTCGTTAATAAGTTGTCGAACTTTCTGGTTAGTCTCGACAACCATGGGTGCCGCAAGAGGCCTGTAGTGGTCATTGTTGTCTAGTAGGATTTGGCCTTCATTAATTTGATCTTGTGTGTTCATGACTACAGTTGTTGTTCCTTTATCGACCTTTTTGAGGTTTATCTCTCTGTCACGTTTCAAGGCTTTGAGGGCCTTGCGTTTGGCCGGTGTCAAATTATTCTTAGGCTTTGTGAGTTCCACATCTGCGAGGTGACTCTTAACCTCTTCTAGATAGCTTTCAAGGGCAACTGATTTTTGTATAGGTGGTTTCCATGTAGATTTGACATGGAAAGGGTGAGGTCGTTGCTCTTCCTGTGAAATGTACATTAGGCGCATCCTTCGTGCAAAATCATCGAAGTCACGCAATAGTTGTTGTCACGGGTGTTGGAATAAATTTTAGTCCTTTTGCCAGTAAATTGATCTAGTCATTCGCAAGTTCTTTGTTTGAGAGGTTTTTGATGTGTTTTTTTTTGCCTCTATTTGTATTTGTAATCGCTTTTGGCGTTTAACTTTTTGCGCTCTGTACCATGATAACCCTTGTTATTTTTGAAAGGGAGTCCCTCCAATTTTTTTTTTTAAAGTTTAATCATTGATATCAAAGTTATAGGTTCAACATCAGCAACTCATTTTTCAATTTCAAATAACCCAGTGACACATGCTTCAAGTTGCTCCAGCTGGGATCTTTAAACTCAAATGATTTAACTGAATCTAATTAACGACGTTCGCATTATTTGGAAGGGAAGGGGAACTTACCTTGCTCCAGATTGGAAGTTCGTCGGTATTTCATTATGCATGAAGCAACTTCTGAAGAACCTTTTTTTGCTACCGTTTCGTCCCACAGATACATGTAGCCTTGGTTTGATACACAGTCGTGTATGCCAAAGTTATAAGTCCACATTTGCCGTAAGTAGAACATGTCATTATGGGATAAGTTCGGTGTCGGTAGATTTTGCTGGAAGTCAAATGTCATCATATCGACGGCGTCCTTGCTGGTAGCTGTTGCGATGCTTCCGAGGGTCCTACTTTTTCCTTGCCAGGTCCTCATTGCTTCCTCCTTGTCGTGCTTCTTGTTTAAATAACCAGCGTCGCATTTCTCATGATGCTCCTTTTGTACTGCAAGGAGCCAATCTCTTTCCTCTTCGCTGCAATTTTTCATTAATGCTATTGCCAAAGACTCGCACCTGGCACAGGTATCGGACCTGGGCAGACCAAACCCAAGATTAAATTCCGTGTTGAAGATATTTCTATACGAATATAGAGAAATCTTTGGCTTGATTGGAGGCGGGATGGGCAATCTGTTTTCTTGTTTGCACCTACAAAGACAATATTTGTATAAATATGTTATTGAACTATCCATATTAGGGAAATAAGGAAAATATTTTCCAATATGACCAAACAAACTGCCTTAGTAATTGTTTTGTTATTATGGATACCCTAGCAGCCGAGGCAAATGTGTCCCGTGTTTACAAGGCAATTTTTCAATTAGAATTTCAACTCAAAGGTTTGGCCTTAAATAACTCATAACTAAACCTCGCAACGAGAGAAGCATTTCAAATCAAAAAATAATTTATTTGTATGCTGCAGACTTTTTGAGAGCATTTCAGGCTTCCGGTAACAAGACTCACAAATATCTGAACCCAGGTAGGCGAGTCTTCCCTTTTGCGATAACCGTAGTCGTAGGAGTACCCAAATGAAGGTAAAGAAGTCTAAAAATATCGCAATTCGCCATTTTTGGATTTCCCCAAAGAAAAAAGTGGACCGTACAAGCCACAGTGAAAATGCAAAAATCAATTCATTGCAATGACTTACACTTTAAGCAGTTTTTGTTTGGCTGAAAAAGGGTAAGATGTGTGCATTTTGGTCTGGACTTGAGTCTGATCTTAAAAGAAACTACATTTATTTCCTGGGTAACTGAAACATGATTTCAGCAACGAAAAAAACCTTCATTTATGCATAGGTTCATGAACATAATCTCAAAGAAGGATAACTTTTATCCCACGATTAGGGCAATTTAATCGTGATTTAGTGCTTATCAGCTTTTGCTTTTGCGGTCAGCGTAGTTTCATGGACAGTTTCAGTTTTGTTACTCGTACTAGATTTCAAGGACAGGTTCTTTAATTGCTGGGTAAAGAAATTTGCGAGGGAAAAACACTGAATTTTCAGCGCACATGCATAAAAGTGGAGTCAGCTGATCAAACATCGCTAAATTCTCTTCGCTTGATACACAAAATTTTTTTTCAAAACTAACGCTTCTTTCCTTTCAAAACGCGCGCTATTTTCATCGAATTGCTCAAATGTAAAAAACAATGAATGACAAAAGAACCAAAAAAAGACATGGGTGTGAAGGTGGAGTTTGACTTTGTGTGTGCATAAAGGTGGAGTTCTGAAACGTTTTTGATCAACAAAAGAAACCACCGGCTTTGTTCCCAGTTATGTTTATGGCGGCAATGGACGACCAAAGAACTAAAAAAAAACCCAGGGGGTAAAGGTGGAGTTTTAATAATTTAAACTCCACCTTTACACCCATTGTTTTTTAACCTAAGTGCGATATATTTGTTTACCTTTGCTATGGAAATGCTGATTAGCATAAAAAGAGCATCACTCAAAACCTTCATTCAAGCCTAACATCTGGTATCAAATTCTTGGCGTGCACGTGACATCACAGTCATATACATATTTGGATTTCCGCCATGTTGGAGTCCCTCGATCTCAGCAATTAGTATGCAAATGCTGGCCAGATCTTCCTATATGTGCTTTATTTTGATCATTTGTTTAATGGATGAGCCAAATATCGACGAAAATGACGACTTACATCAATTCAAGACAATACCAGTACTATCTGAGTACGTAAAAACTTTGGAAACCCACGTTAAACAGCGCTATTTAGAGAAAATTTCACTCGTTGGGGTTGACCCGGCCAGTATACCGATCGATGAGTTTGACCCTGAATGTTTACCTCCGATAGAAGCTGCAGACTTGGTTTCATACCTTGTATTGGAGACCAGCTACTACACCAAACAACAATTCAAGGCATATAAGAGTTTGGAGGCATACAATCAAATGGTTTCGGGTTTTATAACCTCTGTACAAGGGAAGTTGATTGCTGGAAAGTTTGTGGTTATGTCTAAAGTTCGCCACTCACAACGCATGAACGATCCTCTCATTCAAATCTGGATCATTGCTGAAACAGATGGTTCGATTGTGTCTGCACATTGCTTGGGGTGTAAAGCGGGTCTTGCGGAAGCATGCTCGCATGTGGCCAGTGTGATGTTTTACATCGAAGCGTGGAATCGCTTGAAAGAAACGCAGAGTTGTACACAAGTGAAGTGTACATGGCTACTTCCAGCCTACGTTAAGGATGTTCCCTATGCAAGAGTAAGGGATATTGATCTATCTTCGGCCAAAAAGCTAAAGGACAATTTGGACAACGCGATAGATTCCATCGACGAAAGTCAGGATGTGGAAATGCGGACATGCAAACCCCAAAGGTCATCGATAAAAGCTTTGGCGCCAACTGAAAAAGAAAAGGACGGTTTACTTGATAAATTTAGTAAATCGCGTTCAAAAGCAGTATGTTTGTCAGTCAAGAAATTATACTCAAAGCACTTTGTTTCTGAGAGCAGAAAAGTTCCCGTTGTAACTGATCTGTTCAAGAATGAATATCTTGACCTTGCATTTCCAGCATTATTGCAACAGTGTCTCGACACAAAACTTTCTGTATCAGATGAGCAAATTAAACAAGTCGAAAGAGATTCAAGAGAACAAGCCAAGAGCTCAGAATTTTTTCGGCATCGAGCTGGTCGAATTGGTGCCTCTGTTAGCGGGTCTGTATGCCACAGCAACATCACGCAGCCTTCACAATCTTTAATCAAATCTATCTGCTACCCAAATCTCTACAAGTTCAACTCAAAAGCAATCAAGCATGGAATCAAGTACGAGCCATATGCAATCAAGGCATATGAAATAACAATGAAACGTGTTCACAAGAATTTTGAGATTGTAAAGTGTGGACTGTTCATTAATAAGGATTTTCCCTTTCTTCATGCAACCCCTGATTTTCTAACTTACTGTGATTGTTGTGGCTTTGGTTGTGGGGAGGTGAAATGTCCTTTAAATCTACGGGGTTGTGATTTTAAGAACTATGCAGCTGACAGAAGTACATGCATCGACGAAAAAGAAGGGAAATTTTCTCTAAGGAAAGACCACAACTATTATCAGCAAGTACAGCAGCAGCTCTTCACTGTCCCTGACAGGGCATTCTGTGATTTTGTCCTTTGTGGCATAGATAGTGAGGAGAATGCACACATTGTAGTTGACCGCATATTGCCTGACAAACAACACATGGATAGTGCACTTAGTAAATTGGAAGCATTTTGGAGGCATTGCATTTTACCAGAGGTACTTGGTAGATGGTATACAAGGAAGCTGCCAGCTGCAATACCAGATAATGGTGATCGAATTTGTTTTTGTAGAAATGATCTAACTGAGCCTACCATTACATGTGATAATACTGAGTGCCCTTACAAAAAGTTTCATGCACCTTGCTTGGGTCTGGGTTCGCATACTATGCCTAAAGGATCATGGTATTGCCCACATTGTAGCAGGCTGCCTCAGTTTAAGAAACAGAAGTCATCACGTTCACAGAAAGAGCATCAATCTGCTGTTGTTCAGGAAGCGTTGAACAGTGACTCAATCTGTGTATGTGGATTGAAAGCTACCATGAATGAGAAACTGATTGAATGTCACAACACGAGGTGCACTCATGGGAAATATTTCCATCTTACTTGCCTTGGCTACAAAAGAATGCCAAACAATGCAAAGACCACTTGGCAGTGTCACCTGTGCAAAGCTGCTAAATGTAATGTACAGTCCAACAATCAACCTACCACATGTCCTTCTTATGATGAAATCAGTGAGGAGAAAGTTGCAACAAATCTAGTTGATCCACTGCCTGATAGCAAACAACAGCCTACCACATGTACATCTTCAAGTCCCTCAATTTGTCTTTCAAGTGACAACAGCAGTGACGATGAAGTTGTTTTTACTCATGAAACCGTTGGAGTAACGAACAAAACTGGATTACTTGGTAATCTCACTGAAAATGACTTGGAAACTATCATCGATCCTAATGGTTGGCTTGATTGCAATATTATACAACAAGCACAAGTGTTATTGCAACAAGCAAATCCATTTATTGATGGTTTCCAACGAACAACCCTGGGTCCCATTAGGAATTTTGAGGTGTTGAGTGGAGAATTTGTGCAAATACTCCACACTGGTAGTGACCATTGGGTGACCATTAGCTCTATTGGATGCCAGCCTGGAATTGTACATTTGTACGATAGTCTGTATAATGATGTCATTCTTACAGAGGTTGAGGAACAGACACAAGACCTACTTGGTGGACGCCTTGAGAACCTAACTTATGTACCGACACAACAGCAGAACAATGGATGTGACTGCGGTTTTTTTGCTGTTGCCATAGCAACATGTCTTACCCTAGGAATGTCTCCCACCCATGTGACATTCGACATTCCAAAGATGAGAACACATTTAGCACACTGCTTGAAACAGGGCAAAATTGAAATGTTCCCACATTTTTAATAACTAGAATTTACAAAGTTATGTACAGTCATTAAAGTAGTTTCACCCTGACCTCTCATAACACTATATCTTTAAACTTATAATGTTGTACCACCAAATACTAGAATTTGGTATTATATTATTATTTGCATTCTTTTGAAATTGACCACAGTCGACGGCAATGGAAGGAATTCATAGAGCAAAAATTTAAAAACACTTAACCCTTTCACTCCCAGAGGTGATCAACATGTAACTTCTCCTTACAATATTAATAGATTGTGAAGCCAAGAGATGATGAGAAAATTATCAACTCATGAGCACTGAATCAATCTAGTGCCAAATTCTCTAAACTAATATGTAAGAAAGTGTATGGTTCTCTCTGAGGAGAATTGCTACTAAGATCTTGGGAGTGAGAGGGTTAAAGAACAATAATTTATTGTTGTATGAAAATACCGTAGTGGTTAGCCATAAAAGGACTAATTTGACAAATAATAGTATACCGGTAGTTTCAGTTAGGTTTCTAACCATTAACAAGTTTGCAATACTTGTTCAATGTACGATCATCGCAATGTAATTGACTGTGAGAATTTGTGGCCATTATTTTCAATTTTTTTTTTCCTAAAACTGCACAAATCTTAAGAAATTAGTGTGTTACAGTTACACCCCGATAATTCGAACTTGGATAATTCAAAGTCCCCGCGAATTTGAACTGGTTTTCGAATCCCTTGAAAGTTCGAATTATCAGGGTGTAACTGTATGTCTAAAACAACCCTGGTAATCAACATTTTTTTTTACATTAAAACAAGTTATATTTATTGTAGAGGTATTTAGTACAGATACATATATTTACCAGCAAGCGCCATTAACTGGTAAAATTCAAGATGTTAGGTAAGAAAACAAACATAGATATAAACCGAGCTTCAAACTCCCTTGGCCTGAATATGTATATATTTCACTCAAAAGGGATGATTGGGGGGCAGCTATTAACAAGGGCTGAACATACTCTTATAATACGGTCGATCATGGGGACTTGTGCTTCAGGTGGTCCATCACGATTACATACCAAGAAGTCACTTGGAAGTGTACTTTGTAGGATGGTGTACTTTCGTCTTAACAGACCAATCACTCGCTCGACGTGAATGCGCACATGGGCAATTCCTCTTGTTCTCTCCACATCAACTGGGTCTAACTGAGATTTCCCTTTAGTAAAAGCGGGGATTACTAGTTTAGCTTGATGAAGACCAACACTTTCTGTAACAGTAAACCCCCGATCAGCCATAACCATATCTCCTGGCAACAAATTTGATAAGAAACCAGAGTTTTCAGTTAAGGATCAAGAGTATGTCATAAGAAGGCAAACCAGTATAAAACCTGACTTTCTCTTCTGATTTGAAGAAATCTTCACCTGGTGCTTGATACTCATTCCTTACAAACATATAATCAAATTCTTCAGTTTGGGTTTCGGCATCACAAGTTGTTGGCATTTCGCCATCATCCACATGTGTAAAGTGCATGTTTCTTAAGTACTCGCCTTCATCAAGTTTGAGTCGCTTAGCTTCAATCTCCTGCTCATTGAACAATCTTTCCTCTTCCTCTTTCTCCCTTGATAATCTTTCTTGTTCCTCTGTCTCTCGCAATAATCTTTCTTGTTCTTCTTTTTCTCGAGCCTCGCGTTGAAGTTGTTCGCGAACTTGACCACGAACCTTAACTCTTTCTGCTTTCTCCTTTGCAATACTCGTGTTATTCGGGGTATAATTCTTTTTCCCGAGATGTTGAGTGGGGATCCAATCTTCATGGAATTTATCCCAAGCCATAGCTGGCCTACCAGACACGAAATGTTTCCTGCAAACTCGCTCATTACTCAAGACGTTTTTATAGGCGATATCGTCGCGACTTATCGCAGAAATCCATCTATCTCTCCTTTCTTGTGTTAATTGTTCGAAACTGTCTCCCTGATTCTTAATCACAGATGGTATACGAAACATTCCATATCCCTCTTTGTTATTAGATTTCACTCCACAACCAACAACGATGCAGAGAATTATGTTTTCTGACCTTTTCTCGCACTTCGCTAGTGTTTGTTTATACACGGAGGGACTCCAACATGGCGGATAGCAACGGTTGTCATGGATTATAGTCACGTGGGTGCACGCCAAGAATTCAGATTCATTGAGCTAAAGTAAGATTATGTTTTAGTGCATTGAAAAAGGGAAGTGTGACCCCCAAGAAACTCCTTGGAGCCACCTTAATACAGGATTATGTTGCTGGAAAAACATAACCTCTGTTAAGGTTTTCCTGTAAGAACTAATACCAGGAACAGTGTTCGGGAGAATATAGTCCTGTTGTTTTTGGCAGCCTCTTCAAAGTTCTTGAGTGGCAAATAAAGATTGCTATTGACACCGATGCGCGCAAAGCATAATGGTCCGTTCTGAGACTTAAACATTCATTTGTATCCTGAATTGATTGAAAAAGAAAATAGAATGTCACCTTGCTTTATGATTAAACCTGCTTTCATCACACTTGACAACTGCTGTTTGTCCGCCGAATGGTAAGGTTGGTCTATTTTCAGGATCCACGGAGCATACATCCTAAAGTCTTCTAAAAATTTTTGACACCAGGCTTCGGCTTAAGACCAGTGTTTCCACTATAGTTTTTTGTGGATGGTGTTTTAAAAAGGAAAAGATTACCGGAGGGATGGTCCCAACAGTGTCTTTAGCAATTCAGCAAAGAAGCTGTTTGTACGTAAGCTCCTCCTCTTTTGGCATCCACTGCATCATCTTTAAACAATGAAGGAATCAAGCTAAGAAAAATGTGACATTTTTTAATTAGAACAAAATGGAATACTTTTATGATCTTCAACGACTGATGTTGAAAGAAAAGAAACACTATAAAAATGGTTTGGGAAATTTTGTGAGTGAGGTTTGTTCTCAATATTGTAATTACTACTCCTGCATTGAATTAAGTTAGTTTCAAATTTGTATCTAAAGCAAATAGTAAGTTAAAGCAGTTCAAATGCATTAAGGTCACTGAATTTGGCTGCCATCTTCCATTGATTAAAAATATTGCCAATCATGCCTTGGAGCACGAATCGGTTTCCTGGTATTTCTCTGAGACTTAACACTGCAAATACTCTATCAAAAGCCATTCAGAGGGTATCGCCAAGTAACCAATGTGCGAAGAGGAGGAGGCGACAGTGGTGAGGCTTAGAAGACGGATGAGCATGAGAATGTTTGTAGTTTGCTTCGCAGCTTAGGTGGTAGAACTTTTATGGCAACAGTATGGCAAGCAGTATGTACTGTTGTTTGTTCTTCATTTGTGGCCTCAACAATAAGAAACCTGTTTGCTTTGTTATTAGTAAATCTTACCTTAAGTGACTATTGAGAATGACATTTTCCAATAAAAAGATGGCTTTAGAGAGTGTGATGCTTCCTGTTGAAATGCCAGCACTTACATCTTCAGTGTAAGTGACATCTGGTTCCCTGCTTTAAGTAATATCTATAGTAAACCATTCTCACTGCCAAAACAACCACTCACTGCCTACGCGGAATTAAGATATGGGAGCCAAAATTTAGCTTAGGCAGAGGGTACAAGACAGTGAAAAAGGGAAACAAACGTCACTGAAGGGGAGGGGGGAGGGTAAAATATCCTACAATGCGAGACAGACCGCGTAACTTGGCGAAAGAGGCAGGAAAAACAGAATAAATCACCTAAATGGGCAAGCGAGATCCCTGGAGGGTTACCGGGTAATTTGTTCTATTCACAGAAGGCGTCTGGAGTTAGAAAGAATTCCACCAAGCCAGTCTCGCGGAAATTTTAGCAGTGAGAATAGTGTCATTATTGGGATCAAATCCTTGGACCTCGGCTTGGTACCATCCTGCTTGCCATCCAGAGTTATTCACATCCTTACTGTCCTATTTCACTAAAATCTTTGCACCAATTTCCTTCACTTGATGGTATGTTGACAGTCAGCTACATTTTTTTATGGCTACTTTAAAACTGCTTTGGACAAACATAGTGTACTCTTTCCCAGTTTCAGTGACATACCTTATTACATGAAATTTTCGTGATTTAAAAAAAATCGCGAAATTAAAGTGACGCGAACAATAAGTGTCGCGAACATAACATGACGTGAAAATAAAGTGACTCCCCTTATGTCAATAATAAAAAAAGAATGAGTTTATCACCATTGAAACGTTTTTAAAATCATATTTTTAACTATTCTGTTGATCAGGGTTCGTACGGTCATGGAAAAACCTGGAAAGTCATGGAATTGTATAATTTAATTTCCAGGCCTGGAAAGTCATGGAATTTAAGTGTGGGTTATGGGAAGTCATGGAAAATTATGTTCATGTTACAAAATCACTAAGGCAGCATACGTTGTGGGAATAATAAGGCAAGATGAAAAATTAAAAAGCTGATCGTTTTGATAAAATTTTGAAAACAACTGTTGAACTCTTGGTCATGAAAAATTTAAAAAGGTCATGGAAAAGGTCATGGAAAGTCATGGAATTTTAAAATCTGAAAAGAGTACGAACCCTGTTGATCCATATCAAGACATTTACACAAATAACTCCAGAGACTTGTACATATGTTTCCAAACGGCATCATTTTTTCGTCGGAGTCCGAATATTGAATATTGTGGTCAATTATTGGTCAAGACCAATAATTTACGAATAAGCATGAACTGCTTTGTTGTTACTGTTGACATATAGTCCAGCCGTTGCCTTTCTGTTGGTAATTTTTACCTTATTGCTGACCTTTGATAAATTCGTTTTATCTAATTTAATCACATGTTAAATAGCATTGCCAAGGAAGTAAATTGTGTCAAAATCGCGAAATTTAAGTGTCGCGTTGGTAATGGTATAGACAAACCTTTGCAATGTACCAATGTGGTTTCCAGTCAAAAAGGTCATCGTCCTTTCTTCACTCGATTGCAATTTGGTACCAACTGTGTGTATTGCTTTGATGTTGAAAGGATCATGGTTTACACTACTGGCACTCTTCATACTTAACAGGAAATGTCTGGTCTCTGCAAACATAAGATGCAGGGAATCGAATGCAATACCATCAAGGAATTCAATTTGCTGTGCTCCTGCTTTCTCTTGCTTTATAGTTCCTTCCACCTTCTCTTTCCAGTGTATTAATATAATCCTCTGCACTCCTGCACTTCTGTGGCTTGAAGGCCACCTGACTTCCTTTTTGTTCTAGTGGGAAGAAACATTTCCACTTCACTATTCCAAGGTCCATGAGGTGACCAAACAGATTCATTGAAAGCCAGGTAGTGCATTTTGCACCTTGAAATATAGCACCAAATATAGTCTGGAACTGGCTGCAATTATGACGATTCGACATCTCCTCATCACTGAATACAGCTGTTGTGTATTTATCTAGCCACGAAAATCTCTTTTCTCGTTTGTTGGTTTCCAGAACTTCATAGTCATCCGCATAACTACCAGTGAAGTCACTCTGCACTTCCTGCTGAACTTATTGAAGTTGGCATTCTACCTTTTTTGTTCATTAGTTTAGGAAATTTCCTAGATTTTCCTCATTTTATAAAACGAAGTTCTCCTTTGTCCCCATACTGTGTACCCCGTAAATATACTTTCTGCCAAAACTTGCTCGAGATAAAACTCCACCTAGTTCAAAGTTCAATCATGAAAGCTTCCATTGCGGCTTGATGTGTCTTAGTGTCAGCTTTAGTATCAGGTATATCAAATGGTCTATGCTTTTGCAGCTGTTTTTCTTCGGCTGCATATACTTTCTCTACAAGCACGTCTTTTTCTGTGATACTCTGCAAAAGAAACTATTCCTACTTTGTCTACACCTTGGTATTTTTTAAGCCGCACCATTTCAATGCCAATGTCGAGAATGAATACAGTGTTTCCCTTTAATTTTTTGGTATTTGGGTTCCGAAAAACGTGGTCAAGAGATGGCAAAGTTGAAAGATATAAAAGTTAATTCACATGTCGGAAAATAGTTTGTGGCTCTTAGTGGGACAAGTTTAAGACTAACACTACATTTCCAGTACTCCTAAGGTGAATAACAGTCTCTTCTCGACCTTTACAGATGAGGCAAAGTTCACAAATGCTTTCATTGCAGTTTGTAGAAATGGAGCACTTTGTTTCTACTGTTCTTACAAAGAGATGTGTGATTGGAGTGACCGCATTTGTTCGCGATCATGTGTGTGAGATCAGGATACTCTTTTGTTCCACATCTTCCCACCAATTTTCGAGCCTGCTCTTACAATCTTTTTACCATCTTTCGAATCAACACAGTAGTTTTCCGGTGATTCTGCTGCCCCATCTAATAGCGGAGCTCGTGGGCCGAAGGCCCGCTGCGTAGCCCCATACTCCTAGCCCCATACTCCTAGAGCCTATGCCCATCATTTTTCATGGTTGTGGCTAGCGGAATGTTTCGCGGGCGCTGTGTGCCCACCGCCGTCTGGCAGGACTAGCTTGCTGGTGCGTAGAATGTCATGCAACATCTGGGATCTTAGCGAGGCTTTGTTTTTCGCGTGGTTATACGGCCGAATGTCATGTCAGCTGGGAAAACACTGATGGTTTGCTGTGTTTACTAAGCGGAGAAATCCGTTTTAGTCGTTATTTTCCTGCATTTTTTTTCACGGTTTGCTACTCAAGACAGGGATACTAATTAAGGGATACTAGTGGAAAAAGATCTTTCAAGGATGGAAGCAATGCGGAGAGATGTTTGTCACTTGAGGTTTCAGAACTGAAGAAGCGAAGATTTAAAGAATTTCCAAGCGGTGGAGGGTCTCACAGGTAAAACAAAATACATTTTTTGATGGGAATTTATGTTGATATCAATCGGTGATTGACTTTTTCTTTGTGTTCTCACTAGTTTTGGAGAATTGTTTATAAAATGCACTCAAATTCAGTCATTTTGATTTCTTTCATCGAAGACAGGTCAGCCTCGATGAGCTATGAATGGTTTGAATAAAATTTTTCGAAAGATTGTGTTGTCCATTTTTATGTGTCTGTTCAAGACTTGGATTTTATAGTTCTAAACTTCACTCAGGTGACCTTATGCAAATATGTTTGTGTATTTTTTGAAATTTTGATTTCCAAATGAGTTTCTCGACAATTTTTGATAAGCAACAGGTGTATTTTATTTGGAAATTAGTCATACTAGTTATTCTAGATGAAGAAAATATTGTTTTGAACTTTTGTACGGTCTAAATGTACGCCGACGGTCGCGTAAGTCTGTTTTTGAGAATTGCTCAAATTGAAAAATAGCCCAGTCGTCAATTTTAATTCTTGTGCTTCCCACCTTTCACCTCAGTTGAGTTTATCATCCGCTTTCTGTTCAGAGAGCGATGCTGTTAGGCTCAGCCTATCTGTATATATTATGTAGTTAACATTTGCGTATGTCCAGCATTGACATCTGGCTTAAAATGTTCCTTTTTTGTAACTTTGGGTATAGTAATAGCATGAAGACAAGCTAATTGTGAAATTTTCCGGTGCAAGAGCCAAGAGAGCTGCATGCATGTCCTTCATCTTTGTCTTGTTGTCCACAGCCCTATAAAGAGTTTCTCTCCGCAGCTTGGAGTGGCATTCTACACCACCACCTCCCGTTTTAGTGTAGTGTCCCTCAACGAATTCATACTTGTAAGAGCTCTGCTCGTTTGCTTTTGATATCTGTGTTTAATTACAGATTCTTTTAAACAGCGCCTTCTTTTGTCAGTCTTTTAAAATTGGATATTATCGTACTTCTTTCATGACATTTTCCAATAGATCATTAAATTCATCAAGGTAAACCTGATCCCTTCCTAAGCATGATTGGATAGATCGCTTGTATTTAACTCCCCCATGTTTCGCAGTGAAAGACATGATTGTTTTCTTCACCATGTCTCTCTCGTTGGCTGTCTAATTACTGGAGTGCAGGTTTATAAACTTTGGATATGCATTCTTTGATGTGTGTGTTGATTGTGTCATTTAGGTCAATGATTAGTTCAGTTATATATGCCTTCCCTTTCATATGAAGTTGGATGATATACTTAGGCCTGGGTAGGTTGACTTGAAGTTGACTATTTACCACATGTCAATGGAATGTTAAGATGTGCTCTGGTTTCCTCCAGATGACAAGAGTGTCTGATGTCTGGTAGCAAAATCCTGTGACTTGCTGATCAAATACATTGTCATCTCTTGCCACCAACCAATGTAACTTTATGCTTAAAAAGACAAGATAACTTTAACATCACTCTTTTATCATACTCACTTCTGAGGCCATCCAAATTCTTTTGTAAAGTGTGAGCTGAAGTCCTTCCAACTGTGTTTATTTGTGGGTGAGTGCTCATCCAATTGCAAGTCATCAATGTCCAGTAAATCTTGGGTAAAACTTTTCTGGCAATGACTTGGATAAGCCACGAAAGGACGGGTCAGTGGTGCTGGGGTGGTGGTTTGTCGTTGGTGTAATATAAGGTGTGGGGTATGTGTGTGTGTGATGTAATGATGTGTGTGCCTGTGCTGTGGTTTGTTACTGGTGTGGTATGAGGTGGTGTCATGGTGATGCACCAGTCTGCTTGCCATCAGATAACAGAATTTAAGTTTCTGATAAAACAAATTCAAGACAAATTTCGACGACAGACACTTTGGTCTAATGGTAGGTATGTAACTATAATTTGGAAATAATTGTCCGCAACCCAAGTTACATGGGTTACATTACGGCAAAATTGTAGCAGAAATGCTAGTTCTTTACAGTCAAAAGAAGGTCAAGATTCTCAACGTCTCTTGAGTCTTCATTAGTTGCGCTACTGGTTAGTTTTAATAAAATGCCGCTGAGTCAAACCACTTGCAATTAAATAATTTTGGATACAAAATGCTGTTTTGACGACAGACATTTTATTTCATCTAACAGTGGTTGTGTACTTAAATTTGAAAAAATTGTCCTCGTGTCTAGTTACATTTTTAACAATACGGAAAAATTGTACAAAAAATGTAGTCTTTTATTGCTTAAGGAGAGAAAAGTTGCAAAATGTCTAATTTGCCGGCATCCTCGTTGTAGTTTGAGTCTTCATTACTATTGCTTACAACAAAACTTAAATAAAACTGCCCTTGAGGCTCTGGAACATAATTTAAAGCTAGTTTGTGCCCCTCATACATTAAGTCTGGCTCTGCAGCTGCTGGTGTGACCACCCTGGCAATTTTAATTTTTTCCATGCTTCTTCTTTACTTAAGCCATACCTGACCCAAATCTCGCCAGGGTGGTGCGTCATTGTTGCATTTCCATTTAGTCTCCTCGCCAAAACCAAAGATCATCCAGTGGATGTCTCTTAAAAGTACTTTATTTCCATTAATATCCTCTAAGGAGCGATACCGCTCTATGATGAAATCTTTCCAATTGTGGAAGTCTTCTCACTTCATTTCCGTGGCGAAGAAGGGTTTTCTTAGATTGGACTCTTCTTTTGGGCTTGTGGATTACACTACTAAACAAATCCTTGACACTGCTGTTTCAGGCTTGAATAACTTATTTTGTCTCACAAGTGAACTGACTGACAACCAAACATTTGATATCATTACATCAGCAAAATTGGCTGAAATTTGGACAAAGCTCAGTGGATGCACAAATTGTGTTAATTCTTGAGTTATATAGCCTACTTTTTCATAATCTGATGTCGATATCACATGCATGTGCTCGGTGGACACCAAGTGTATCAATATAAAAAGTATCAAGGAAATCGAATTTTGAACTTTGTTTGCGATTTTGATCATCTTTGATTTTTGGTGACATTCTTAAGGTTTGTCATAAATTCACATCGAAAGGATTACATATGGCTTAGAGAAAAAAAGGAGAGGAGCATGGGTTACAAGAAGCGATCAAATGAAAACAGAAAAGGGGAGCTAGTGACTAGGCCGACCCAGGGACCCTGTTATGGACAGAGTTTCGGGAGATGCTAAGAAAACCCGTCCTGAGTCGACAAAGTCAAGGTAATGGAAGATAAGAGGATACAGTAAAACATTTAGAAACACAGAACTGGGTGAGCATTTATTGTATCAATACAAAAGTCAAATACAAGGTGTACACAACTTCGTAAGTGAATAAATAGAATTCAACTAAGAAGTCAAACAATCACTTGCATACTCCGCAAAGTTCATTTTAGAGGGCACCTCCTGGTGGCTCTTCCTGCGACAATTAAAGCAAATTACATTCTGGTTGGCTAATCTTCTGTATGGAGGTGGGCGCCTAGGACCGTCAAGGATGGGATAGAATTGTGCAAGGTCTTCTGTTTGGCCTCCTCAGCATCTTCCTTATTGCCCACGAGCTTTACTAAAACCGATTGAAAACTCTGGTTGGCCAGGAGGGGGTGTCATTGGTGTAAAATTGTAGATAAATGCTTCATTCATGGGTCCGCTTTCTTGCAAGCCAAGTTGACAAGTGCTTCTGAACTCTATGATTTTCAACTTTCTATAGAACACCAAGCAAAATTCAGAAGGGCAACTGAGAAGGATCAATATCATCTCTTTCAATAAGGCGCTAAAATCTACCTCAACAAAGAAATTCCTGCAGTTTAATTATAGAAGTCTCTAGCTTTTTAAAGTAACAACAGTTATTATTGAGAGCTTATAAATATTATAAAGGAAAGTATTCAGTTGTTAAACACAAACTGGAGATATCAACTGATGGTTTACTTGAAAAAGATACCCCTTGTTGTTATACCTCTCAATGCGGCTTTCCTGTCCAGGCTTTGCCTTCACTACAATCCGATTCCTGTCTTTCATGCTGTGTGGACCATACACAGATAACACAGTATTGCAGTTCTTTAGGCTACCATACTCGAACAAACAACATGCCCAATGAAGTAAGCACCTCACAATGCAGAGCGCACATCGCAAAGGTCCTCTTCAAGCAGAAAGAGCAGGTCATCCCTTATTCCTGTCCATCTGAAATATTACCAACCGAAATCATATCACCATCAAATGAAAGGTGGCTTATGTATCAATATAGATATCACATAATCAAGCCTAACCATTATACAGCAGAATGTCAGTTGCACCCATTAATGTGCCTGGCCAGGGTAACAAAAGATCTAAAGACAATTTGGGGTTAATTGTTCCTTGTTTAAGGAAACAACACAAAAGTGCTCATACATGCAATCTAAACTTGAACAAAAAATCATCCAGCACTCTGCACTTTCTACAATACCACCATGCCTCTCAACTCCTGAGTAACACTTTGAAAATGCAATAAAGGAAATTAGGCCACAATTTCCAAATTAGCTAAATGTAACGGGTAAAACAGAACTTTCAACAACATATTTTGAACACTAGTTTTCGTTTGTCTCATGATGGAGTCACTTTGAGTTGTTGATCGCGACATGTCCACTGCTATTACTGCTAGTCTTTATCAGGTGATGTGGTCGATTGGCTATGTGTCATTTATGTAGCACATTGGTTTGTTACTATTGGTGCATTTCGATCCTCATTAAGCAAAATGTAACCAAGCAGTCGAAATCTTGCGATATAAACTCAGTGAATCTAGTGTGAGACAAACAAAAAATGAGTTCATCTGTCATAGACATCACGATTAAGAACCACCACATTTTTAATAACAACTTTATTTATGTGTACATTCTTACAAGAGTTGCATAGCATCAACAGAACAATCATTGTGTACCTACATTTAGGTTACAATAAAATGCCTACAGATGGGTTCAAGCTCTGATGAAACGTTTCTACACAAACTTTACAATACAACAATCACTACTAAGCCAAATTAACGTGAATACAAACTAATTGTAAGAGACCAATTGTAACAGCCACCATGCTCATTTATAAGAAAATACAAAATGTAATTTACTCATTTACCCCAAAACACACCATATTCTTATTCTGTACACATGTGCGCAAATAGGGAAGGGGAATAAAATTATTGATAGTGCAATACAATGATTTCATAATTTTCTTTTAGCTTATAATGTACTGAAATATATATTTACTCAGCAATATTTGCTTTGCCACGTGGGATACCTTTACATGCACAACCCTATATTAGGAAACACATGGTTAAAATAGTTTAATCTCCTATTTAATTTCCTTCCCAAAATAAATACGGGGTCTCAATGGTTTGGACAAGAAACTTGTAAATTTTGAATAGTTGTCTGGTAGTCTAACAGTTCATAGACTACAAATACACATTGAAATTTGGACAAAAACAAAAAAGCAATAATCAAGCTATAGGTTTTGCTTCACTTGCTATTGAAACCATGCTTGTGGGACGTGCAGTACAAAACAGATCTTGGTACCCAAGTCTTGGACCCAGGCTTTTGCAGAAGTCTAACTTCTTCTTTGGGTCTGATCTCACACAACTGCAGGTTGGCACACAAAATTGACACAAGTCCATAATTGAATTTAGTTATTCATTAATCCAATGGGAGCAGCCTACTTTAAACCACCAATCTATTGTACTCATTGTAAAACTTTCTTTCAAGTCACACCTTGTAATGTATTCCTTAGTTAAATTATATTAAGTTTTTTTTCTCATTAGCATTTCTTGTACTTATTACAAATTCAACTTTGTAATTTGTGTTGTAACTGAAGATGACAAAAGATCTGTTCAAACATGTTTTTTAAAATCAAATATATGTAGCGGCCTTGGAATTGACAGAGCCAAAAGAGTACACTGGTCATTAAAGGAAGGGATTCACGGCTACATGCATGCTCGGCCAAGTAGCCTGTGACATCTGCCTCCTCCCGTCAGAAAAACTTGGGGAGAGAGAGCATGTATTTTAAAGTGAATACTAAAGCAAATTTTTGTGAGCCGAACAATAAATTGCCAAAGAAATTTGATCCTTCTCCCTCCTGATCAACATGTGGTTAAAAACGAAAGTAACTAGATTTTGTGATTGTCTTTAAAGTCTTTGCGAAGAAATGAAATATTTGTGCAAGCATAAGCATAGCCGTGAAACCCTCCCTTTAACCTAATTATTACTAGCTACTGTCATAATTGGCAGTCTCGTCCTCCTCTGGATTCTCAACTCTTGCCTTGGTAATAATTCTTGTGGTGCTCCTAAGAGCATCCCTTTCTTTGCAGGCAGACCACATTTCTGTTGGCCTTTAGTCCGGTGATAATTCCAGCACCTAAGAAAAAAAGATAAAATTGGTCAATGCATGACATGGACTGATTAAAATAGAACTCTAGCTATGTTCAGTGACTCTGTCCTCTCGATTTTAATATTTTATTAAATGATTGAAATTGAAGCTCGTTCCAAAGTCGCAGTTATGCTCCACTAAAAATTCTACCTCAAAAAGTTATTGCTTTAGTCATTCACAGCTGTGCATGGCCTTTCTTCTCCAGGGTCTTACAGGTAATAACTCGTAAGGCAAGAAACGTCACAATTTTAAATTTGATAGGGAGTGAGGGATTAAGTATGGTACTATAACAGCAGAACATGACTGCATTCACAGATTCCTCTTTGAAAACACGAAACAGTGTTCAGAGTACAGTAATATTATTGATAATTCTAAACACCATGCACACCATGTGTTATTGTCCTATACTTAAAAGGTTTGAATTAGTAAATCTCCTACGTGTATGTGCATCCAAACCTAGATAGTACATGCTCAGTCACTTACCATTTGCTAACTTAAATATGGTCAACATATACTAAATGAAAACATTAAGTGTTTTTTGACTCTGATAAATCAAATCTTCCTTTTGCCATTTTACTACTCCTAAGGCGTTCCAAATTTTTTGGGAAAACCTTGCTAATTATAACCTGTTTCATAAACGACCCATATTCTAAACAAACATAACTTACTGTCTTTGTCTGTCTGTTTCTGTTGAAGATTGAAAACAACAAGACGGAAAGAAAAATTAGAATCAATTCCGGTTACCAGTGAAAAACATTAAGAGAAATTGGTCAAACTGTAGTGCATTGCGAGGAACTATTCATTATCTTAGGGAAATGGCTATGGCAAGAACTTACCAGCAACTGGTGGCATGATGGGCTGCAATTTAACAACAAAAAAGAAAGTAAAATCATTAAAATATCAATGCTGCAAAAATATAAAATCATAGACACTACCATGTAGTGCAATTTAATATAAACATAACCAACATACCAAAGGGTCGTGGTCCTCCTGAAAACAAGAAGGAAAAAATCAATTAATAGACTACATGTACAAGTGGAAAACAAATTACAGAAAGTACCGGACAAACTGTAGTGCATGGCAAGGAACTATTCATTATCGTAGGGGAATGGCTAGGGCAGGAATTAACTTACCAGCAACTGTGGTGGCATGACAGGGGCTGCAATTTAACAACAAAAAAGAAAGTAAAATCATTAAAATATCAATACTGCAAAAATATGAAATCAGAGACACTACCATGTAGTGCAATTTAATATAAACATAACCAACATACCAAAGGGTCGTGGTCCTCCTGAAAACAAAAAGGAAAAATCAATTAATAGACTACATGTACAAGTGGAAAACAAATTACAGAAAGTACTGGTCAAACTGTAGTACATTGCAAGGAACTATTCATTATCTTAGGGAAATGGCTATGGCAGGAACTTACCAGGAACTGCTGCTGGTACATGTATGTCAGGGGCTGCAATTTAACATCATTGCATTCGTCATTGCTGTTTACAATGTTTGACGAATGCATTCTTTTGAGAGGTTGCCTATTTACACGTTTGTTCGTACTGGCTGAGAGAACGCTTGTTGCCCTTTTTCTTTGGCTCTCGAGCCTTCTTTAATGAAAGCTAGTTAAGGCCTAGGCCTGAACTAAGCTTTGATGAGCTTGTTGTTTTATTTCTCTAACTACTCTATCGAAGATAATATCTGGCGTGATGTTAGGTTTCGCCGAATACTGCAGAGAAATCGGACAAGTCCGATTTGTCAAAGGTTTTTCAAGTTTTTCGATAGATTGTTCAGTCTTGGCTATTTTAGCCTCCATAGCATTTGGATCTACGTATTTTCTCTTTAAGCCTCGTTTTGGGAGGTCTTGCTTTGGCGGGCTGTTCTTTTGATCTCGTTGCCTGTTTGGCTGGCTCTGACTGTACCTTGCCGGTCTGGGTTGTGATGGTGGAGGACTCATTTCCTCATCATTCTCCTCATGTGAGTCAGACATTAAAAGGTCGAAGTTTTCGTCATTGGGACGATAGTCTGGCGTCCTTGGTGGTGGGATGTCGTTTTCACAATTACTTGGTGTGAGGTATTGCGCCAGAGAGTCGTCAGGATCATTCATAGTTGCAACTTGTTATGGTGGCTACAACAGTACCGATGGTTTCGACTATTCACTAGTCTCTTCAGCTGTTGTTTGAATATAGTGTTGCAGAATAGAAGTTTTATAGGGAAAGGTAGAGTGGTGTTCTCAATTCCGTTCCGTGTTTAGCCTGTCTTTTTATACCACTATTGGCAGATGGCAGGGAAGACACAATCTCTGACAGTTCATTACGAACGGCATCGCTATTCATGGATAGGTGGCTAAATCTGGTTAAATATCGCCAGAGGACTCCCATCTGTAATATTCGCCAGCTTGATGTGGTCGCATTCAAAAATATTAATGAGGCCGCTATTGACATGGACAGATCTAGACAGCTTACATTCTTCTGAAGTACACAACCAAGTGTCGTCACGACTGGTGACAAAACAACGGTTGTCTCAAAATAAAAATTATACATGCACTGAGACACTTCAACAAGTGCAGGGTTGTTTGGCTTGGGCTTTTTCTTCTTTCCCACAAAAGAGCCACCCAAATGAAAGCCACAGCTTAGACAATGGGAGGTTTTGAGCGGTTAAAATACTCCAGTTTGCATCCAGGACACATTCCACGGCCTCTGCTGCTCATTACGACTGGAAGAACAAAACAAATCCACCAAAAACAACCAATCCACCACACCTCGAGGAAAAAACGTTACAGAATCTACCACAAATCCGCAAAAGCAAACCACAAATCCAACAAATAATATAAAACACCAAACCGCGACCCTCCGCGTGCGAAATCCGCGTGCGAAATCCCACAACGAGGTGACCGTATGACGTTTAAGGGGAAAATAATACTGTTAAATGAAAAAACGGGTTTTTCAGTGTTAATAATATCGATAGTTGCTTTTTCAAAGTACTAGTATTATTAAAAGTTTAAGGATACCATAAAGGAAACATGTCAATGATACAACTTTATCAAGGGTTCTAAAATTCATTTATATAAGGAAAATACAAAAGGAGTGAGAAATAATGGTGTTTTAACTTGTGAGTACCTTTGTGTTTGTGTGGCAGGTTATGTTTATTTTAATCCATTCTGTCCATTTTTTTTTTTAATAAGAGCTTAACTTAACTTAACTGGAGAACTATTTGTCTTGAATGATGAACTATGTCTTAAATGGAGAACTATTGATCTTAAAGGAAGCACTTTAGTTCTTAACAAAAGGCTATTTTTCTGCAAAGAAGGACTATAGTTCTTATAGGAATAACTATTGTTCTTATGATACTTCAATAATGAGAAACACCTGGGTCTTTTCACAGTAATCATCATCAACCAGTTGGCAATTGGAAGTCAGCTTCTTGACAAAAACATTAAAATCTTGGCTACCCTAAAAGTACAAAAATACAATAATCAATAACTCATACACAGGCAGAATGAACTAAATCATGCTGTTCTAAGGCAGTTGGATGTTGGTTGGTTTGCCGGACAGTGTAATCTGCAGGTTGCAGGGTGCAGGTATGAAGTTAATAATTAAAAGTCAATTCGACTTTTATTGTATGTAGCACCAGTCATGTTCCAGTCACGAGTCACAAGCTATTTCTCTTTTGTCTTTTTCATGTTGTAAAAAATAAAATAAATAAAAAAAATGAAAGCTGTCCTTCACTACCCAACACTTCCCCTGAAAGAGTCTTACTTTAATATGTGCACAAATCAAGCGGGGGTATTGTTTCCAAGTCAAAATCATGGAGAAAAGCTGCGTCGGCTTCCTTTGAGCGCCATCTTTGTTGTAATGAAATCAGGAACGCTGGAATGTCGGAACTTTGGATCGAACACCGGAAGTGATTGGGGGTGAACATTGTTATTGTCAAAAAGATGAATAGTGCGATTTGAAATGTTTTATTGTGAAGATCGCGAGAGTTTAAACTGATTAAATTCCTGTTCCATCTGTAGATAACGGCTTTTTTTTTTCAATAAAACCTTTTCCTCGTTCGAGCGCCATCATTTTGTAGCCATGTAATAGAACAAGGACCACTGGAACGCCGGAACGCCTTTGGTGCTCAATGTCATATGTCGGGAGATGTATTGTAAAGTTCCAGATTGAATGAAAAAATATATAATAAAGTAGTAGTGAAAATTTGAAGTTTATTCAAAATAAAATTAATCAAATTAATTATATGCAGTGCAGTGCCAAGAATAATAAATCTATGGGTAATAATATCATATATAATAAAATAATATTTTAAGAGGAGGCCTCCAATCAGTCATTGCTGCTGGCACCCTTATAAGCCGGTTCACTTATCCTTCGACATAGTCCATCGAGTCAAAGCTGCGACCACGTTCAGGATGGAGCATGTTGGAGCAAGTTCCAGATTGAATGAAAAAAATATATAATAAAGTAGTAGTGAAAATTTGAAGTTTATTCAAAATAAAATTAATCAAATTAATTATATGCAGTGCAGTGCCAAGAATAATAAATCTATGGGTAATAATATCATATATAATAAAATAATATTTTAAGAGGAGGCCTCCAATCAGTCATTGCTGCTGGCACCCTTATAAGCCGGTTCACTTATCCTTCGATATAGTCCATCGAGTCGAAGCTGCGACCACGTTCAGGATGGAGCATGTGGTGAGTTAATCATTAAACTGGAACATGATATGTTATACGAAAAAACTGAAACAAAATAACAGACGTTTCGAGACAACTGTCTATTCATCAGTGTAAATGCCGTTACTGTGATTTGTACATATAATCATGAAACTGTCAGTTTAAACTCTGGCGATCTTCACAATAAAACATTTCAAATCGCACTGTTCATCTTTTTCACAATAACAATTTACACCCCCGATCACTTCCAGTGTTCGATTTGCTGTTCTGACGTTCCAGCATTCCTGATTTCATTACAATAAAGATGGCACGTGAACGAAGCCGACGCAGCTTTTCTCCATGATTTTGACTTGTAAACAATACCCCCGCTTGATTTGTGTACATATCAAGGTAAGATTCTTTCAGGGGAAGTGTTGGGTAGTGAAGTAAAGCTTTCATTTATTTATTTTTATTTTTTACAATATAAAAAAGACAAAAGAGAAATAGCTTGTGACTCGTGCTACATACGTTTAAAGTCGAATTGACTTTTAATTATTAAGTTCGTACCTGCAACCTGCAGATTACACTGTCCGGTTGGTTTGCTATGATTGGCAATTGTAAATGCATTGGATCGAGTTTCACTGTGCTGAAGCATCAAATTTTTGTAACTTGTTAAATTTTAGGAAAATATCATTGGTGGAGAAATCTGTACAATTCACCTTGTCATCTTTCTTCCATGCGAATGGCAGGACTTCCATAATAAGTGACATCTTTTCCTCAGTAAATGAAGAGAGTAAGATGTGAGTTTTCAATATAAACAGCAAGACAGGAACTTTTTCATTCAGAGGAAAGAGCCATTGTGGGAAAATACATATACAGTATCCATATACAGTATCCACAGCAACCAACCTTGGGGACTGCATTTACTGGCCAATGTAGAGAGGTGTGGGTGTAGTATGAGACCACTCATGTCACATCATCGATGGGCAATAAAAACACGTTTCACTGACTGTTTCCATCTGAAATGATGTAAAGACGTCCTGTTGTCAAGGTGGACCATAGATTACCTCAATCTCAACTGCAATACAGGAGATGGACCATGACCCCAGATGACATTGTTCTGGTAATGTAAACTAGGTAAAATGGGGTTTGGGTATCATGGAACAGGTGATTCAAGGCAGATACGAGCTACGAGACAAAGGTCTATTTTATGTTGCCATGATTGAAAACCCCAAAACAAATGTTTGGTACAAGAAGCAGCGGCTTGATGTTAACAGCATTGACCATATGATGAAGAATGTTATGAAGAACACATCTCTGGATAGCAGTACCAAATTGCAACAGTGCAAGAAAGACAGTTGTAAAGAAATTTCGGGCAGCCAATGTAGAGAGGCAGTCTATAATTCAGGTAGCCAGCCACACAAATGAAAAGTCACTGGAGTAATTCATAACTTTCAATCCCTCAATGGGCTTGGTAGTATTTTTTACCATTTGTAGCAACTGGGTCTGTAAAAGACATAAAAATAAATGTAAGTGAGCTGCCTATTTTTGAAAGTTTTAGTGTAACCTAACACTTGCAATATGTGACCCTCCATGGGAAAACAGTGAATAAGGTGAATGCACGCACACGGCACACTCGCACGTTAAAACAAAAGAAGCGTGCCTCAACACGATAGCTGCGTGTAAGTCGCTTTCCTCATTAGCGTCAAACCCATTGTTTTCCATTGCACGCTAAAGACAAAGGAACATGTTAAGATCTTTGCATGCAATTTTGCATGTATTAACACGATGACCGTGTTAACTTCGATTCCACTGTTCGAAAGGTGAGATAGAGTTTTAGCCTGGTTTCCATATGATCGCAACAATCGTTGCGATCATTTGAAAACCACTCTCGAGATTTTACAGTGTGCCCAAGCTTGACAATTTCTTTAACTTCGAGGCCAAGATGTTTGAAATCGCTTGAGATTTCTAAACAAAGATCGACTATTCTCAGAAGAACTAAACGAGATATTTCGTGGAAATTCGATAAAAATTTCAGACTGTCGGTATTTTGAAAACACTTCCCGGCTGCCGGACAAAACACTACATTAACAAACTTACGGCGTAAAAAAAGAAACGAACAGAATTTATTTTCAAGTATACTGTTGTTTCCCTGCAAGGATGGTCACGCTGTTTTCTTTCAAAATGCTGACAACAAGCGTACGTGACCTGGGGCTCGACCTTTGACGATATGCAAATTCACGCCATTGTTTGATTAATTATAAACCTCTAATAATTTTCATGATTCATATTTCACTGTTTTAAAATCTACGCCAGTGCTGTCAAAACATTTGATCTTCGTGTATTTTAGCCAATATTTCATAGAAATAACGGGAAATTGCGCCCCGCAAACTAAACATTAAAAACCTGTGGAAAAATGGTAATAATAAAAGCAAAACAACGATTCTCCGGCCCAGTGATGTAGTCTAGTAAGTAAGTGACATGAAAAAGAAATCTACCGTCTCACAACTAGCGTGTTAAGAAACAAAGAAATAACCGTGTCAATCTGCCGTGTTAAAATACAAAGCTCTACCGTGTCGAACCGTGTTAGCAAAATGCAGACAAAGGCCACAAGCACGTTACTTGAAATCCATTGTTTTGTTTTACATATCGCACAATAAGCGTGTTGTGTCAGAAGCGTGCGAATATGTGAGTACCATGCCATGTGCGTGCGTTCACCTTATTCACTGTTTTCCCGTGGAGGGTCACATATAAGGAACTTTTATTAATTATGATCTATGCTCTATTATTAAATTTAGTATTTCAATGTTAACTAATAAATTATCCAGTTTTTATTATGGTTTACTACTTGGGTGCACTGCTTGGGTTTTCCTAAATGAAAGAAAAAGAAATGAACTTGTCAAAAACTTTTCTTTGAATAATAATAATTATTGTTATGAAATCCTAACACCTTGAGTGTGAATTTTGAGTCGTAAGGGTTTAAGTAAAGTACACCAAAGCTCTCAGAATGCCTAAAGAAAAGTTAATCGTAGTTGTCTGGCATTTTAATTGTCCTCACCTTCCACTCTTTTATCATCCTTCTGAGGCCATCCACATCTGCCTTCAGCCACTCCAATTCATGTGTAAAGTGTGAGCTGAAGTCCCTCCAGCTGTGTTTATTTGTGGGTGAGTGCTCATCAATGTTCAGTAAATCCTGGGTAAAACCTCTCTGGCGATGACTTGGTTGAGGCATGAATAGACGGGACAGTGGTGTTAATGAATTAATGCTATGTGTCTGTGGGGGAGGGGGGGGGGGGGGGGGGTGATTTTTAGTTGTATATGGGCTTGTGCCTGTGTTGTGGTTTGTTGGTGGTGTAATATGGGGTGACATACATGTGTGTGCCTGTGCTGTGGTTTGTTACTGGTGTAATATGGGGTGGTGTCGTGGTGTGGTTTGTTGGTGATACACCTTCCGGGCCCCAATAAACTGCTTGACTCTCTCATCTTGGACAGATTGTTGTAGCTTTGAAAAAAGACAGGTAAAAAATATCCTAACAAATAGGGTATTTTACTGGTAAATAACTAAAACAGTGAATAATTCAGATGATGGCAATCCGTTATTTAAAGTGGCTATTTAAAAAAGCAGTGTGTGGACAGTTTACAGTCTTAAGCCTGATGAATTGCAACAATAAAAAAATGCCACCAACATTAAAATTGGCCAGAACTTAAACGCTGCATACCATTTCCCCAAAGATCCATAGTTTGAAATAAGATAAAATGCAACAAAATAAAAATTGGACTGAGTGACATAATATTAAACCCTTAAGTTACAAGGACCTCTGAGTTCAAGTGCCTATAACCCCTAGAAAGTTATTTTCAGAATCAACTCTATGTAGATTGAATAGTTGAATGGTAAAATATTTCTGGTTTTGAACGTCGCGTTTGTGAGTTATAGAGATTTGAATTTACAAAATGCTAATTAGATGACATCAACCCGGGAATTTGCCATTATTTCTACACCAATTTACAATGCGCAGTTTACAGCTTAAAGATAATTAATTTGATAAATACTAAAAATAAACTGTGGATAGTCGTTTGATTCGTAAAAAATAATACTTGGAGGTGAAAACAAGTAGTTGTATAATAAATGATTCCCGGGTTGACGTCATCTAATTAGCATTTTGTAAATTCAAATCTCTATAACTCACAAACGCGACGTTCAAAACCAGAAATATTTTACCATTCAACTATTCAATGTACATAGAGTTGATTATGAAAATAACTTTCTAGGGGTTATAGGCACTTTAAAATGAAAGTCTAAGACATGGGTATCTCTTCATATGTGGTTTGATTTTAATTACACATCACTGCTGTATGTTATTCTTGACAATTATAGCTGAATTTAGTGTATGCTTTGTGTCTTTGCCAGAAAGTCAAATGCTGAGTTATCAAGAGACTTATCATTAAAAATGAATTAAACTGACCTTGTTGTGGGTCATTCGCATCAGAACCACTAGTGTTTGCTGGACTACTGATTGGTTTTGCCTTTTCATGCACTGCAGGATTGCGAGTAGGTTGATTGTGATATTTCCACGAGACTGGACAAATTCTCACTAGCAGAAGCTATATTTAAACCATATCTCTCATGGGCATAAATGTACATATAATTACGTATTATCGGAATACTAACACTTGTAATTTGCCTATTGGCAGATCCAGTCAAGAAATGAACTATGTGACAATTTGGTCTGTTTTTTTTATCCAAATGAACTGAATTTTTGCATGTGGTCTCCAATTTAATAGAAAACCACAGCCCTATATTTTTTCCCGCTGGTTTTCGTTTCGTTTTTGATAAATAATGTGTGCAAAAAACTGCAGCGGCGCTTTTGAGATCTTTTGTTCAACGAGAAACAAAAGAAACCTTTTGTTTTCCTGAACAATGAAATCAGTAAAGTTTCACAGCCGCTAGTTGTTCGTTCCGATACAGGCTGTTATTATTTAAAATTAACACAGAATGTTGTTGTTTCTTTGATGGCGCAAGTGGTTGAGACGCAGGCTCAGAAAAATATCGGAGTTCCTATGGTGCCAGGTTGAATCGCGAACCATTGATCTTTTTTTTCGACATTTCGTCTCTTGTTCTTCTCCTTGACTTCTCCTCTTTTTTTAAAAATCAAAACGACCATTAAATAAAAGTCGCATTGTCGACGCTGCTAAAATCAACCGTAAAAGTTTGTGTCGAAATCTACCTTCGAAGTTTTGAAGAAAACAAAAGATTTGGAAATGCAGTCATTTATGATCTTCGAGATCTTGATCTGTTTAAAGTCAAGTTTGAGCGATTTTGAACGTGTGCAGCTTTCAAACAGCGTAATCAACAACCTGAAAAAGGTAGTGAACGAAGAACAATAACAAATCAGATGGCGATGTGCATGCAGTCGACAACACGTGAGCCCCCCCGACACGATGGTGAGGATGAAGGAATTTGCACTCCGACATCGTACATGCCTCTGTGCTCAGTCTGGGTCCTTCTGGACATAATAATAATATTAAAAACTTTATTAACGTGTCAATAAAATATCTAGCACAGGGGAAAACCTTCGGCTAATAGGGGACACCTAACTAAACATAAAAAAGAATGAAACTGTACGTGTATAAAGGATTAAGGTATAAATATTATATATATAACAAATAATCTAGGACATCATAGTTGGACGAGGTAGTGTGGGTGATGAGATGGAGTGACATAATGTGACTTTGTATATAGGAATCTGAGATGAGGAATGAGTACTGGTGGTAAAAGGGGAGTTGTGTAATAAATGGTGTGAGCACGAGTATTGGATATATCAGTGACTGAGCGGAAACTACAGTATACGAAAAGGTACAGGAGTGAAGTGTGGAGGTGGATATGATGACCGCATGGAAGTTGTCGTTAGTGAAGTGCATGGGCGCGAAAGGCTATATTTAAACCATATCTCTCATGGGCCGAACTTCAAATACATAAATGTACATATAATTGTGTATTATCAGAATGATAACACTTGTCATTTGCCTATTGGCAGATCCAGTCAAGAAAGATGATGTAACCAAAAATGGTTAAATAAATTTTGTTTCAGACACAAAGTACACTCTTGAGATGGTATCCGACTCAAACTTGCATGCATTATAAAGTACACTGTCAGAATTTTAATGAGAAAATCAAACAAAAATTGAATCGGGTATGGTGCATAAACTGGGTTTTACTTTATTTGATACACTGGTAACATAAATCGTTAATCTTGAATTTGGCAAGCTTATTTTGGGAATATCACCATACTTGAAATCTAAAACAGTAGACAGTAATAATTGAAGGGCCGAGAGCATAACCGACCTATGTGACAATTTGGTCTGTTTTTCCTTCCAAATGAACTGAATTTTTGCATGTGTTCTCCAATTTAATAGAAAACCACAGCCCTATATTTTTTCCCGCTGGCTTTCGCTTCGTTTTTTATAAATAAGGTAACATCAGATGGCGATGTGCATGCAGTCGACAACATGTGTGGCCCCGAGACGATGGTGAGGATGAAGGAATTTGCACTCCGACATCACACATGCCTCTGTGCTCAGTCTGGTTCCTTCTGGACATAATAATATAAAATATCTAGCAGATGGGAAAACCTTCGGCTAACAGGGGGGACACCTAACTAAACTGTCCTAACTATATAAAAACATAAGTAAAAAATCTAAAACTGTACATGTATAAAAGATTAAGGTATAAGTGATAGATACAATATGAGCGGGAGATCTCTATGGGTATTTACAATGGCGAGCCGAAGGCGAGCCATGGTAAATCCCATACAGATTTGATGCGAATATTGTATCTGACTTGTGAAATGAATGTCATACAAAGTGTGAAGAATGTTGTTTACATTCAATTTGATTGGCTGTTATATGAATGAAGTTAATCCGATGAACGCAAAGGGATTAGCATAACATTTATTTCATTTTAGAACAGCGAAATGGCGTCCACGCGCTTTCATCCTCCGAAAAGTTTATCAGAAGAAAGTTCTCTGCTCAAGGATGTGACTCCCCAAAATACTAAAAACAGCACGAAGTGGGTCGTTAAAATATTTTAACAGTGGCAGCAGGCAAGGGCTAACAAAAAACCCGAAAATGAAACTGTAGCCTTGGAGGCGAGAAACTGCAGGGTGGAAAATGTTCAAGAATTGAAGGGCTGGGGGCATAACTGCCTTATGTGACTTTATTTGACCGATATTTCATTTTGCTCAGATTTGCCTAATTTTTTGCATGTAAACAACATTTCACTTGAAAAACATTGCCTCATATTTTTTTTCCCCATTTCGGCCGTAATTTTGGAGAAATTTGAGGAGATTTTCTGGCTGCGGCGTCTTTAGTAAATCCTTTGTTTTGTCAAACAAAGAATGAATCAATCATGCGTGCCAAACTTAAGTTAACAAAGGTACATATTCCTAAAGTTCACACTAATTTTCATGTTGAACTGCTTAGCGCAGTGTACTAGGTGCTGCCGTGTTATGCATAGTTGGTGGCGAGTCTAGCAGTTCGAGTCTTGCGTTAACGATTTTCAATTTTTTTTCTACAGTATCCCATTTTTTCTTTTTTCTTCTTTCGTTCTTTGCATTGTTGTTCGAGTTGTTGAATTATTCGATTCGCGAATCGATTTGCGATTTTAATAGCACTGAAATCTCTCAAATCTCGAACCCTGCAGATCTTCTCACGAGAACATCTGGTAAAACTAAAAATTTCTTGCGCGATTATTACTAGCCGTGAAGTTTGTACCTGTAATCAGATTTTTAAAAAAAAAAAAAGCTATCAAAATACGTAATTATCACAAAACAATTACAAATTTGATGTAACATCTTTAATATGAAGTTTTCCAAAGTTGCAAACGTGGATAAAACAGCTAAACAATGGCAACTCGCCGAGTTTTTAAAACAAAACTTCTAAAACATGATTACGTGATAAGCGCACACATAGCATTAGATTCCATCCACTAAAACCACCTCGAACACTTATTGAGAATTATATAACGTAATGTCGACACTTTACCTAGCAAAGAAAGAAGTCGGACACCTTAATGAGAATTATATTTAACTATTATCGCGCAAAAGCGCGCGTGAAATCGCCTAATTCTTAGCCGACGAGGCCGTAGCCCAAGTCGGCTAAAATTAGGCGATAACACGCAAGCTTGAGCGCTATAATAGTTTTATAATTCAACACATTGATAACAAAGGACAGTTGGAAGAAAAAATATCGAGGTCGCTCTGTCATTTTTGCATTCTCTTGTCAAAATTCGACATTAACCGCCATTGTTGGATATACGTCATGTGGACATAACGTATATCGATAACTTTTTCAATGCCGGCGTTGAATTATAAAACGTAATATAAGTCCCGGTATAACCCGGCAATACGCCACTGAACAAATCATTGACACTGCTGTTTCGGGCTTGAATAACTTTTTTTCTCATAAGTGAATCGACTCAAAACCAAACACTCGACAACTAAATTTAGCATCAACAGTTTTGGCTGAAAGTTGTTGTTTTGAAAATGGCGCAAAGCGTAGAATGTTTTAATTAAGGATTATTTCTGAATTTTAGATCATTTACTTTGTGCTTACGCACTCTTGTGTACCTATATCATTTAAACAGAAAAAAGGCCATTTACAGGCGAGCTGTTTTCACAGTTAAATAAAGTAGCGATTTGGCCCAATTTTACTTGTGCTCGCGTAATTAAAGGAAAGGACCGTTGTGCATAGGGATCCACTTGATTTCACAACAACAACAAAAAAACTTTAATTTTTTTAAATTTTAATTTTTATTGGCTTCTCCCAGTCTTGACCGTCATTCTTCAAGCTACAAAAAAAAATAAAAATAATAATTAATGGTTATTATACAGACGGCATTCGGTAGTTGATTTTATAATGACGTCGATACTACAGGAAAACAGTGATGAACCTACCATCTTGGTCCGTCTGGAATTGCTGCACACAGAACAGGGCCGTAAAAAGAATCATGTCCCTAGGTGAAATAGAATTAAAACATCTTACTGGATTTACCATAAAAAAGGCCAAACAGAAGCGGCCACTTTTCTGGTGAATTTAGTTTTATCGACTGAGTCGATAAGGTAAATTGACCACCGTAAAAAGATTCAAATAGCTGACGTTTCGAGCGCTAGCCCTTCGTCGGAGCGAATCATGGTCAATGGTCAATTTACCTTATCGACTCAGTCGATAAAACTAAATTCTCGTGTTTCATCCCCCCACCGACGCAGCACCACAGTTTCTCTAGAAACTAACCCCATTCACTTTTCTGGTGGTTCAACAATGAAAGGAGTGACTAACAACATAAAAAAAATCATGTTAATTTCCGGTTTTGTTTGTCATCGTCCAAGAATGGTGGTTGTTTACATGCAGCGATGACCACTAGTTTCAGTTGTATTAAAAGCGAACACCTCCGTGACTACAATGTTAGAGTGGCAGTTTAAATCTTTTACAGGAATTTCAACTTAAATTTACAGTGCTTGGCCGATATAAAACCATCATTTATAACCTTCAGTTAATTCACACATTCATTGCAAGTTCTTACCATCTCACAAACGGATCCAAGCCCGGGTATTGCTGAAATACGAATGATGGTGGAGTTATTTATCACATTAAGTGTTTTGGAACGTGTTGGGGTTGTACAAAGATTATAAAAACTCAGAAGCCGTATTCCGCTTTAACTACTGAACTGTACTGACCTCATCCAGTTCTAGGAGCCTGTTCTGTAAAAACGATATCAACTCCTCCACAAAGTCAAAAACTTGCTGATCAGTAACTTCAAGCTAATCGGCAGAAAAATAATCTGTTGTAAGTAATTAAAAGGAGCACAGCGTAAAAAGAAGTCTAGCTTTGATAATGATTTAAATAAAAATTACCGTGAAATTGCCGGAATAAGCCATGTTGCCTTCAGTCAATGGCAAAAGGTGTGACAATCCTTCATTCGGCCGCACTACGCGACTTGCCCAGGCTACATTTTAGGAAACGACTGCTGTAAATACCGCTCGAAAAGAGACTAAGAAACAACAAGACGCTGTGGGAGCGTATACTTGGGCGTCGTGGTATTAGAATTATGGGAATGTATATATCTTGGAAAATCTGCACGCACATCAGTTTAGGGTTTGATGATAGGGAGTGCCGGCGTACTTTTGTTTATTTGGGTCAGTCCAAATTTGAATTAAGTTCGGCTCATGAAAAGTTTGGCGTCTGATCAGTTATCATACCAGTAAATATATCGAGTTGGCATTTTTGAGTTACTGACGCACACACGGGATTCGTTATGTCCTTTTTAACTTCCCACGCTTCGTACAATGTGAGAGCGTCAGGTGGCAATTGATAAAAAATAACGCGTGCGTGAGCCAGGAGAACTGAAAAAAATTCTCATGCTGGTGTCCCCTCGCGGCGAGCGGGGCTCTGATTCTTGATCAATCGTTGCTCGCTCTATTTTCTTTGAAAAAGAAAAATACTAACAGTCTAAAAACTTGATCGAAGATTAAACAAACCAGGATCAGGTGCTCTTTATTTTCGGAGCGGGAGAGCGCGAATGCGCGCAAATCGGCGGAAGGGCGCAGGGAGGGAAAAACGAGCGTTCTTTCTTTCCCTCCCCGCTCTCCGCCGATTTTCCCTCCCAAAAAAAGAGCGCCTACCTTTTTCAATGGCGGTGAGGTGTCTTAAACAAAAGGTTTAAAGCTATTGTAGCTATAGTTAGCTATTGTAAAAAAATTCCTGCAGCGACAGAAAAAATTTCGAGCACACACAAAATCACCCACCCCCCACCCCCAGAAGTCTAATGGTTCACCCCTAACATTGTTCTTAACAGAATTTGAAGAATTATGAATCAAAGCTGATCAATTATGGCAAAATAAAGTGAAGAACTCTTTAAAAAAATAAATATTAAACCTTGAGAAGATGATGTTTGCCCGGTGTGCCGTGAAATATATAAAAGTATATAAGCCGCTTCCACGTCCAGGTTTTCACTAAAAAATTTTTCTCTTCCGGAACCCAGGGTACGTTCTGGGATTCTTGCAGGTAAAACGTTGTGTTTTCTGGTAATACTTGACTAAATTGTTGTTGTTGTGTTTTAAAACCATCCGTTTCAAAACGCTAGCTTTCTAGTCTCAATTATCAGAATCGAGCGCGAAATATAACCTAATCGAAAACGAAGTTGTTGTACTCACCAAGATGCTTCCACATTTCACAATGCGTGGCCACAAATCCATCTTTTATGGCCTTTATCAGACCGACTGTTTCATGCGAATTAAAACCTTTCTGTTTTTTTATTTGGTCCCATAAATGGTCCCTGGCAAAAGCGGCCGCGTGATCTCCACCGTGGCCATCAAAAACAGCGAAAAAAGCTTGCTGGGGATTATCGTCAAACACCACACGTTTATAATCTTCCATTGATGGACGGTCTCCCTGGCTGGATTGGCCATCCCACCGGATAATCATTTTACGGCTCTTAGACATTTTGATCGGACAAACATGCGAGCGCGACTGTTTTATAAGCACAACCTCGGCCAACCTTGTTCCCAGGGCCTCTATCTTCAACTACGTCATCATCGAGATGTGTGACAAAAACGTTTCCATCGGGCTAGGGTCAATTAACTACTTTTGTTGATCTCGATATATTTTTTTCAAACAAACACGAGTAGGTCCATTCATTCAAATACACAGGCATTTATGTACACCATTGACAGCCTCCAGCCACCTTCTAAATTTAACAAAGGTAAAAAGAGCCGGATTTAATAACATTTATCCAGCTTTATGTTGAAGTAAGATTTGAATTCAGTGTTTGATTTTAAAAACTGTTGCGCTGCGCAGTTTAATATCACAGTTTAATATTGCCAGAACAAAATACTGTTAACATCACACACATCGTTAGCTTTATAAAATGATGCTTTTATTTGCCCCGGTTCCTGGAAAGCCGATTAAACTATCCCTCGATTAGCGGTTAATCAACGATTAAATTTCTTATTCCTAGAATAACTAATCTGAGGGGGAGACGAGAAGAAAATCGTCTAACAAGTGCAAAATATTTGTTATGTTTAACTTGTTCTGGGCAATCCATTCAATTGCAGAAGAGAAAATCTCAAAAGTTTTGCAGGAACTGGAACAACCCATCGGCATGCAACGGTCATATCCAAGAGATTATAGTCTTGTGGTCTAATGGGGATAATCCGAAAGGCATTCTTTATGTCTGTTTTCGCTAGAAAACAGCCTGATCCTGTTGACTTAATGAACCTGATGGCATCTTCTACAGTGGCATACGAGACACTGCTATAGTCTGATGGAATACCATCATTTAGGGATGACCCCTTCGGAAATGACAGGTGATGAATTAAGCGGAATTCGCCCTCACTTTTCTTGGGCACTAAACCAAGCGGAGAAATTCGAAAAACGGGGAAAGGAGGTGCATCAAAAGGACCGGCAATCCGGTGGGCTTCCAGTTGTTTTGAAAGTTTGGCACTAACAGCTAGAGGATTATGCATGGCTGAAAGCAAGTTAGGGGCCTGACAAGAAAAGCGAGAACCCTCGTAATGTAACAGAAAACCTGCAGTAAATCCTGCAGCAAGAAAGTCTACCACTGAATTGGTATATCCAGAAAGAAACAACAATAAATTCTTAAGACGTACGGGTGTTGGAGCTGAGGATTTGGCGACCCGGGGAGGGATAACAAGGTTGGGGTTTCTACCAATGGCATGACCCTGGGATGGGTGGCTTGAGACCTTACTGAAGTGACAAAAAGTACAGTGAAGAGCCCTATGCTGGCCTTCGCACTTACAGCAAGAATGCTTGAATGAACATCCATGGCACTCCCCACCCCTGTGGAACTTAAAACAATATCCCCGTGGAACGCTTAGGGATGGACCCGATTTCCCAGCACTCGCTGGGTGTTGCGATTTTCTGTTGTTTGGGCTATTCTGTGACCTGAGCCACAGTTCCCAATGGACGGTGCCCCAGGGAAGGGAAGTGGCCTAGGTTTGTCATAAAAACGCCAGTTATGGCCCCTGGCCGCCAAATCTTGGATGGTTTCTCCATATTTCATTAAGCTAGGGGGCTTCAGCTGGATATCGACCCAAGTAAATACCCACAAACACATGAAATGCATGAAGCCAGATTTCAATTGAATTTGTCTTTTTGGGCTTATTTACTGGTTCTAATGCAAGTGAAGGGGAGGAACACCCTTCTACGTTTTGGAATGTAAGCTGAAACCTATTATCTAGTGTAGGATTGACAATTAATGAACCAAAATCAATGTATTCCTCACACCAAATTTTTGACTTGAGTTTCATGGGAACTCCGGCATCTATCAGCAAGGTCGTGGAAGTAAATACCTCTTTAGGGAGCTGAGGTTGGGTGGAAATCGGCTGAGTGGAATGCACTGAATGGACAACCTGCTGGATAGCGCTACCTGCTTCTGCAATTGGTCCAACTACTGGCACTTCGGTGCATGAGCGAATATCAGCCTGATCAGCTTAGCGAGTCTGCTGGTGGCTGCAATAGGAGTACTCGGTAGCAGCGCCCCGATAACTCCGATATAATGAGTATTGACCTAAACAATTCACATGAACGCCATCGGGTAAGTATAGGTCATGAGAAGGGTTGGCAAAACCTTTATGCTGCCAACAAAAAACATTCGAGAAAGGTTCTAATACCCCACAAACATATTGGTTTACCAATGGGACTGCCGCATTGAAAACAAAGGCCTCAGTGTATGAATGACCACACCGATCACCTTCACCGCAGAAAACGTGTTGCGCAAATAACTAACTCCTTGATCACCGACCCCACGACATCGGGCCTATCGACAGCCAAATCATTGGTGCCGATTTCAAGAATAATAATAGCGGGGGCTAAAGAACGAACAATGTGAAGGTCATATTTGCACAATTTGTGAACAGTGCGTCCTCCAACACCATGCAACTGAACAAAAGCTCGGCCACGAAGGTCAAACGTTTCGTCCCCACAGGAATCAAAGTTCGCCTGTAAATTGACGTATAACCTTCGAACAAAGGAATGACCTAAAATAAGGGCTGTGGCAGGCGAAGCCATATTATACCAGCGAATTAACCCACGGAAATACAGAACTTATAACGCTCATAAATGTCCCCGAAAAATATATTAGCGAAGCAGGGGATACAAAAAACGATCGAAATTAATCGATCGATAAATTCGGAAGGCAATCGAGTCGCGTACAATGCAAATTATTTAGGCAGAAAATAGAGTGGCAGGTCTTTATTGGATCCGAGCCAGTCATACACAGTCGTAGAATCATACATGTACATGTATTACATGTACAAAAGCTTTCATTTCTACTTTTGTCACAGGATGCCATGGCATTTTGTGTTTATTAGGGTTTGAAGCTTTCTGTTGCTCATAGTATTGTATTTTTAGTTTCTTTCTCTTTCATGTACTTAGATTGTGTAAATGTGTTTAAGTGTTAGTTTTCTTACAAATGTAATTTTGACAAAAATAAATAAAATACAAAAAAAAACGAGATGCTTTGGCTGCGTTCACTTTAATGACATAGTTGCGATCCGCAGTTGTTGGCAAGTGTTTCATGTGTCTCTTTATACTCTGCTTTTTACTTGGCGACATATCAGAAGCTTTTGTAGCATGCAACATGAATATCCGGGCGAATGTTTCCACTCAAATATTTCAGTAACCCTTCTTCGGCTGCAAATTTCACATACGCCCGCCTGATATATTGCACAAAGATCTTGATTTTCCATTGACAGCTTGGCACGACCTTGATGTCTTGTTGTCTTGTGTTCATCTACTGCCCCGTTTTTTTTTCTGTTATGTAAATTGCTTGACTTTCGTGGTTTCAAATAGTCCAAGGTGCAAGCCATTCTCATACAACGTAGTTACAAGCTAATAGTCTCTGACAGTTATAAATTCATTCCTCGTAGGGAGTTCATGTTCGACAGCTTTTCTAATATCTTGACCGCATCCTTTGCGATGTCGCTATCTTCAAAATCATGAAGATCTTGTGTAGTCTTTTGCCTTAATGCCTCGTCTACTTTTCTTTTGGTGACCGCTGCCACTGTTTTTCTGTGGATTGTTCCCCGGTACTCAGGCAAACAAGTTTTCAAGCTAACTAGTCAAGCTTTCTCATCTCCTGTAAGAAGTTTGTGGTTGTAAAACAGTCCCTTCTCTATGAACGTGGCGAACATTTCCAAACTTCTCATGTAGTCCTAGTCAACACATTTCTTTTTTATGAGACAAGATAGGTCATCGAGGATGTCCACTACAGTACATGTATGTACTTGTCGGACATTTATCGTCATTTGGACGTTCAAAATTATCTTGTACTGCAGCTACTGTCACGCAAAAAGCGACCAGAAGAAAGGGAGCGAGGTGTAGAGTTTTAAAAGCCATTTTGCCATGCGATTATTTACTCAAACCCTGACGAATCACATATCAAAATGCGGGAAATGTATTGAACTTTATGAATCTGGCAGTAAGAAGCCCGTTGGAGCATGCGTTAACAAGCTAGCCCAGTCACACTTTCAAACATAATAAATCTGAACAAAATAACTCGATAAAAGTACTAGAGATAGATTATAAGTTATTTCACTGATTTCCGACGGTAAATGGTAGAAATATGGTCTACTTTTGAAAGGAGAAGAAAAATGCTGCCCGAAAGTGCGTGTTTTTTAGATTGTCTTCACCGGAAGTTAATGTGTCAGTAACTGATGCAGGGCAAATGTTGCAATGAGTTTGATATGTACCAGTCAAGGGGCTGGCCGGCCACATTGGTACCCATATGACTATCCCGGCCAGGCAACCATCATACAGCACCTGACATAGCTATTAATTTCATTGTTATTGTTATGATCAGTTTATGTCCACAGAATTCTCACCTACTTTTCTTGCAATTAGCAATGGCAATTAGGTATACAATTTTTGAGCTTTCACTTGATGCATGATGAACATTGATGAGGACAATTCCAATCATGACCTGCTGCCTACCTGCAATGGTATATTGAAGCACAATGCATTTTGACTAACAGCTCTTAAAGTTTATCAATGTTTTATCAGAAGAATTCAGCCGTGAGTAAGTTAAGTTTCTAATCACCTTGTCTAAAAAGCTGATTTCAACTTTAGTCAGAGCTTACTCTGAGTCTTATTAGAAACTTTGTTTGCAAAACGTTCACAATAATATTGTCATAACTTAACCATACGTCAGGCATGATGGAATGATGTGCTGTTTGTTTCAGGGAGCTCTCACAATAATTGCATAAAGCTCACGACGTGAAAAAATATTATGCATTATATTTAAACCATCTTTAGAAGTCCATCAGATACAAGAAGAAAATCTCACATTTGTACACTTAACCTAATAATGTCTTGACCTCAAGTGTTTGCTAGTCATGGTAACGCAGCCTGGTCTCTCTTGCAGCTGAACAACAACAACAACAACAAAACCTTTATTATCATGTCTAAGTATTTAGCTTAGTAGCTACATGTAATCGGGGACACTGTAATAAAATACTTAAAGAGCTAATAAATATATACATATTAAATATATATACATATTATTGAAAGGCTGACCTGGTAGCCACGTGGATCACCATTGCCTTCCTGAATATCCCAAAAACCGTTTTCCGGACGGCAGTGGTGATCAGACCCGTACTATCTTTTGGATTGTTATTTGCCAAAATATTGTACTCCAGTAGTTTACTGCATTTCTACCTGATTTGTGATTGCTCTTTCATGTGATAGAAGAGAAAATTGTAACAGTCTGTCTGAAGAAATTCAAAACTGTAGATTTGGAGTTAATCGCTTTCATTTATAATGTTGTCTAGTGAAGCTCATTGTATGCAAAGAAAATAAAACGTATACAGTGCTAGTCACAGATAATATTTTTCTTAAGTGTCAACGCAAAGAAGTGGCCCTGAATTCATTTATAGCTCAGCCTAAACTATCATATGGGTTAGAACAGAAATTTCAATCAGCTTGACATTAAAAGCTTAGACGGACCACAAGAGGTGTGAAAACTTCTCACCTTGCATCAGACATGCCTTGATTCCACAAGGATTCGAATTCCACCACGTCCTTACATTTTATCGAGCTTGCCTGTTTCCTTTGCAGACCTTCACAATATTCACCTAGCGGACAAAAACAATCACCGAATGGCACTGATCGAAGATATTCCGGTAAAGATGGCATGTTTTTGTGGAAAAGACGCTGACATGTTCAGATGAATAAACTCATGCTAAAGGCTTCCAGTCATGCGCACACCTCTCGTATGACGTATTTCCGTCACCAGTATGTTGCGGTCCATATCTTACGAAAGTCAACTTTGAACGCCATAAAGAGCGATCACCGAAAGGAATGTTAAAAGAATCTCTTCATCGAAGTTGTTGAAAAGCTGTCCCTGGAAGGCTTGAGTTCCAGTCTCGCTCAAGTCCTTCCTTTCTTTTTCTTTCTTCGGACTGCACATTATGAAAGTGATGCACTTTTTTTTTTTTCGTTCGTCAAAAATCCTTACGTTTAATTTTTTAAAGAAATATCAAACTGTGTCAGTGTGAAAACGTAAGCTTATGGCAATATTGCATTATGCGTTACGCTTTAGCATTTCTTCTTCATGGGTTGCCTCTTAGGAGCCTTTGATTAGACAATTTTATGCTTATGTTTCTCCTTAAAAGCACTCAAAACACTCGGGAATCAATGCTGCAATGAGTTAAAGGCGCCACGAGTTCAAGCTGCATACAGCTTCTTGTTTTTGCTTAAGACCAAACCAAAAGGGAACTGTGATGTCAGTTACACAAGCAATCCTAAGGTTTTTAATTCAATTACAACCCCCAACCCTAACCCTCGCCCCACACTTGTGCGAGTGATTTAGGTAAAGCAAGATGATGCTGATCAAAATGTTTTATTCCAGCTAAAAACTGACCCTTGTTTTTCTTTTTTTTTCTAGTGTAACTGGAACTACTAAATTTTTCTTTAATCTAAAAAAATGTGGTTCTAGTCTTATCTAATACATATTGGCATTAAAATGTTTACTTCACTGTACAACTTTCTTTGACCACTTGTCCCATTTGCCACACTTAATGATATTAATGGTGAGGTTAAAACCTATCATAAGAAAAGTAGTAGAAAACCGAATTTTTTTAACAGTAACCTCAAGTGTTGATCCTTGCGCAAAGGATGTAAAAATTGAGTTAATTGACGAGCTATATAACCTACTTTCTCATAATATACACAGCAATGGCATGTTTGTCAAGTGGATTATCTGGTTCGGCCTCAAGTTTAACGAAAACAGGCCTGTTGTGTTCAGAGAGATATTCATAGGCCTCCTTTAGAGCATTCGACCTTGATCCAGAATAGCAAGTTCCTAGTCCAAGTTCATAGCATGGATGCTCGTGGTTTCATGAAGAATCTTCACTTCGGATTGGACGTCAGCACAAGGTCCAGTTCCTCTTGGTTGGAACACGTGACTAAAATTGTTTCAGGCAAAATACAAGAAAATAACAAAGGAACAGTAGCAATTTTCGCTACTTAACAAAAGCATCGAAGAATTTTACAAAAACTGGATCCAAATGTTGTTTATGTGGAAAATAAAAACAAATTCAACAGCAAGGATATGTAAGGACGTTTAATATTTACCATGGTTGATGTCTACATCCATATACAAGTATTAAAAAATCAGTAACATCCCTCAACGCCAGAGTTAAAATGAAAGTTAAAACCAAATAAAAAATTCTGTTTTCATTGCAAATTTTTAAAGATGATGCGCGCCGAACATAACATTGCGTACTAACCCTCTTGACCGTTGTTCATTGTTATTTGGACGCAAAGTGGACATCAAATTGATAAAGCGACATTGACAAATATATGAAAACCAACCACTTTGGACTAAGTCTCGTGAATGTATAACAATTTTATTAGTATTTGATCTGAAATTAATAAAATATGATACATTGTTACAAATAAATGCATTATTCGAACTGAATGGCGAAAGAAAAATAACACGGTGCAAAACCTTGCCTTTAAAAACATGAACAGATGTATAACTGAGTTAAACGACACGCATTTGTTCAAAATCTCTTTGAAAACTACAAAATAATGTACAATACTTTAGGCAAATCAATAAGGATAACTTACTTTGTGACGGGATTCCAAAATTATCCTTAGGGTTCGAAACTGGAGAGTTAAATTCTACATTTGTTGTAATACTGAAAAGTGATAATCCTTAACTGACGGTTTTTCCTTACAAATGACTAGTAATAAAACGTCATTTCCTGTGCGATATGATCACAATAAAAACCTATGACATGTCAACATTTATTTTAAGTTTAAAGCCGTCATGCAAAATTTCTCTAAGATACGCAAACATAGTTTTCATAGCATATAAGACTTATGCTTATATTGTTAACCCAATGGCGCTATAAAGTCTTATTTTTTACCCGGGTATTTATAGTGTGTGTGCGCTCACATGATCCTTAAATTATCGTCTGCCATGTTGGAGGTCCACTTCGATGGGTTTTCCCTGTGTTTACGTTCCAGAAAGCGAGTAGCGCAACCCCTTTTAAAATAATAACTGGTTTCGCTTAACCTTGTGAATTAAAATCGGTAAAGTGGCTAATTTACAGTGATTTTTTGTCAGTTGTGCGAGTTTAAATCCCAAAACCCGATTTTTTTTAATCTCAGGGATATTGTGGCCATGCAACCTAATCTCTCCAGTTAAGCCAGAAATTTCATCTGCTAACTACAGGTCAAACCTATCTAAGCACAAACACTTGAGAACAATTCCCTGTCTATCTTTGATTTTATATACATTAATTGAAGTTTTCCAACTTGTGTTGCTGTAAACTGATTATGGTTGAATTTCCCTTCAAAACGTCATTTCATATCTTCCTCTTGGTGTTGTATAATATCACATACAAACAAAGCATTACCAATGGTAAACTCTTAACCTTTCAAAATCTTATCTCAAAAAATCTATTGATACAGAATCTTCTCTTTAGGGGCACTTACAAGACCCTAAAGCCCGATCGAACCGAAAAACTTGTCTGTCACACTTGTAATTGAGATGTGTGGATTAAAATGTTGAAAGTTCATAATATACAAGAGAATTTCTAAAAGAGATTGGTTTCGTGAGCTAGAATTACAAACATGTTGCAATTTAACAGGCACAAAATTAAATGGTATTTAAGAAATGTTGTTAGGAATTGATGTTGTGAAAGTCGTTGTTGACATAAAGATCACGTTCTATTTCTCATTTAATTAAACATTTTCACCTTGCGTCACTGAAAATTCATAATGCTTTCAGCGGCAAATGTTATCATTGGAGAACAGTTTGTATTTAAATAGGACTGACCTTTAGTTACTTTACAAAACTATATCTACTATTTTTTAATCAAAAGTCACCTGACTCATGAAATCTAATGCCAAAAACGTGAATTCATCAATAACCCTGATTGATGTTCCTATATCAACTAATACGACATTACTAACACTTTGCCTCAGGCTATAAACCACTTGAAAATCCCAACTTTTTTCTACCAAATTTATAAGTCGGCCGCTTGGCTCGTAGCTTAAGGTTAATAACCAACCTTGACGTGTCAGACTTGTTTATTACATAGAAAAGATGGGCTTTCTGCTTTATAATCCAATTCCATAAACAATCTGACTCTTGTTTATTAGTATTACACAATTAAAAAATGCTCTTACTATAACAAATGTCAGGGTACAATTAACTTACCATCTAAACTAATGCCACTGTCATTCAGTTCTGGTACTTTAGCTTGTGCAGATGGGGCCATTGGAGGTGGGTTCGCTGTCTTCTGTGCAGAATGGACCCCAGAGCTGCTTGAATCCCAGGTCCAACGAAATTAGAGGTTCTCAAGAGCTGCATGGCTACTGTTCTGTGTAGGTGGGACCAGTGGGGCTCATGCAGCATCGGTTTGAACTGCTTTAGTAGGTATTCCAAATGCTTGAACAAAGATTTATTTTGTTTAATAAGGATGTTATGCAACCCAACGGACTCCTATATTGACTACCGGTAATACTGTTTAAAAAAGACATGTCTAATATTAATGTTTACCCAACCAATGGAGAGGTTTCTTTTTTCGTGGCTACTCAAACTCTTGGTAGTATTTGCTCCTCACCTGAGCCTGCAAATGTTCTGGATTATTATTCCAATGAAATCGATTTTTGATTTACAATGTATACATCAATTATGCAACTGAATGTGTGTAATCAATGGAGTGGTTGCAAATTGTGTCTTACAATGAGCAATCGATTGCACACCCCTTCCACAAAAACGATCATTAATACATTTCTTTCAGATGCATGCAATGTAACAGGACAATGTGGATGCTTTTTTAACTTTCCATTGTAACTATGCAGTGGTGTTATGATTTGCTGTTACTGTGAACTTTCTTTAGGGAAAGCAGCCTGCTTTACAGCAGTGCAGCTTATCTAAGTGACCACAACCCCATGACCTGCAGCACGCAAGATCTTTGAGTCATTTGGATACTTGTTAAAGAACTGCCTTTTGTCACTTCTATCTCCTAAGTCTAAGTTGCGGATTTCTTGTCTCATCCTGTCTTCAGAGGGAGGAGCCACTTAATTGTCACAGCGACCCCGAGATGTTTGACAGGATGCTCACATCAGGGTTGACACATGTTATCAACTGTCACCAAACACATTTGGTATTTTAGTTACCCTCCTCCCTGCAATCAATTGAATTACAAAATAATCCTGTCCGATTGGGGTAACCTCGATTTGCACTTGGGCCATAAATTGAAGGGGAAAAACAAGGGTCCATAGTTTACAGTACGGCCACCAAACTCGGTTAGTAAGATATTTATTATATCTTTAAATCGGAGAAAAAGGAAAACCGTTCAAGTCAAAAGATGCATGGCTTAATTTGACTGACGCAAAGAGCAAATTTTATTGGCTTTCAAGAATAATGTGACAGTCCTTGATTTGGCGAGAACTTGCGTGGTTCTTGAATGAAAACTATATAAACAAATTAATTGAATCTCCCATGTGTTCGGTAGGACAACAGAAACCTAACATAAGGTAGTTTTTTTGAAGAGGATTCTTAGTTGCTGGCGAAGACAAGTGAGGAAAAGAAGAATGAAAACACCACGATAAAATCGCCAAAACAAACATGTTTGTCAAACGGGAAAATGTGGCAGCACTTCGGTCTACAGCAGTGAGACAAAGAAACTCTCAAACTTCTAAAAGGGCACTGAAAATATCTCCTCATCAAATACTGCAAGTTGTTTTTGGCTTTTTGTGTGCTTCAGTGGCTTCATGCCAAACTTTGTGCATGGATGAGTTTGAATTTCAATCACACCTGACAAATTTTCAGCGAGAGCTGTAGCAAGAGCGTATTTGCGAATACGCAAAAATTGTTTTCATGGAATCCACCGCAAGGACAAAACTTTCGCTAAGGAATTAAGGTACACTTTTAATGTGATTCAGATAAGAACTAAGTTTATTTAAGCTAATATAATACAGTTTGCCAATGGAAGCCGTTTCAAGTTGTTTTGCAGCTTCATGTTTTTCGTAGAGATGTTTTCTGACGAAGAAAGGTACTCTTTTGTCAATGCTGAATTAAATTGTTAGAGTTAAACGAATTTGCCAAGTTACTCGAGTTTTAATAACTTGCAGCCTAAAAGCTGAATACCAAAACAATAAGCAAGTAAGCTTACGAGAGAAAATTGTCAATGTTTTTTGATTCGCAGCTTATCAGGCTTCGAGCTTAATCTGAGTTTTTGTAACCTTACATGTTAACCCATTTAGCTCCAAACGTTTCCTCTGGTTAATTTAATGTAGAGAACAACTTTTGTAAGCATATGCTAGGCTGATGCTGGGGCCGTACTGAAAAAATACGGCCCACTAAATTGACCAATCACAGCGCGCATACTAACTAAGAGATATAATAAAGTTTCTTCTACTTCTGATTTCATTTACATGAAAGACAATATCCTCACCATTGTCACTTTTCACTTCGTCATCTTCATCCTTCATTGTCGTCACTTGAGTCCTCCGAGTCCTCAGTTTGTTTTTCTGTTATAATGGCGCGTTAGACAGTTTTGTCATTCTCTGCTTTATCAGGAGCCCAGTACTGAGAAAGTAAAATTCAAGGACAAATCAGGTCCGGCGAGCAGCCATTTCCTAAACAGAAGAGCAGCAATTTGAAAGTTTCCAGATCTCCAATCGTTTTTTCCAAAACAAACGTTGAATTTCTTGTGGCCATGACGACAATAGAAAGAACGCGTCCCCATTGATATTGTTAAATAGTTCCTTCCTCTCCTCTACTACTTCTTTGTACCACAAATAGCGAATTTTATCTCGATAAAGCTTTAACGTATACATTGTGGTCATCAATAATGTCGTCTAGAATACCCGCAACTAATTTTATAGTGGCCGATCACTTTAAATTACCATAACAACATGCAAACAAGTGGATCACTTTGTCATTCATTATCAGTCTCATCAATAGCAATCACACTTGTCATAAATATTTTTCCTCACCTCCCTTTCTAAGTTTTACATCAACAGGGCTCGAAATAGCGGCCTGCCAAATTTTAGGTTTGGCAGGTGAAAATAACGATGAACTGGGAGGTGACATTTATTTTACATTTTATGTACATGGACATACAGGTTATTGTGTTATTTACCAAGATAATTGCCATTCATGGAGGTCTACAAACTTTCAATATGTCGGTCATGTCTAGTACTAGTTTTTATCGTTTTCTGTGATCTATAACTGAACAGACACAGCAAAATGGAATTTATTGGCCTAATACAAACACAAAGATTTTCTAAAGTGAAATTCATGGTAAGTTATCATGAACTTCACAATTAAAAAAAACACAACTCTGGACCAGTGATCATGCACATGCCAACATACATAAGTCTGTCTTAAAACAGAATCGTCGTTATTGGCTCTTTGTTTCTGAAAATCGGCTAAGTTTTTTCTTGAAGAAATCAAACAACAATATATAAGTTTATTTGCAATCAAATAAAGATGTTTATGTCCTTCGCTCAGAATAATTTAGTGTATTTAATTTAGGGGTGTGTCTATTGCTTGATTGATGAATAAAAGGTCTCATGCCGTTTTGTGACCTCATTAAGGCAGTAATATTAGATGCAACCACTGTTTCACCCTTCAGATACTCAGTCATTCAGTTCAACCAAACACTCAAGCAATCAAGTTTTTCGACGTTAAGTACCTTTTTACGGAAGCCGATAAGGGTCACATGTTGTCGCTTCCGAGTTGTCGCTTCCGAGTTGTCGCTGCCGAGTTGTCGCTTCCATTCCAGGAGGGGAATATTCTATTGCAATGTGAGACGGGGGAAGGGGCTGTGGGGGAAACGTCAAGAATCTATAAGAGGTTTGTTACACTTTGTTAGTTTGTGAGTTTTTAACTTCCTCCCCCCGTAATATATTTTTCCAAGTTGTCGCTTCCAAGTTGTCGCTTCCGAGTTGTCGCTTCCGACTTGTCGCGAGTTGTCGCTCGGATAGACCTGGTAAAGAGTTTCTAATAACGCCCAAAAGAGCCTGGGAACTAAAAGGTCTTTCTTTTCGCCGCCCCCGTCTCAACCTGGCGTCGTAAGCAAGCAAGCAAGCAAGGTCAGAAAGGTGAATTTCTGTTTGATATTTTAACCTTTCATTCAAGCTTACAAGATACAAGAATTATTTCTAAGCCTTTGATACTAGATACAAGTTGTGATATGTTTTTCTTTACAATTTAGATGCGAATTTGTTTGAGACGCAATGGTGCCACGAGTGGAGAGGTAAGCTGTGCGCTACAAGTCTTAGTATATATCAGGGAATCCCCATTACATTCGCATTGCATCGGCTCTCGAAATTATTTCTCAAGCGGCCAAGGTATATAACCAACTTATACCGTGAAGCACTGCCTTGATGCTTGGATGCCTCGATGATTTTAAGATAGAAGGCTAGATTTCTAGCTACACGTGTAGGTTCTCGCAAGTTCTCGGATTACAATTGACGTCAGCACCGCATGTTGTTGACTCTTTTTGTGCAGATCAGGCAGAAACTTGTTGCTTTTATTATTAAAAATGCTTTGTGACAATTTGGTATCTGTGCTGGTTACAAATTATGTTAGTCATTTGCTCTCAGACTCCACAATAAAGCTATAAAATTAGGCTTATATGTCATTAGCTTTTGTTAGCCCTTCCATGAGTTTTAGGAAAAAATGAACATTATTTATTATTATTTATATAATAATTAAAATAATTATTTTGCCAAATTTATTATGGTCTGTGGTTAAACACTGACAAGTTAATATTAGAATACCGGTACAAAAGTTTAAACTGTTAGCCAGTACTATGTGCATTGCAAGAATTGCTTCGTTTAATTTATTATTTTTGAAAGTAAAACTGGTGCACAACGTTAGCCAGTGCTGTAAATACAAGAAATGTTACAGTCTAAACATTTTCCTAGTGTTTTCAATGATATGTTATATATATCCTCTTTCTTTAAGGTTATTGAATGCCCAGACTCTCTGGAAGAACTGTCGGCAGTGGCTGTACAAATGTTCAATTTTGAATCACCGGTGTTCTACTCAGGCACTGGTGATTTAATTAATAGCTTGGCAGTGCTACGGTAATGTGCATAATTATGCTATTAAATGATTTTGGGTGTTATTTCTTCAAATTGTAATTTTGAACACTAATGTTTTTAAAATGACTGCCGGAAAAAAACATACAGTGTATATGTACATTTGAAAACATGCAAGTTTATATTTTTTAGATCACAATTTTTCTGTCACTTAAAGGGGCTTTGTCACCATTTTTAGTGTTACTTTGAAATGTCAGAAGACATCTTTACATCAGTGAAAACCCAAAAATAACAGTGCAGTTTTGTTTTAAACTATTCTACTAGTGCACTAAGAGTAAAAATAAGTGTCTCAGGCTGCAGATGGCCAGGATGGAAATGGATTGCATCTTGAAAAAATTGGGCTAATTTTTTCAAGTTTATCCCTTCTGTCTAGGAAAACTCGCTAATACTCTGATTATGGTTTAAATTTTCTCTTCGAATGCCCACTTGATATCTTCCTCTTAGTATTCTACAAGCATTTCGCGTACGATAAAGATACGTAGTTTTAATTTTGGGACTGTTTTGACCCAAAAACCGCAAAATCACCGTGACAGAGCTCCTTTAAGTTAATGTATGCTCAGGGCTCGAACAAAAAATAAAATTTCAACTTGTCCTTTGGGCAAGCCAGTCTTAAGTTTTACTTGCCCAGACAGCTTGTCACGAGCAGCCTGTCCGTATCCTTGCCCATCGGGCAAGTGTGTGGGGAAAGTGACTTGCCCGACACAAAAATCTACTTGTCCCGGACGAGCGGACGGCACTTTTTTCGAGCCCTGATGCTGTTTCATTAACTTTTTGTTTTTTTATATACATACAGGGACAATGATGTTGTATACATAGCAAAGACAGGGGAAATGTTTTTTCAAAGTAAAGGTACATGTAACAGTGTTAATCCAAAATTTAGTGGAGTGAGTGGTAATTTATGTAATCCACTGACTCCTATCAATTTGAAGCCTATGCTGTTTTCTGACTGTTGTGGAGGCAAATGGTTGGAAAACTTTCCAATTTAATGACTTGTTTGCAGGGTTGTAGCCAGAAAAAAAATTATGACTTAGGTTATGTCCATGGTTAAATCCTCCTCCTAGGTATCGAGGGTGTTTATATATGATGACTACATTTCAACACAACACTGAAAAAGAAAATTGAAAAAAAAAAAAATGACTGAGGCAGGTGCCTCGGTTTGCCTCATGCGGGCTATGGCCCTAGTTTGCCACATAAAAAGTAGGCTTCATTTTTGTTTTGTGACATGATCCCTTTAGTTTATGATTTGGTGTTTCTTTCTGTAATCAGCTGCAAGCCGGGCAAAGGAATTTGAGGCTTTCTCTAGCCAAAAGAAGAGGGAGAGGGAGAGTTTCTTTAAGCCTCCCAGCAACAGTACTAGTAGACCAAGGAAAAAGTTAAAAACTGATCCTACCTGCAAGGTACAGTATACTGCAGTTCTTGGCTCAATGTTAAGTTTGTCACCTTGTTTTTTGCTATTATAATATATTGACATGTCTTTAATATTGTACAAGTGTATACTAAATAAACAATGATGGTAATGAGTTACATGTTAATCTGTAGTGCCTTGTGTCGATCTGACAATTATGAGAATACAGACAGTTTTGTACGGAACACATCACAGGCAACCAGAATGTCAGAAATGATGAGGGATGATCGCTTTAATTTGCTTAGCTTAATAAAGTAAGAACAGTATGTTGATTTCAGCCTGAGGTGGAAAATTTGTTATAGTTCTGCACTACAGTATGTGTGCCTAAAACCGCGTAAAAATACATTGTTGAAGATATCTCATCTCAAATGAATGTTGGTGAGCCTAAATTTTCCCTGCATGTTGTTTTTACATTTGACTAATTTGTCTCAAAGTTTTAACTCATGAGTAATGAATAAGTAATGAATGAGCCATCAATGGGCTTCAAATTGTTTGATCATTTTTGCAATTACATGTGGTATTTTTCTTTTCTGCAAAAATAATGTTGGTTGTTATCATCAGACTCATGATTATTTCTTTTCTTCTCGAACTTAGATATCTGTTGGCTTTGTAGAGTGGAAAACATACAAAAGAAAAGGCCAAAAAACACCAAAACTTGTTGCCCGGAAACAAGTTGGGCGCCAAATGACCCTGTCTGTGACTGTTGAAAAGAATGCTTCAGCTGCCTGTGTCCTGCAGAAAGCTGTGGAATCATTTAAACTCATGGACCCAGAGATCCAAGTTGGTCAAAAATTTCATCTTTTATACCCTGACCTACAAAGTGAGGTCCAGCTTCTGCCAGGTTCTTGTGAGGATTTCACACCAGAGCGATATGTTGAATTGCTCGGGACATACTACAGTAAAGTCAAACTTTACATTGTCAAAGAAGCTGATTGGACGGGTGAGTTGTTCCCTGTTTGTAGGAGGAAAATATTTTTAATACAAGAATGTAACTACTAAGTTGCAGTGAAGTCCTGTTAATAGAACCACCAACAGGTCTTTTTTATTGTAACAGGTTGATTTGATTAAGAAAACTATCCGAGTATATTTTTGAACTCCAAACAGTCATGTTTATCAAAGAATATAACGACATACATGTAGGCCTAAAAAGTTCTTGTTAAATTAAAGGTGTACTGTAGTACTGTATCAATTAAAAGCTTCTTATTTATTGAAGTCCATACATAAATATGCAATGTTTACATGTGCATTTCTTTTGTTTCTTTTTTTCATGTTTATGTTAATCTGTAGCATGTACCATTTACAGAACTCAGTACCAGCCGGTGGTAAGTTTATTGTGAAATTTGGTCTAGTTATAATGATTCCTCTGTGTGCAGTACATGTAAGAAATTACATGTAATAGGTCTCTTGGGCATGGGCCCACATCATCATGTTAATACATAACTGCAACATATTATTTTATTTGGAATTTACATGTACTATTAGAACTACAGTTGATCATTTGTAGACTAAATAAGACATACAATGTAATCTTTAATGTGAAACATGTACGTGTCAATTACAGGAAAGTGATTCAGATTCTGAACAGGTGATGCCAAACAACAAGGGAAAAAAAGATGATGAAGAAAAGAAAGCTGACGAGAAAAAAAAAGATGGCGAGAAAAAAAAAGATAATGAAGAAAGGAAAGATGACGAGAAAAAAAAAGATGGTGAGGAAAAGAAAGATGATGGAGAAAAGAAAGATCACTGGGAAAAAAAAGATGACGAGGAAAATAAAGATGACGCAGGAAAGAAAGATGGCGAGGAAAGCTTTACTGATGACGATGAGGTAGGGATAGTAAGATCTTGTAACTGTAGGTTATGATCACAAGATCTCTGTCCTCTGGAGGTGAACTCGGTCTTTAAGTCAGCATGGTGGGAGGGTTGACATGCCTAGCCATGCTTATAGCTAAATAGCTATACATTCCACATACATGGCCATTGGTAATAAGCTATTCTTTCTCAAAGTAACCAGGCCTGCAGACTGCAAAATCTGTTGACTTTACATGGATTCACAGCCTACATGGATAGGGGAGCAGTACAGTTTCTTTGCCTTCAATCCTACATGTACATGCTGTCTCCGTACTACTGCATTGAAAAATTAGAATTTGATTTGCTAATTGTATGTTATTGCTTTTGTCAGGTTTACTTTAAAGGCCACACACCACTGAAATACATGTATAAAGAAAACGAAGAAAATGACATTCAGGTGCTCCCTCTGTTACTGAATTGCTAATGTTTGGAGTGACTTTTTTCCAACACTTTTGCTTGATGCCAATTATTAAGTTTCTTTCATTGTGTTCGCATGATAACTTCTGTTTGTAACTTCTCATTTAAAAATTACATGTATGTGTACCCAGAAATTAAATGTGCTTAGGCTACCTCTAAATTATTGTCAGTCTTTGAATGGTTGCTTTTTTTCTGCATAAATTATGTACTATTAACTGACTTTGGTTTTTCTTTAAACATTTTTCTTTCCTTACATATAATTCAAGTATGGTTGCAGGGGTATTGTTAAGGGTCGGGGGCTGGGGATTTTCTTCGGCTACTCTGTTTTTGAAGCTCTGGTTACTTTTGATAGAGAAACAAAACATTGACATACACCAGAATTGATCTCAGGCTACTTTCTTTAGTTCGCTGCATATATAGTGACAGTCCTAGCCTGCATTTGCCTTTTTATATATTATTTCATTTTTCTTTTCAGTGTGAAATTTGTCGAGAGAAAATAATGAGGCAAGACAGGACTGCAACTCCTGTTGGATGTTCCTGTTCATTTCACCAATTTTGTTTAGAGGAGTGGCTCAAGGTGAATATGCATTATTTAATGACTAACTATATATTAATTAAAGAAGCTATATACATGTATGTGTAGCTGCAGTAACAATTACAGTATGTATTAAATTACTAATAGATACATTTAGGTTACAGTAGTACATGTACTTAACCATTGTACATTGTGTAGCAATCACAATAATATTGGTAAGAATATAAAAAAGTTTGTTTGTTTGTTTAAAAAAAGTCGTTTAAATAAAGTTCATGATGATATTATGATTGTTTTTTTTTTTACACACAGACATCTGAGGATGGTTCCATCCAGTGCCCAGTGTGCCAGATTCTTTTTAGTGAATTGTGTTCATTCACCTTTGGTTACGAGCCATTTGACAATGTGAGAATATATCACAACATTCATTTCTTCATTTTTAATCTGTACAGCTCATATGCATTGTTCATAAAGTCATTAAAAGAAAACAAGCCCGCTGCTCCTAAACTGGGCAGCATCCGACTTAGGTCCCCCCCTGATCTTTCCCATTACTGGCATGCATGGTCCATTTTTGGTGTAATCTTCGGTAACACATTCGTGTAATATTCTATTTTATAGGCAACTGAAGTTTTTTGAATTCTTATCAATGTCAGTTCTTAAGAAATAAATACATTTTGACAGGTGAAAAAGGTGCCCTGTTAACTATAAAATGTTGTGTCTTTTTATTCAAACTAGTTAATAGATGAAATAACGAAGTAAACGTCAGTAAAAGAGTGTGCTTTATTAATTGGTGTTTCTTTTAAAAGTGTACTATTTCAATCTTTTCCAAAGTTTTCCAATAATCCATAAACACTAGCGACCAAATGAAAAGAAAACACTGAAGCACTTTTTGAAAAATATTCTTATTGAAATATTCTTATTTTTGACTCCAACTAACCACTTAAAGACTAACATGCCAATCTAGAGTTTTTTGGCAGCTGATCAGTCACCTCGATATACATGTAGCACTGATGTTTTCAAGTTGATAGTGGATTGGAAATAACATGCATGCGAAGCTCTTGTGCCCGAAGAATCCTTAGATGCACTCTAAATGCATTATTTTTAACTCTTTTACTGTGTTCATGAAGGCCTTTGAAATTGCCGAAAAACTTCTGAAAAGAGAAAGAGAAAGTTCGAATGGTTGCATGTTCTTGAATGGCTATTTGACCCTTGAAGATTTCATGCCCAATTTTTAACAACAGGTTATACTATAAGAAGATTATGATATCAATAGTTATGATTCTGCTCTCTGTGTAGTTTATACTCCAACAGTAGTTTTTAAAGGACCTCCTTTCCTCGAAAACATTTTGCATCTCACCGTGTTGTTATTTCTTATAACTTTCAGACAACAGCAGAGGTTCCATCGGTGGGAAGGACAAGTCCTGGATACCGGTTTAGGCAGGAGTATTTGAGACAATTTGAAACAGGGCTTATACCTGAGATCGAAATACAAGATCATTTAGTACTTGGACAGGTATGTCAATATTTCTTTCTGCTGTTGTCTTGTATGCATATTCACTGTAGTTATAAACATGCAAAATTTAACAACCAATAATGTACATTAAGTTATATAATTGCATTCATGCACATAAAAATATATACATGTAAATGAACACTGGAACCTGACATTCAAAAATATTAATCTCCTTTGTTCAGTCATCAATGCAGGGTATAAAAGCCTGTTGAGGTGTATGTCAACTTTTCAGGCATAACTGATTGTGCGGTCATGTTTTCTATGCAGATATAAAATTGTTGAAGTCCTGTTATATATAGACACACTAGACACCAAGACACCATTGAATGCATTAATTGTTCCACAAAATTGATTTTGCCTTGTAACAACTTTACCTATAATGCTCATTTCTGTAGGACACTGATCAGAGTGAAAGACCAGATGGCCTTCCTACGCAGAATAGAGGTAGGCATACACTCTTCCTTGCTCCGGGTAGTCAAATATGTAAAAAGGTGTACACTTCACAGGGAGTGATATACCCGTTCAGTCTATAGTGACATTGGGTTGTTGTCAGTCACAAGCACCAAAACAACCATAACAACAACCATATAATGTTCCAGCTGGTAGATATCAAAATTTATAAGCTTTATAAATGGAGCCCCCCCCCCCCCCCCCCCCCTCTCTTTCTCTCTAGGGAAATGAACATTCTATTATGAATGAAATCATACAAATGAGAGATAAATCAATTTTTTTTCTTTTTCATTATATTTCAGTCAACATACTGTAAAATTCCGAAAATAAGCCCCTCCGTGTATAAGCCCCTCAGATTCTTAACGCAAAAAAGCCTCCTATAATAAGCCCCTCCGAATATAAGCCCCCGGGGGCTTATATTTGGGAATTGCCCCCAAATACAACATAAACCAAAGCAAAATCCGTACGCTGAACCACTGTGGAAGAAGTGCCAAAGTTTATTGTCCTTTACATAGTTCACTCCTCACTCTCGCCTTGAATTCCTTTGGTCCATAGACAAAGTATTTACAAGGAAGTTTGATGCCAAATTTCACATCACGCATCATCACACATACCGTACGCTATATGCATGAGACTGAAGCACAGACTTTACCCGTTAGATTTCCATTTACTTATTTATGTTCTGTTAACTTTGAGTTACTATTTCATTTTCAAAAAAGTTTGTTGTTGTGTTACAAGTTGGCATGTTCAGAGGGATTACCATACCATAAGTTGTCACAAATTTCTAGTAAATGCCCCAATATTATCATTTTGCACATTGAAACAAATTTCCCTCCAATTATAAGCCCAGCTGATTTCTAAACGCAAATTTCCGTCCTATAATAAGCCCCTCCGTATTATAAGCTCCTACCGAATATAAGCCCCTCAAAAAGGTGCGCTGAAAAATATAAGCCCTGGGGCTTATTTTCGGAATTTTACGGTATATTAATAATTATGTGCTTTGTATAATTATATTTCCATACAGCAATGTCAGAATGCTGTATTCACAGGACCCATCTTAAAGATGACATGATTGCAATATTTAAAAATGAGAATTCACGTCAAGTGGAATTTTTTAAAGTGATCGACGAGCGGGGGGAAATGGAGGAAGGAGAAGGCATTGGTGTGATGAGGGATATCATTGCCACTTTTTGGCAACAACTGTTTGCGTCAGCTTCTCTTGGTGACAAGGAGAAGGTTCCGTGCATTCGCCACGACTACCAAAAAAGTGAGTGGCAAGCCATTGCACGGATCCTCGTGTATGGTTTTAAAAAGGCTCAATACTTTCCAGTCTCCCTTTCGAATGCTTTCCTGGCATCTTGCCTCTTTGGGGAGGAAAGTATTAGCAGTGATTACCTGCTTAAATCTTTTCGGTCACATATCACTGCTGATGAGCGGGAGATCTACGACAAAGTTCAGAATGGTGATTTCGTCGAGGATGATGACGACCTCCTTGAGTTTTTGGGCAATTATAAAACATTCAAACGCCCAAATAAAGACAACATCTCTTTAATCATATCAGAACTAGCACACCAGGAACTCATTCAGCGCCCTCGCTACATAGCACAGTGCTGGGCACCAATTTTGTGCGAACTTAAAGATCTTGATCCTTTCAAAACCCCTGACAGCATCGCCGAGTACTTCTCGTTAAAAACTCCAACGGCCAGGAAAGTTGTGAAATCCATCCAAAGCAATCCTAGCAGTGATGCAGAGAGGCAGTGCCTTGATTTCTTAAAGAAATTTATTCGATCGCTAGACACATCTGCACTGGGAACTTTCCTTAAATACACAACAGGCAGTGACATCATGCCGAGCAGCATAGTGGTTTCTTTCACCTCAATGGATGGGTTTGCTCGTAGACCCATCGCCCATACGTGTGGAGTTGCCCTACTCTTACCAGTCCTTCAGTGAACTCTCAGAGGAGTTCACTGCAATACTAAGGGACAAGGGTGCATGGGGTTTTAATATTGTTTAGAATAGCTGGTGGGACAGTCCATATATAGGCCTTATTTAAAGTGAATTTTACAGAACTTTTATTTTTGAATATTTATGGCACTGTTCACTTTTTTTAGTAAAATGCAGAAACAAAAAGTACATGTGTGCAGTGGGCCTGTATGTCAGTTCAAATAATTATCAAAATAATGAAATCAGATCAATTTCCTGTTTTTATATTTTATCTTGTACATGTATAAATAGCAATTCATATATTTTGTATTTGTTCTTTTCATACTTAAGTGGGGCATAAGTTCGGTTGTCCTTTTCTTTATCATTCATGCAGTGTGACTAGTAGATCACTGACTGGGTTTCCAGGCAGGATTTCTCAGCAACAATTATAGAGGATTAGGTACATTGTACATTCAAAGTCAAGTAAAACAGACATTTTTTGTGACGTTGGGTTTGGTACTACAACTACATGCTGTACCTGGGAAACATTTATCGGCTAATTTGTGTTTAAACATCCCAGTTCAAGATGACACACTGTAAAATGTTTTTGTCTTGCTTTGTAATACTGTTTTCAGCTACCAGCTGAAGTTTATTGGTCGTTACAGTTAAAACAGAATTATATCATACAATAGAAGAGAAGATATTTTTTGCAATCAGATGCATCTCTATAATTAAATGTAAGAATAGATGCAATATAATAATTTATTAATAAATTACTACAAAATTATTTCTAATTAAGTAATTGATCAAACAAAGTATATAGCAAAACATATTTTCACATTGTTTAAATGATGGGGAAAGTTGCCTGCTGAAGGTGTATTTATTTAGTTGTTACAGTTAAATTTCATTGAAATAAAATTCCACAGTAGGGAAAGAAATCTTTAACATAGTCAGGTGCAGAGAGAAGTGATTAAAGGGGTGGTCAAACAGCTTGTCCTGTTGAATTGTCCTTGTGTGGTGCCATGAAGCATCAATATTTCCCCAATAGAAGGTCAGTGACCATTGCATGGGTGAAGAAGTTTCAGAAGCCAAACATTTTAAAGAAAAGTATTATGCTAAACCTTGATTAGGGGGGATTTATTTTTTTTTTTGGGGGGGGGGGGGGGGGGGGGGGGGGGGGGGCAGGGTAAACAAACCAAAAAATTCATTGGGGGAGGCTAGGTATGGATATAATAATTAGAACCAAACAACACATTTTAAATAATCTGTTATAAGTTTAATATTAATTATTACTTCATGGCAATAAAAGAAATTCCATTTTTGTCACAATGCAAAAAAATAATAACAGATATGGTGTTCATTTGTTGTATTTTATTGTGAAGGAAATAAATACTGCATTGGGAGTGCTTAATGATTTGATTTTAGTTTCAAGTATTATTTGATTTTAACAATAATATTTTGTTTGCCTTGCAATGTGTCGTCTGCACTTCAAAAAACTTCAAATCAGGGCTTGTCAAGTAGGTTAAGGTTATGGACCCTTCCCAGTTCAGACTGCGTCAAGAAGGTGGAAGTAAGTTTGAATAGCCTCATCCCAGTTGGTTGGGTGTCTTAAACCATCGCGTCGTAAAATTTGTTTGAAATGATCATCTGTAGCATCTTGGCCAGTCCTGCTTGTAGCTAATGTACACATTGACAGTGCCCAGTTTGAGTCTTCTTCAGTAACAGGACACTTGTAATCTTGAGTACCTTGAACCAGAAGAGACCACAACTCATTTATGTTGAATAGGAAAACACCTACCCAACAGGGGATGCATGTGCAGACAATAATCTAAAAGTCATGCAGAATAGCTAAGTTTAACACCTGATCCTAGATTCTTCTTTTTGAAGACTTAATGGCCAAAACAGTGGGAAAGGACAGTGACACTTGAGGATATCTAAACAGTTGTTGCATTATGATAAAACAATGGACTACTTATTTCCGACAATAGACCACAGGGGATGTTAACCCCCCTCCCCCTCCCCCGCCCCCTGAGACAAAGGTTCTTTGTCTTTGTCTTCTTTGTCTTTCATTTTCTGTGGATACGTTTTTCAAGTGTAATTATTACCATTTTCTCTTGGAAGAAGATACAAGATATTAGGCTTCCCATGAGGACACTCTGAACTGCGTGTTTGCCTAATAGTGTGGTTGTTCCAGTTATTTACAACTCTATCCAGGTCTTCTTGCAGAAGATCCATAAACGAAAACCTCATGCATTTCCTTGAGATAAGAAACAGAATATGACTTGTATGTGAGCATCAAAGTAAAAATTGGTTAAGTTAACCTTGCAAAGGAAAATTATAGAGGAGAAGGGGGGGGGGGGGGGGGGGGTGGGCAGGGAGGTTACATGATTGTTTTTAACATGGAGGGTGCTGAATTCTAAAATGACCACTGACACAGGCATCACGGTAGTAACTGTTTAGGATATCAAGATGAAAAATATGACAGGAATTGGTAGTTCTTAGGGGTCAAAATGAATTTGAGCAATATGCCCACAAAAATTTATTTTGATTCATAGACTCCTGTTCTTTTCAGGATTATTTAAATTTGTGAGCACCGCCCCTGTCTGTTCAAAATAGAAACCTTCAGCGTAGTTTATAGAAAGAAGGCACAAAATTACAAGGAAAGTAACTCACAGGTGATGCTCATTTCCAAGATCCAGTGCTCCAAACTCTGAAAGTTCCTATTGTTGTAAAAAAAAAACCAACAAAAAAATAAAGAATCAGTGCAAACAAAATCCCATTAAATTTAGCAATAGTGAGAATGAGGTCAAATGAGTGCACTTTCTGTATCTACAACCTGGTACGGAATAAAAAGAAATCACACCTCCCCCCCCCCCCCCCCCCCCCCCTGCAATCACGCAAAAACCAAAATGCCCTATTCTCCCATCTTTGAACTGGGGGAGGGGTGGTCTTAATTTTTTATTGGAAATGGCATAGATTGTAGACCATCAGAGTAAATGTACCTACCTTGAATTTGTTAATCCACCATTCAGATCTGTTCCTTTTATAATGTGACCACCATGCCTCAATGCGCTTCAAGGAGAAAAAGATGCGAGTTAACAATGCATAATTGAAACTGATTGCACGAGTACAATACTTCTTAAAATGTACCTCTTGATTCTCTTAGCATATTAAAGAAAAATGTGGCCAAGGGGGTCACCAGGGGTTATGGGAAGGAGGAAACTCTCCCTACCACACTGTTCTCCTTCCCATCAACCCTCATGCTCCCATTGGCCAAGTCTCTCTTTTTATTATTATAAGATGACTACTAGAGATGACTGGAATGAGTAAGCTTCTTGACTGGAGAACCCTGAATGCAGTAATAACAAACAAACCAGTGAAGGTTAGACAGTCACAAATGGAGTAAAATTAATTAATGTATATAAAACAAATAATACAAGAGGGAGAAAGTGAGTGCGATTTGAGTGCCAAGCACAAAATCAGTTTTATACAAACTTGTGTTTATGATGATCAGAGAAACCTGAGGGTTATATCACACTATATATTCAAAACAGTTCCATATTTCACCAATCAATCACTAATCAGATAAAAAAATACCATTTTCTTTAATTTTTTACCAACCTGGTTAAACACTGACTTTCCATATCTGTGTGAAGCATTCCCAGCTAAATCATCATTATCATTTCTTCTAAGAGTACATTGCACTGATGCAAGGAGTACATTTTCTGTTCCAGGATCAGTCCTTACTACTCTTGGGCACCCTAATAACATATTACATAATTAAGCTATTTTAAGAAATACCGTTCTACGGGAAGAAACCTTGACAGCCCAGTAACAGGCCAGGTGGCTTTGCAAACTCTAGCCAATTCACATGTACCTTTAGTTATCATCTCAGTTGATAAAAACCAAATTTTCATATGACATGCATGTAGTCACCTTAAAAATCATTCAATTTATGTAGAACAGTTGTAGGCTATTAATAAATTATAATAAATATCGAGTTACATGTACATGTAATCTGATGCAAAGGGTTCGGTGATGCATTTTTTTCTGCACTTTACTATGAAGTGGCCTTGTCAAAAGCAAGATAAATAATTTATCTTACTCATTATTCATTTCATACTTACCACCAATTTGCTGTACACACTTGCTGTAATATCCACATACTATTTTAGGGTCTTTATTGCTTGTACCCACTTCAAGCCACATTAAACGCCTTGAGTATCTGTTACAGTAATAGAAACATTTCCATGACATATATAAAAACTGCAGAAGACTAACAGCAAATACTTCAACATTTGAAACACAGACTAACCCATCAATGCAACCATGAATGTCAAATCCATAGGGTCGTAATTTATCATAGCCATCAACATGCCACACATAGTTTGGTCCCTTGTTACGGTAAACTCTGCGCTGCAATCTCCGATGTTTCCTTTGCCTTGTACCAACTGGATCCATTTCTCTCAGCAACTCCATCACTCTATCTCTATATAGGTAAAATGGTAACATGAGTTTAACATTATGTTCATATTCACACCTCACAAGAAGTGTGAAACTAGATAGCTTAAAAATATGTCATTGTAATACAGCTGGTACCTGGGTACAATAATCCCATAGTCCTGGCGCAACGTCTGCCACATGTGCCTGTATCCTCCCAATGATCCTGGACCATCAAGTTCATGCTTTAATGTAAAACAATTCTTAATCAATGGACTGATTGAATTGCAATGAAATTAATTATATTTAATATTGCTATAAATTAAAGTTTCTCTACTAGTCAAAACAAATGTACATGCATGTCCGCAGAGCCCATGCCAAGTTAAATCAGTTGGCCGGACATCTCCAATCGATCTTCATGCAGATTTCTATATTGTTGTTGCCTCGATCATCACCATATGCAAGAATTAAAGGCCCTTTTAATTGCCACTGCAGATACTGACAATGAATTTGTAATGCAGACACATTCTGGGTCTTAGATATTTGGAATGTGCCAGCTGCATGATTATAGAAATAAGTGCTGATCAAGGATAGTCTAGAGGACACATCTCACAGATTATGTTAGCTAATTAGACTACATTCAAGTAGTTATACATACCTGAATAGCATTCCTTGTGCTGACTGGAGGCACATCAACATTACGACGTCTAATATGCATTCGTCTAAGGAGTCGTTTGAGAGTAGAAAGGCTGAAAAGAACAATATATATATATATATATATATATATATATATATATATTATTAACATATTAACATATATGTATTAACATAAGGAGATGTTACAAAACATAATAACATAATCCTGCTCTACCAAATGCATCGAGCACTCTATGTCCAAGTGACGACAACCGCTAATTAAGTATTATATATATATTATTATATATATATATATATACACTGTGAAATTACTGGACACAGACATAGCATTCAAACCTTCTACACCTGCCCAAACCCCACCCCCCTTTTTAATTGCCACCCGCATTGCGTACGGTAAGTTTTTGGTGTAAGTAAAATACATTATCAAATAGCTAGCAAAGAAAAATTGATTGCATTACCTCATCCTTGTACCATGATAAAGTGCCAGCAAACATAAAATAGATGAGTATTTATATCCAGCTTTGACATATTCCACAATGGCGTTTATGACATTGTTTCCTGTTTAGGAATATAGCAAATCATAGATTTTGAGATACATTTTAAGTACATTAGGAATGCTTGTACGCATTATATTGCTGACCTTTTACTTTTGTAAAAAACGAATTTGTTTTAAGCTTAATTATTAACTATAAGCTTAAGTTCTAGCAAAAAATCAACAGTCACAAATTGCCATCAAATTGTAGAATATCATGTATTCATAAATCAAAACGCTTGAATGGCTTGATAATTAAACTAACCTTTCTCTAGTGCAGCTGTAACGATTGATTTTCGGTCCGATTTAGCTTTAAATTGCTTAGATTAATTAATACACGTAAGCTTAATCATGGGTTGCTCGAAGTTGAAACTCGTATCCCTACTTAATAAACTAAATAAACTTCATAATGTATAAAATTACATAACAACCGTTTTAACGTACCTGTAATAGCACTATCTGGAAGGGGAGGGAGCGTACAATTTCCAAACGAACATATGAATAGAATAAAAAGCACACGATACGCCAACTTTACAAACATGGCTGACAAAGTCTTTCCCAGTCTTCTTTCGCGACAACTCGGAAGCGACAACTTGGAAGCGACAACTCGGAAGCGACAACTCGGAAGCGACAACTCGGAAGCGACAACTCGGAAGCGACAACTCGGAAGCGACAACTCGGAAGCGACAACTCGGAAGCGACAACTGGGAAGCGACAACTCGGAAGCGACAACTCGGAAGCGACAACTCGGAAGCGACAACTCGGAAGCGACAACTCGGAAGCGACAACTCGGAAGCGACAACTCGGAAGCGACAACTCGGAAGCGACAACTCGGAAGCGACAACTTGGAAGCGACAACTTGGAAAAATATATTACGGGGGGAGGAAGTTAAAAACTCACAAACTAACAAAGTGTAACAAACCTCTTATAGATTCTTGACGTTTCCCCCACAGCCCCTCCTCCCGTCTCACATTGCAATAGAATATTCCCCTCCTGGAATGGAAGCGACAACTCGGCAGCGACAACTCGGAAGCGACAACTTGGAAGCGACAACTCGGAAGCGACAACGTGTGACCCTTATCGGCTTCCGTACCTTTTACCTTATATTTTTCACCGTAAAACTTTATCTTCAATGGTTCATGGAGTCAATGCACTTATTCTCGGTCACTCTTTTGTGCGCCGTTTTAGGCTTTTCCTTGAACAAGACCGAGACAATCGAACTTCTCGTGATATGAATGTGGCGAAAGCTAACATTTCTTATCTCGGTATTGGCGCTAGGTTTAATTCCTAAAAAGTCGCCAGGGGAATTTCGCTTAATTCACCACCTATCCTTCCCTTTCGGAGCTTCTATTAATTCATATATTCCAAAAGAAACTTCATCAGTTAAATATGCATCAATAGACGATGCGACAAGATTAACCCTTTGTGACCTGAATTAATTTTCGAGTTTACACGTTTCTTAGTGGTAATTTAAAAAAAAATCATAAAAAATTTAATAATAGAAATAAGTCCCTGAAACTTGGTCATTGACTTGATTGGTAAATGTACAATACAAATTCATGCTTATTTGATGATTATGTTTGTTTTGACAGCTGTCAGATGACGTGATATCTGATCACCATTGTCACAAAATAATGCTTGACTGTCTTTGAAAGAACCACAATTCTTTCTGATTCGAGAGGAAACTTTTGAAATGTTGCTTAAAATAAAGAGTAGTTTATACTAATGATTTTGACACCAAATTTGGTGTTCTGGTACATAATGGTTTCTTCTAAAAGTTGATTTTGTCACGGCATGTGACACGTCATGCAATCACCCAGATTAATGTTCACTGAATAATAAAATAAAACTTTGTTTCTCAAAGTGTTTTCATGTCTTTGAAGCTAAAAAGTATCTAAAACTTAGCTAATTTAATGCCTGTTCTTCACATTGTTGAAATTCAAGGCTGATGGAATACTCTGATGCAAGGTGCCACACACAGGCCCACGTCACAATCTGGACAAAAGTAGCTGGTCTTCTTCACTATTCCCCGGTCATAGCACACTTTGCACCTTATTTCCTTTCTCTTGCCACTTTCATTTTAGGGCAAGAAGTCTGGGAAGTGCCTCTCAATGTAACGAGCAAGCTGGGGCCCTTCATCAGAAGGCCGTCCCCTCTTTCCACGTGAGCAGAAATTGCCAATGAGCTGCTTGGCAAGATCAATTCGAAATTGCTTCAGGGTTCTTGACGCACAATGTGGGGATTCCTGTTCCAGAACAAAACTGTTGTAAATTGCCCTGTCAATTAAATCATAGAAGATCCTACTCCACCATTTTTTCCCTGCAACAGGGATGGTGTAGTAGGACTTCATCTGATCATTCCTGTCTACACCCCCATATGGGCATTGTAAGATGACACTGTCTCGGGGCAGGGAACCTGCTCAACAGTGCTATCTTTCTTTCTCCTGTTGACTGTTGGCAGGTCATCTGATGGAGCTTTTTGGTTGGTGCCTGCTGCATGGACAGCTTTCTTGTCCATCCATGTCAACGCTAGCATGGGGCCTTTCATTCTCCAGATAATGTCTCCTCTCTGCACGCGTTTTATGGCCGCTTTGTCGAACAGTTCTCTTGGAAAGCCTTTACGACCTGACCTCAGGGTACGACAACAAAGAATCTTGTCCTGGTATAAATCTTCAATCAACTTGGCTGATGTGAAGAAATTGTCACAGAAGATAATGTACCAGTTCCCTTTTATGTGCTGACACAAATTTGAAACAACAGTATATCCAAGTCCATGCTCAACACCTTGACCCGATTTCCCAGTATAAATAGAGAATTCGCACAGGTATCTATTGGAACTGTCAGCCCTGCACCACATTTTTATGCCTCTCTTTACGGGCTTCATTGGCATATACTGTTTCAAAGATGTTCGCCCTTTGTACTTTATCATGGCCTCATCTATTGCCTGCTCTCGATGAGGATTGTAGTTCAGTCTAAACTTTGTGTTCAGATCCTCAAGATTGAACAGCTTATCAAAGTTTTCATTGCCACGTTGGGGCATCTGTGAATTGTCACACAAATGGATATTGTAGTAAATGTCTAAAAATCTGTCCCGGGCCATGACTTTTGAGAAAGCTGGGACACTTAATACCCAGTCAGTTGACCCGTAATCTCTCAAACTAGGTACCCGGTGAATACTCATGGCAATAAGGAGTCCAAGAAAAGCTTTCAGTTCCTCTACAGAAACCTCTTTCCATGAATTTGGATCCTTTTGCTTCTGTGTCATTGTCTGGCGGGTGTAGCAGCACTTGCTTCAGCAGCGGGCGATTCTCGAATGTCAACTGCAGCCAAAGTCACTTCTTCATTATCATCGGTTTCCATGTCATGATCTGGAAAGAAATTGCTTTGATCGTCATCGGATTCCTCATCTTCAAACCCTTCAATGTCTGAGTTCAAGCCATCATCGGGAATGTCGAAATTGTCATCTAAATACTTCAATATTTGGTCCACAGTAAACGTCCTTGAGTGTGACGCCATTTGCAGAAGCCTTTTAAATGTTCCCGCGAAATGTACTAGTTGAAAACTCGAGAAAATTTGACAGAATTCCGATGACAAAATTCCACGAGTGTGGTTGTTTTTCTTGGTTGTCCAAACTATTTCAAGCGCACTAGCAAACCTAGCTTGGCTGATGGCATGAACCAAAATGACTATTTTCCTTTGAAAATTAGAACACAGAGAAGAAGACATAAAAATGTTTTCTTCACTTGTGCTGCACAGTATTGTAAGCACGTCAAAACATGGTAAATGTCAAAGCTGACAAGGCTTTTAGTGGTCCTAAAAAATGTACTAAAAACGTTTCCACAAGTCAGTAAAACAACGGACATCAATTCCTTATGTTGTAGTAGCTTTTATATAGCGTTAAAGGTTTTTCATCTTAAGTAAGGACAAGAAATTGTGAGGCGGCATGTATTTACTCCTTTGTTGATTCTAATAATTTTCTTTGCTTCCAGGGCCCAAAGAAGAGTGTAAAATGAAAGGTGCCTCAAAGCTGAAGTGACTCCCAAGCAGTATCTTTCACTGATAATAGATGGAATGGTTCAATCCATGACCAACCTTCCACACGCAAATTGCATGCATTGTAAATTGAAAATAAACTGAACTCTGAATTTAGATGGTTCACAATTATATCTGGTTTACAAATACAGCGCAAGCACAAAACAATAAGTGTAAACTAGTGGGGTGCAAGCATTAAAACGAATAGATAAACTGTGACATAAGAAAAGATCTCTGGATTTTTAACTGATACTATTTAATTGCCTATTCAGTATAAATTGGCTTGCAATCACAGCTGTTGATTGACAACTGAATATTCTTACAGAAGGCGCCCTTTTATACACCTCCTGCTTTTAAACTTGAAAAACTGTTAGTTTTTAAAAGTCATTTCTCTTTATGCATTTCTAAGAACTCACGAAGATGGACAGATTTTTTCGTTTATCGATCACATTGCTCTTTATGCATTTCTAGGATGAAACATGCCATTTTCTAAGAACTCACATAACTGGAGCAATTTCCCATTGAGATGGACGGATATTTTCGTTTATCGATCTCATGAGGTGGCCACATGATTCTAATTTGACATTTAACGTTCTCCTCAAGATCTTTATGGAACTGGCTGAGGTATTCCATAGTTTATATAATTTAAATGTATGTACACCAAATGCACCTTCTGTTTGCTTAACAGCGATTTGGAAGTTTCTTGGTGTTGTGGATGGTGTGATCAGCAAAAGAAACTGAACAATACCCACACCACAACACAAAAGCTAACCAACAATGGCTTCTGCAACACCAAGAAACACCCCCAAAAGGAATAAGCATATCTTCATTAGGCTTCAATCAAATTCGCTTTGAGATCTAAGCGCTCCACATAAATATAAACTTAAGTTAAACTTATATGCAGTTTGGCTTATCCATGACACTCCCATCCCATGTAGAATCGCCCTCCTCAGTTTTCTGCCTGATAACTGGCTTAATTTAAACTTAAAACGACACTGTCACCTATTTTTAGTATCACTTTGAAAAGCCAAAAGACATTTGTTTCAACCTTAAAATAATGGTCCAGTTTTGCTAACAAATACTCTACCAGTGCACAGATACTAGTATTCCTTATCTTTGGCTGCGGATGGCCAGGATGGAAATGGATTGCAACTTGACAAAAATTTGCCAATTTTTTCAAGTACCTCCCAAGAGTCGTGAAAAAATCGCATAAAAACTTATTATGGTTTGTTCTTCCTTGAAGAAATAACTAGATATTATCTTCTTGATGTTGTAAAACAAATTTTATGTTTGAGCAAAGGTACTTTGTCATATATTTAGTGTATTTTGACCAAAACACAGCAAAATCTGTGTGACAATGCCCCTTTAAGTTGATGTACTCGGGGCAATATTTTCTTGCGATACCCAGGCAAAGTAATTTGCATGGCGTCCAGTTCGTTAATTTTTGCGATAACCTCAAAGTCATCATAGCCATTATTCGTAAAAACATCCAACATATCTGATTTATATTCACGACAAACAAAAAGCGTGTGCAGCTCAAACTTTGGGCCCAAGTGTTTAATGCCATCCTCATCAAGTACATTTGTTCAGAGATATAAAACTAAAGGAGTGCTCTGCCTGGTACGAAAACCCAAAAACCCAGTGTCAAAAATGGGAACGTACTCCCCAAGCAAATGCAGGTGCACAAACCTTTGGGGGTTAAAGGTAAAAAACAAAGAACATTTTAGGTTCTAAAAAGGGTCTAGTGACTGAGAACTTAAAGTCATATGAGTTGTTGGATAAATGCGATATGCATATTACTGTGCCGTTCGATAACAAGCGGACTCTGAAATTCAAAACCCAACTCAACATTTGCGTTTTAAGCTGCCATCAATCATCTTAGCTTACCTCAGAAAACATATCCTTCCTTTTAGTGAGTTCAAAAGGTCACATCCGTGCATTATGATTGGTAGATTTCGATCCATTTTGTTTTTTTTTTTTTTACATGGTCCGTTGGCTTTCGTATTAATTATGATTGAGGGCAGGAAATAACGCAGTGGTTGGTGGAGATTTGAATTTCAGATTCCGCATGTTATTGAAAGGTGCAGTAAAAGAATTAAAGCATTGACAACAAGGCATGATTTCATATATTTCTCCGGGTGATCGTATATAACATCAAGATTTAAAACGGAAATATTTTTCTCACTTGGGAAGATTATCCTTCTACTTAGCAAAGTTTACTTCTCTCAGGCTTCGGTCCTTGTAGCTTGAAATCTTATGGTTCCACATAGATTCGTTCACCTTGTAAAATTGAATTAAGCTCCCCGTCTCCTCCTCGGTCGATTCTTTGTCGTCCTTTTCCTTCAGTGTCTGCTTGACTTCCTCAGTCATGAAGGAAAGGGTGGTTCCCAGTAACCACTTGAGATAAAAGGTTAGTCCAGTCGACGAACTAAACACATTTAATCCTCGATACAAAACAGTATACAAAACGACTCAATACGTTTTTTTTCAAGCATGTGCTCCAAGTCACGTGTCTAAAAGAAATCAACTAATACTTCATATAAGTACGAATCAACAGTCCTCATCAAAGGGCTTGAAAAAATTTCCATCTGGATTTCAGTCCCTCCTGTTCTTTTTTTACTTCTCGCACGAGAGCCGTTCAGGCACTGTGAAGTAACGTTTTCAATGTGTTTTTTGTTAGATGAATTTCACAGCCCAGAAGTTCAAGGGCATTTTTCGCAACGCCACACAGACATGAAGCAGAAGTCAGGAAGACTGGACTGAAGATCAACGTGAAAGAGTTTGAGGCTCAACCACACGAGCGAAGCTTCATTCACCATTCGGCAGGACACCATCGAGGAAGTTCAAGACTTTGCCTACCTGGGCAGCACTGTGTCCACAGAAGGCGGAACTGATCAGGACATCCGCATTCGGATAGGAAAAGCTGCAGGAGTCTTCAATACCCTTCGACCCATCTGGCAATCAACAAAGCTGTCCCTCAACACGAAGCTTTGTATCTACAACTCCAATGTGAAAAGCGTCCTTCTATACGGCTGTGAAACTTGGAGAGTGCTGAAGTTATCGATGGCCAAGATACAAGTCTTTGTGAACCGCTGCCTCCGCCAGATCCTTGGAGTGCAGTGGTACGACAGGCTGAGTAATGAAGAGCTGTGGAGAAGCACATCCCAGGAGCCAATCGAGCAACAGATCAAGAGACGCAAGTGGCGTTGGCTTGGACACACGTTGAGGAAACCTGCAGACAACGTCACACGTAGAGGGCTACGGTGGACACCCCAAGGGAAGTGCAAACGAGGACGGCCGAAGAACACCTGGCGGCGCTAAACTGAAGCCGAAGCGAAGGCCGTTGGCCTGATGTGGGGACAGCTCGAGCGGAAGGCCCAGGACAGGAGGGGATGGCGAACTCTGGTGGACGACCTATGTTCCGTACGGAATGACATGAATTAATGTAATGTATAATGTAATGGTGTTGCAGATGGTGTGATCACCAAATGACGTTAAACAAAACATTCAAAAGACACTGAACAATACCCACACCACAACACAAACGCTAGCCAGCAATGGCTTCTGCAACACCAAGAAACATGCAAATAATTGAACCTGATCCCAGTAGAGTCAATAAAGTCCACTGTTTGAAGGAAATTTTTTTGGCCTTAGACACCCTGGATGACTTCTCAGAATATTTTTTTGTTCTCTTGAAAAAACCTGAACAAATTTCTTATCAGGGTAGGTTTCTTTAAATTACCAGTGAGTGCGTTTGGAAACCTTCAATTATCACTAGGCGAAATGCCTAATTTAAGTGTCATTAAACTGGACTTAATCCCGACTTAAACCTACATTAAAATAACTTAAGGCTCACGCTTAATGTAGGTTTAATGAAAATTAAATGTGTCTTAAACAAATGTTTAAGTGTCGTTTATTGGATCCTAAACATGTCTTAAACTAGCATTTAAGTAATGATCCGCATAAGAAGGATAGCACTGAATGGCAATGGAAAGTCAAGCACGATGGAATGTCAAGATTTTTCATTGTTACAACTAGTGATCTCATTGGCCTAGACTCAAAAACCGCTAAAAAGTTAAGTAATAAACAAAATAAGAAAGGCCGACTGTACAATTGCGAAAAAAATTGTATATTTCCAATATTTCGTGCGGCACGGCCTGACGAAATATTGGAAATATGCAATTTTTTTTCCCAACTGTACAGTCAGCCTTTCTTAATTTTTTTATTACTTCAGTCGTAAATTTGCTGTCTAGATCCTCCAGGATCCGGTGCCTTTGCAGTTGTCCGTTGGCTCTTGCCATTCAGTGTTTATTAAAAAGTTAAGGTTCAAGGTGCATTTTGTCTAATTTTTTTAAGGTTTCAAGTAATTTGAGACCCAATAATAATTATACACATTTTCCCTTGGCACTTCATTATATAGGGGTTCCACTGTATATACTGAGAAGTGGTACTAGTGCTTGTGGCTGTCTCTGACTGTCTGACAGCCCAAGATGGGCCTTCAGGTGCAGGCCTATCTGACACCCCCATATTTCTTGGCTTTGCCGTTTAATTTCTGACATGCGCACAGTCTAACCTCACTTTTACATTCATTAGGGCTGTCCTCTCCCATGCAAGCTTTTTGGTTGAATAACCAACAAGTCTTTGATTAGTATCCCCTGTGATGGGATCTTCCCCCTCCTCAAAACTGCTTTCCTCGCTACTCATGTAATCGACATATAGTATCTCTTCACATCACTTTCTGTCTTTTGCAGAAAGTGTGGGTTTTAAAAGGTCGTAGCCAGTGTAACTTACTTGGGAGAATAACGAGAGAGGAGAGCAAATTACAATTACCATGGTGCGCAGCTTAAAAACGAACACGACAAATTAAATGCAACAGCGTGGAGGTTTATTGAACAGCAATGATTCCAGTCAAAGGTCGTTGAGTAGATTACAATGAAAGTCGGTTCGAACTGAAGAGCGATAAGAAACAAATAAAAACTTATTTAGCTAAGCTACATGCTAATGATGTCGAATAGCATAACAATATATTTTAGAATACAACAGAATTTAAGACTTAACAAGCTAGTAACAATAACCCGGATGATACGATGATAGAAACGTTGTTGTAGATCAATCAATAAATGCATGTCTATGCTGAGGACTAATAATTAATAACGAATCGAAAACTAGATACTATGAACTAAACTATCACTGAAAGAATAAAACAAGCGAAAACTAAACTTAAAAGCGAAACCAAATACTAGGAAAACGTAAAACTCACTTTGCTTTGCACATGCACGAGTATAGACTGAACTAAAATCCAGATGGATGACTAAGACGTTGACTCCACGAAGTCTATACTAGAACTGAACTGCTAAATTGAAAACACTAAAACTTATGACTAGCAAAACGTGATTAACAAAACCTAGAAAAACATAACGCGTTTCCTGTGCAGGCGTTAAAGCAAAGGGTAGGAAACCATAATAGCTACGACTAATCTTATCTATGGCGATAATCCTTAAAGAAATACCGAAACACGAACTTAGTGATAGTGCAAAAAACAAACGAGAAAACATCACGTTTCAAACCAACAGCCAGAATAATGTCATTCAAGTTTCTTAAGAAAAACAACATGCAATTAATCACAATGACACATAGTTAATCAGCAGCAAAAATTAACACAATTGTATTATATTATGTGTGAAATAGAAATAAGACAAATTAATGTTAATAACCCTTTAAGCCCTAACATCAACATTTAAATTCTCATTTCTAGTCCTATACATTTCCTATAGAAGATGTGGGGAGAAATTGTTTGGATATCAAGAGAATTCATCTTGTGTGATCATGTCCTTAATTCTCATGACCTTTTTGATTGATAAGGCATTAATATTACAAGGAGCAATTTGATGCTGATCAATCTTAGGGCTTAAAAGGTGAAATACAACAGTAAGAGCCCAGCTAACTCGAACTCAGATAACCATTTTCCTTAGATTGTTTGCTTAGCCAATTACATACCACTTATTAACCAAGAGTGAGGTCATTATAGGGAAATCTCAGACCGAGGCCTTGATGTTTTGACCGAGTGATAGCGAGGTCAAGACATCAAGACCGAGGTCTGAGATTTCCCTGTAATGACGGAACAGACAAGGTTAATAAGTTATTTATTATATGGCCTTTTTAGCGCTATTCTAAAAAAAGAATATAATAAAAAACACCGGAAGTATTTTTCAACGAATGTTTGCAAAAGAAGTCGAAACCGACAACCGGCAATTGCCTGAAATTTCGACGACAGTTGCGAGAATTGATTGCAGTAGAATCATCTAGTGCGGCTTCCGATTCTGGCAACGGCCACGAACACCAAGTTACTGTTAACATACATGCTATGCCATCTACAACTAACCAACGTGAAAGGCAACAAACACCAACCAACAAAAGATCAGTGGAAGAAAAAAACGAGGAAGAACAACAGTCACCTCGAAAGAAAAAGAAGTCCTACAAAGACAACATAAACCAACGGTCTCCGATTGGCCATAGTCAACCAACTACGAGCGAGACTCCTAAAGAGAAGAGAGCAAGGAAGCAAACAGCTCTACAACAGTTATCAGAGGATCTATCATCGTCGTCTCAATCAACCGGCAAATCTCATAGCAGCAAACATATAATGCAAGCATCAAGAAGGATCTCTTCGTCACAGTAAAACATTTCAGATGACCGTTGTGAAATCAGTTGTACAGAACGTTTCCACAAGTATATGAAATGCGAAGTTCTTTTCCCTAATAGTTAATTGTAATGGTACTATTGCTAAGAAAAGAGTGAATGAATACTATGTTAACTTCTGAACGGTGTAGTTAACTTAATTGTTATTTCAAGTGTCCAATTATTAGCGTGCAACATGTTTAAAATTACATGAAGTTTTCCGTTCTTTTCGCCAATTACTTGTCACGATCAATATCTCATAGAAATGAAGCTGAAACAATTGTCAATGCGAAGAATTGTTAATTAGAAATTCTCTTCAAGGAAAAAGTATTACTTATCATTTCAATACTGCATTGTCATATCAAATTGTTTGTTACGTTCAACTTTTAATAAATTGGACCTAACAGTCGAAATGCAATTCTTTCCATGCGCACAAATCTTTTCAAATTAACGCAAATTGCCAAACATGTCTTAAACTCCTCACAATTCCTGACTGTTCCTTCAACTCTCGATAGTGTGCAAGAACTTCCGCCAATTCCTGGCAACTCGAGTAAATTCCTCAAACAATCGAACAATTGCTTTTAATTCTTGTCAACTGCAATATAATTATTTCTTCAATAGTTGGAATGAAAACTCCCGTAATGACGAATACACACCAACAGTTTCATGTTTCTCACCCGCAGTGCCTTGATTGTTTTCCTGCTGATATACATTTTGTACATTCGTAAAAAGCCAACACTGTGAAGCAGGAAGAAATTGCAATGTTCCTTGTTAGTATGCCATTGTTGAAAGTTACATGTAAACAACGAGTACCACTGTATCCAACACGGTTGTCTTTCGTTTCATGCAAAATACACAGCACTATTTCCAAATCGTTAAACACTTCAAATGCAACTTGAAGTGGAAGGTTTCAAATAGAAGGGCATATTTACCATAATATTTGATGGATGATACCTTTCTCGTTAAGGTAGGCAGCACCTTGCGCTGCAGTATACAGCACAAAACCATTATACTTCTTGTCGAGGATCAAGATGTGAAAGAATTAAGAATAATTTGGTTGACTGCTTAAAGAAACCTTGATGATAATTATTGGCCAACAGATATTTGGCGGGCAAACAAAGTCTATTATGGGCAATTAATTGAAAAGAAAAAACACTAAAATCAGAATGAACAACAACCTTTCTCTCAGGAAACATTTGTCAGTTGCTATAAAATGCGTTTAGATTAATAAATTTTCACTTGGTGGAATAATGCTTGCAAACGATTTGTTTAAAACCCAACTTTACAACGCTTTGCTAAATATTTTTTTGCAACATTTGTTGATCACACGAGGGATTACTCAATTCAGAAAAAAATTATCGAAAAGTAAATCCCCAAACAATAACAAATTCATTTCGACGTCATGTCCACAGCGGAAGTGCCGTGCAGTGAAATATCAGTTGCAAAGTATACGCGGTTCAGTTAAGTGTATTCTCGAGGAAAACACTCGGTAGAATAAATCAGAAAAACTGAATAAGCGAATTTTTATTCTCCCTAAAAACTTTTGATCTTTAGGAGGGGCATTTGACCATTAAATCCTGTGCTATGGTGTGGTATTTGAATGCAATTTTCGCCCAAGGGGGCGGGAATTTGAACAAGTCGATCTTCAAAAGTTCAAATGCCCGGGGCATTGCCCGGAGGGGTGATGTTGATGTTTCGAATTGATCGGCGCATAAACTACCAGGGAAACCCCGCAACTGAAGTTAACTTGTCCCCTTCAAAAACTGGCCAAGTTAAAGGCCAAAAAGAAGCGGCCTACTTTTGTGGTGGTTCAACACATGAAAGGAGCGACTGACGACATGAAAAGAAACATTTTAATTTCCGGTTTGGTTTGTCCATGAATGGTGGTTGTTTACCTGCAGCGATGATCACTTGTTTCAATTGTAAGGGAACTCCTTTGTGTCTACAATCTTTTACTGGAATTTCAACTTAAAATTTACAGTGCTTGGCTGAGATTTATTCAAACACGATTTCAGGTACTAGGGTCGACAAAAGTTTATAGTAGAGAGCTTCTATCGGAAAGATCCAACTTGTCGTTATATCAAATTATTTCTCGTATTGAGCGCTACGTAAACGAACCCAAGCTCTTTCAGTTATCAAGTGAGTTAACTATGTTTTGAGCCATATAAAACCATCATTTATATAAACCTTCGGTTTCTTAACACATTCATTGTGAGTACCAGCGAGTACTTACCATCTTGCATATGGATGCAGATTTGGTTGGTTCTGAAATACAAATGACGGTGGAGTTATTTATCACATCGCGTGTTCTAGAACGTGTTGGAAGTGTACATAGATAAGAAAACACAGTAGCTGTACTGCAATTTTACTAACTCTACTGACCTGGTCAAGCTCTTGCATCCTGTTGTGGAGAAACAATGTTAATTCTTCCACAAAATCATGTATTTGTTTGTCAGTAAGTTGTAGCTGATCAACAGTAAAATAATTATAAAACTGGTGTTATAAGTTGTTAAAAGGACCGCAGCCTAAAAAGAAGTCTAGCTTTGATTATGATTTAAATAAAATTTACCGTGAAAGATGAAGCCATTTTGTCTTCCAAATAGGTCGATTCAAAAGGTGTGAAAATCTTTCATGCGCCCGCACTACTGAGTTGCCCAGGCTACATTTTCGTAAGTAGCCGCTGTAAATACTGCTCGAAAAGAGAGTTGGAAACTAAAACGACAAGAAGAGAGAAAAGGTGGGATAGAGCAAAGAGCACAGCGCGAAGCCGCGAAGCTCTGGGTGTCATACTTTTAGAGACAATTTTTTGCGTGTTGATAAAGTGCCGCAGTCAAAATAGCCTTTTTTCTGCCACTTTGAGTGCTCATTATGAAAAGAGGTGCATTAAAAAAGTAAGTCTAGGCGCCGTTTAAACTTACCCGCAAGAAGCGAGCAACACCATGGCACGAAGATCAAATGTCGCGCGCTTGAGAAGTCGCTTTTTGTTTGACACTTTGATGCGGGCATTATGAAGCTAAAACAATGCCTCGATAATTTATCACGGTAAAACTTTGGCCGTTTATTGTACAGCACAGAATTCAGTCGCTGTACCCCCCCGGGGGGGTGGTGGGGGGTGGGTACTCAACAAAGTTTTGTACGGGGATGCTCCGCCCCAAGGTCCAAACCCTTACCCTTTCAACACCCATATCGCGTCACAACATCGATAATTTCCTGAAAACAAGAAATTTTATATCGGATCGGGTATCGATTTCGAGTCTTGGTGAATCACCACTGGTTTCCCAGAAACAGTGAAAGATCCTTGGCTTTTGTAATCATGTGCTTGCACTTATGATGAAACGCTGTAAGTTCAGCTTGTACAGTTGTCAAGATATTAAGGAGTTGGACCACGAGTCTGACATGACACCATCTTAGGCATGCACTTCAAGCTTACAACTTTGGCACAGGCTGAGATATAACAATGATTACAATAGTGTCATACTTTCACTAAATTGAGTGGAGTTCTGCAGTACACCTCAGTGCTCTGCCTAACTGTTACATGGTAATAAGAGGGTCATGAATGTTACACAAAAAGGCACAGTCACTCCACATTTGGTTTACTACCCCAAACAAACTGAGTGGTACAACACTATCCCAAATGTGGAAATTCTTGATTTTGTTGACAGCTTGTTCGATGTGTATTCTAACAGAAGCAATTTTTTGGGGTCATGACAACATCTTGTGCTGTCATTTGGGTATTCGACCCTAGAAAAGGTGGAATGTTAAGGGCTACACTCAGTGGGAGAAGGTCTTCAATTGTGTGTATATAAACGTCTAACATGTGTGCTTAATTTGCGTCAGTTTGCACAAAGAAAGGAAAAATCACTGTTGCTAACTAAAGGATATCACAGTCTGATGGCCTCACCAAGTTTGCAAATCCTCTTAGCAGGGCTTCAAGTGGCCCCCTGCCAAATTATAGGGCTAAATATAGGGTCTTTTTTTCACAAATATAAGGCCAATATAGGGAATAGGAATTTTTTGAAGCATTATACAACTGATAATCAGCAAAAAAATAACATTTTATTAAAACAAATACAATGGCCTCCTCCATGCCCCTCATAGCCATTCCTAACCATCACACTTATAGCACAAAGTTGGAAACAAACTAAAATTTAACATTTCTTGACATTCAGTCTCAAAAAAAGCAATGTGTACTTATTATATGGCTGAACTGGTCCGTGATGAAAAGGAGCATTCTGATTGGTTCCCTGAGGGGTCCGAAGTTTTGCATACGGACCGCTAAGATGGACCGCTCGCGAATTAATTTCGCAAAATCCCTTTTATGAAATATTAAGCAAAGAAAACTATTTTATTAAGTAGAAACACTTTTTTCTTCATGTTGGGCGGGTTAATTTCGGTTAAATTGTTATGAAAAGGGGCCTGAAAAATGCAAAATATATGCTTAACTTTGGCGCGTGCGTTTGCTGTGAACGGGATGCATTAATTTATCAGTAAAATTTTAAAAGAGCCATAATAATAAAAACTGTATTGAACTAGCTTGTTCGGTTCGTATTGGGAAATATTGGTCTCGTTCTTTTTTTGCAAGTTTATGGACCTCGCCAAACTTGCAAAAAAAGAACTTGACCAATATTTTCCCAATACGGACCTCGCGCTAGTTCATCAACATTCAGTGAGTGTCCTTTCGCTGTTCTTGACAGATAAATGTTTTGAATAGCATTCCAGGAGTCTCTTCTTGTTTTTGTCTAGTTCAGTTCTCTTATTTGAACACTGTTTGGTTTGTTCCATTGCATGTTCCATCTTCTTCTTAGCAACTTCAAGTCGCCCTTGAGCTATGGCAGCCTCATTGAAGTTTTTGTTCTTAATTGCCTGTGAAAGTCTTTCATTTACTTCTTCATAGAGTGTTTTAGCCATTTGCAGCTCACTGTCCTTCTGGACTTCCGACTGCATCAGTTCTTTTTCTCTCTCAGACAAGTTCAGTCTGCTTCGTTCCAACTTCTCTGCTTCCCTTTTCTCTCTCTTTCTCAACATCCCTCAGCCTTTCTTTCCCAGATCTTTTTCATCACAGAGCCTTTTTGCATATGCTTTGTGTGCCTCTCTTGGAGCACTAGTAGAGTTATAATGAAAGAAAAAAAAGAAATGAAACTGGACCCTTATTTTTGGGTTAAAGGGAGGGTTTCACGGGTCGGCACATGTGTACACTATGACGTAACCCATTTAATTTCATTGTTTAGACCAATTAGAAGTGAGTAGATAACTCTGGCAGGAAATTTGCCCGTGAAAATGTCGCAGTCAGTCTGCCGATTGGTGGATGATTATTCATACCCATGTGCGCCATGAAAGCCACCAAAGCGTAGACTAAATCCTTCGGGTCAAAGGTTTTATTTGAAATTTTCCGTGAATTTTGGTCCTCCTTCGCTTTGTTTGGACGTATTATAGTATGTGATTATTGAAGAAAATGTGAGTTGTTTTTTTAACCCATACAATTGGTGTATGAACTGTGAAACTATCCCTTTAATTTTACAAAGATGTATTTTGGCTTTTTAAAGTAACACTAAAAATGGTGACATAGCCCCTTTAAGATTTGATTTATTTATTATACTAATTACTTTGGTTTTTCTTGGCCTCCATACTCTCTGAGAAAAGCACTATAGAAATATATTATTGTTGTTGTTATTATTATGAACACAAAGAGGTAAATAAACAGCTAAGGAAGGATGGGTTACCATAGACTTGGTTTTATTTTAGAGTTAATAACAGACCATTGCCATTGCTGAATAATCGCTGGGTGTTGGGCCCCGAAAAAATGCCAGGTTCAAATAAAAAACAAATCTACAAGGTCGAGTTTTAAACAAACGCCCCTGGTATTTTATCGAGAAAATACAGTATCTTCACTCTACTAAATGCAAGCCTGCAAATAACAACCAGTCATCAGACAATTGTCTGGTTAATTTGGCATTTTGATCGGTGAAAGCTTAGTCTGGCCTGACAAATTGACAAGGAAAATCTGATTTCAAAAATCTTACATTTCTCTCAACAATAATTCAAAGGGGACAGACTGCAAATAAATATATCTGAATTTCGTAACTGTTCATCAGTAGGATGCCCAAAATGCGTGCAATTCCACAATTGGTTTCGGCTCCATTAAATCCTATACCAATTGCAGAACATTTTAGGAGGAGCCACCCACAGTGTGAGCACAGTTACTGACAAGACATATTAGTAAGGAAAACAACGCAAAATAAATGTAGTACGTTAAATAACGAACTAAGCACACACGTCAACTAAATAAGCTAAGCACGCGCACGACTCAAGGAAAATAAAATAAAATTATCCTACCATTTTGACCGGTAAAAGCTTAGTCTGGCTTGTCACATTTTTTGCTCGCTTGACTACATTACATTAATGACTATTAATGTTTTGAGGTTGTTGTTTTTTTTTCTCTCTTTTTCTTTTTGTCTTCACTTCTTTCTTCTATTCGTGGCACTTCCTTCTCCACCTTCCTCCTTTGCTTTCAGATTGTCACTTGTATCTCCTTGTGGCATTGTGGTCAATGAAACCTCTGTCACATGTATTATGCCAACTGCAAAAAAATCATAAAATAGTAAACGGTATATTATTTCACATGACATTGTACAAAAATGCTGTTACATGTAAGAAGTGTTTCAATCAATTGATATTGTACCTAGCAAACCCGTTTCATGGTACTGTGATCCAAAATGTCCTAAAAATACAGGTAGCTTTAACAAGTCATGTACTCAAGTAGAATAACATTGTTTATGAATTTCACGTTGGATATATTTTTCATACACGTGAAAAGATTCCTGCAAATCAGTGTGCATCATTTTACCATCCCTTCATGCATGGTCACAAGTGGCTCCAAGACGTTTTGACAAGGCTACTGGCAGTACTCTTAGTAATCAGAGGTGGGTACAAAACGAAGACCCTTTCAAAATCGTCTTGAAATCACTTGAAAAAGGCTGGAACATGATTCTTGAGCGAAGCAGAAACAAGGAGCAACAAAATTTGCGGTAATTAACGAATTTGACCAGGGTCTTCGTTTTGTACAAAACCCTACCAAGAGTACAAAACGAAGACCCCTTCAAAATCGTGTTGAAGTCACTTGAAATTAGCTCCAAACATGATTCTCTGGCTTATTAATGACTACGTTTGGGACATCATCTTGACAAGTTTTTTATTAGTTTGATGGCTTCCGGTTTCAAAGGGTGATAAATTTTTTTAATAGTATTTTTAACTGGCGCAGATTAAACCCTTATGCAGAAAAGTTATCAAAAATGTCTTTGCTTTGATAAACCATCGGAATAAAACACCACAGAAACAACAGCGATCCGTAATAACGTAGAGCGACTTTTAGTCTGGCTGCCTCAGCTTCGTGTGAAATTAATTTTCCGTGACGATCTGTAAACCATTCAGTTTCATTAAATAAACCCTGAAAAGTACAAAACAGGCCCCCCCCCCCCCCACCCCCGCCCCCCAAAGCAAGGAAAAAAAGAAATTTTCATGTCTGTCGCGGGCGCATCGAATTTCAATTTAGCCATGCACGATAATTTCCCATGACATTGCTTCATTGATTTCGGTCAGTTCATTTGGAAAGGTAACACGATGTGATTGTAAATCAAGGAAAATGTCTTTTCCTCTGCCTAGCTTCGACTCTAAGTGTAGACAAAACAGGCCAAAGGTATTTAATACCTCTGTACAAGAATTTAACTGGAATGAGCTGTCAGACAAGGAGGTGATTGGAGCGGCAGCTTCGGGTCGGTGATCACCACGAAATATAATGGCAAAACTTTCGTCGTGAAAAAGCTCCTCGAGCAACATGAAAGGAATCTGCGTCTTTTCTACAAAGATGCCAACATTCTTCATTCATTGAATGATAAACGCATCGTAAAAATTCATGCACTCTGTCAATCTCCTCCGGCGATGATGCTTGAACTCATTTACTTTGATTTCTCACCATTTGGACTTGAAGGACGTGTCTTCTCTGTCAAGGAATTTATCACCTTTCTTTCCTCTGAAGATGGAGCCATGGATTCTTTCTCGCCGTTATTCATTAAAATCGCAGAAGATGCATCCCGAGGTCTTGAATATCTTCACGACAAGAACATTGCCCATCGGGACTTAAAACCAGGAAATATCCTCGTCTCTAACCAGATGTATTGCGAAGCGACTGACAAAGAAGCTGTAAGGGAAGCGTGGGAGAAAGAGCCAATCATTTGTAAACTTGTTGACTTTGGCGAGAGTAGGGCTGATATGATCCAAACTGGCACAGTTTGCTCCACGCAAACCACGAACATTGACAGAGGAACACCAGTTTACACGGCTCCCAAATTGCTTTCGACTGTGGATACTTAGTTGTCTCTAGAGCAACTGAAAGCGTGTGATATTTGGTCGTATGGTATGATTATGTTCATGCTGCTAAATCCTGACCTGCAGTATCCTTATCAAGTTGAAATTGATAAACTGCACCAGAAGACGTACGAAATGTGCAAGAGAGAGGTAGTCAATCTATTGGCCAGCAAGCAGTTGCCAACTTTTTCTGACAAATTCAGCCGTTTTCAAGCGACTACGTGGTTGACACTACAGCGGGTTTTTGAGAAATGTGCAGGTTTTGATTCCACAAAGAGACCCAAAGCCTCATGTTTAGTGGAAATGTTCAATCAAAGAGAAGGTCCAGTCTGTAGAAACATACCACTTGCTGTAAGCCAAAGCACTTCTGTTGAGCAACACGATCAACTTGTTGCGGAGGGTGCCATTCCTGTGTCAAACGTCATCTCAGGAGATGCAACAAACAGCTGCTCCTTCCTGTCGGTGCTGATTGCTGAACGCATTTTGGAAGAAAGGCGAGCTGACGACCTTCCCAATATCAACGCTGCTTTAGACGAATGGCAGTTCTTTTGTGAAAATGTCAATAACTTGGTGTTCACAATCCCACACCGCTTCAATCGCCATAGAGATTTTAACTGAATGTACGGCGTACATGAGGCATACACAATATTGCGTAAGGCCAATATTATTAAAGAATCGTATGAGCTGTTTGAAGAAATCATCGCCTCATTCAGAGTATTCACCAAGAAAGGAAAAGGTTCACTCTGCAAAGCCTTGGGAAAACTCACTGAATCCATCGCAGCAAAAGTTGCAATTTATACCTGTGGTATATATATATATTTGTAATTGGCTGTCGATCGGGAAGACTCTTCATTGTGGACACTCATACGATCACACCTGACCTTGGTGGAAATGGCAAAGGCCTGCTCAAAGTGTTCAGTGGAAAAGACCTCCCCTCACAGAGAGATGTGTGTGCATGGGTGTGGAAACGGCTGGCGCAAAGTGGAGTGAAGAGCAACGCCATGCAATCCTTTTTAATAATTGAAGAGTGAGTATTCAATTATTATCATTACAGCGGTTTTCAGTTGAGTGTCGTAAAACCAAAACAAAAGTAATTACTCTGGCCAATCACAATAGTCGTAGACAATCGAATGAACCAATCAGACTCGAAGCAAATACATGCAGCCAGCGTCAAGCGCGGGAAAACGCGTGCGAACAAGTCACGATCGGTTTTGGTTTTACTTCTGATTGGTCGAGAAAGTGGCGCGATACTTCTTAGCCAATCACGAAGCATAGCAATGCAAAACCAAATCAATCACGGAATTACTTTCGACACTCAATTGAAAATCGTTCTATTGGCATTATCAACATCACTATGTTTGTCTTCTTGCATAATTATCATAAACTATTTCAATGTTTTTTTCATTTTTTATTTCTTTCATTGCTTCTTTTTTATCCTTGTTCATCAATGGAGTAGAAAATATTTTTATTATTTATAATTTTTTTTTTGCAGTGGCATGGCTGAGAATGAACCAAACAACACTATCCACGAAGTTGCTGATCTAGACTTAGACAGTGAAGTAGATAAGTAAGTAAAGAACGAAATCACCGGATTCAGGAACTTATGTTTTGTTGATATTAATATCAGGAACGTGAGCTCCCCGCAAAGCAGTCAAATTTCGCACACACATTTCAGCTTGATACGTGAAATAAAAGGGAACAAATACCTCATGTGGTTTTAATGACACAAGATTATAAACTTGTTTCTTTAACCAGTAATCTTAGATTACGCTTACACTAGATTCGTGTCAAACAGAGTATTCGGATTCATCAGGTGTTTGTACCTCAGAATCTTCGGCTTCCTAACAGTTTACATTTAGATTCAGTATATGTCATTATTGATCATGATTCTCATCCACTCGACTTTATAAATATGTATAGCAACGACAAGACAGGTGAGAGACTGGAAAACGGACGTGTCAACGTGGACTTGGATGATTCTAAGGTGAATGTACTGAAATGTAATACGTAAACTCTGTTTGGAGAATTTCAATAACTCTATTATCGTAATTTTTACAATTGTAAAAAGTTGTGGTCATCCAAGACTCAAATAATGTATTGTAACTTTCGTAATACTGATGGTAATTCGTTTTATAAAATTAGAAAGATTGCTCTTGTAGTGGCAAACTCCAGCGATGCAGGACAAAAGGACAAAACCAGACACAAATGGAAGTTGGTAAGAAGTTAAACAAGATCGATACATGCGTCATTTTCTTTATGAACGATCAAGTTGATAAGTTGCAGAAAAAATTAAAAAGCTTCAATTGTATTCAAGGAAGAAGGTTAAAGCAACAAACGTATGAAAACAAATAATCAAAGCCAAGGTATGTTACATCTATATGGGTGGATCTAACTCTTATAATCGCAAGCAGGTTCTGGAGGGCTTGAGAAATAGCCTTAGTTGATTATTATATACTTTGATGTAATTAACTAATTAATTAAATTTTAGTTTGAGTGGGATGTTATTATTAATTTTTTCAACAGATGTACCGAGTAAGCGTCGATCAAACTCAGGGTGTCCACACGTCCCCCTAAGAGATCTTGTCTCATTGATTTAACAGGTGGGAACTTAATAGACAGTTTATTAAATATTGTGTTGCTCTTTGCTTTTTAGCTAGGTCGGATATGGTTATTTATCTTTATAAACTATCCGTATATTACATTGATATGATATTTTATATAATATAGGAATTGATAACAAAGAAGACGAGCGCGAAGAGAATTCTCATCTCCCTGCGATATTGCAAAAGGTCATAGCTTGGTAAGTACATATATTAATCCAAGTGACACGAATAATAATAATAATAATAATAGTTTTTCACCTTAAATAAATACTTTATTATTATTATTATTATATAATGGAAAATATCTTTATTAAAAATAGCAATAATTTTTTTTTAAACTTACTTCAATGACAGAAAATTACAGTGAATAAAAGGATACATACACACATACAAACAAAAAAAAATTAAAAAATAGAAGATTACATGAAAGTTGGTACAAGCACATATTACATAATGATGATAATAATGGGTTGGGGTATACCCAAGAAGCATTGTCATTAAATTACACTGACTACAAACATTAGTTGATAAATAAGGCTATGTGTACACTATACCGGATAGGCCTTTCGTTCACACATGAAACGCTAATTTCGGAACGATTTTTGTTCCGGAGTGCCGCTGCGATGCGGCGGTCGTGAAAGTGAATCATCACATATCGGATAGGTTCTCGTGCCACTCTCTGGGGCAGTGTGAACAGGCAACCGAACCGTAGCGGAAGTCAACAACTAGGAGCGAGGATTGGAACCCACTGAAACGGAAGTGTAAATATTCAAGAGTGAGCAAGAGTGAGGATTGGAACTTAATAATGCAAAGACGGCGGCCATGCTACGGAGTGCACTCATGTGGATTTCTGCTCTTTCAAGCGCGTTTCTCAATGAACAGTTCTGCATCATGAATTTAACGGCTTTGAATCACTGGAAAAGACAACGACAAAAAATACTGATTTTACAGATGCTTAAAGAAGTGACGAAGAGAACCAACAGAAGAAGGTTTCCACGTGTAAGATTATTTTGGACCAGGCCTGGGCGATGCAATGAATGGTGGGACAATTTTGTTACTGAAAGGGTCACTGCAGACGAATGAAAAGAGAATTCCGCATGAATCGCGAGACATTTATGAAATTATGTGAAGAGCTTAGGCACAGTGTCCAAGGTCAAGTTACTAAGATGCGAATTCCCTTATCAGTGGAAAAACAAGTTGCTGTCACTCTTTATTATCTTGCAGATGAAGGGCGTATGCGAAAGGTAGCCAATGCGTTTGGCATTGGTAAATCAACTGTTTCAAAGGTGGTGAGACGTGTCACCAAGGCTGCTCGGTCCTCAGTATCTCAAACATCCCCAGACAGTACAAGAAGTGCAAGATATGGCAACAAAATTCCAGGAACGGCATGGATTTCTGCAATGTATAGGAGCGATTGACGGGACACACGTGGGGATTAAGAAACCACCTGAAAATAGTGTAGATTACATCAACAGAAAAGGAACTTACACCATGAATATCCAGGCTTGTGCAGATTACAAGTATTGTTTCTTTGACGTGGTCATAAAGTGGCCGGAAGTGTGCACGATGCACGCATATTTTCCAATTCTACACTTAACAAAAATCTGCAGAATGGGTCTATCCCTCCATGCCCCAAGATTATTGTGGATGGAGAGAGTGCAGTTCCAATATGTATTTTAGGGGATCCAGCTTATCCTTTACTCCCATTCCTTATAAAAGAGTTTGCAAATGGAGGAAAAACCCAAGAAGAGCAGTTTTTTGGTTTTAAACTTTCATCTGCAAGAATGGTAATAGAGTGTGCATTTGGGAGGTTAAAGGGTCGTTTTGGCTGTCTCAGGAGGGACATGGACATAGATATCAAGTATTTATGGATCTCTCACCGTTTCTGGGAAACCAGTGGTGTTTCATCGAGACTCGAAATACAAGTGTATAAATCGAGACTCGTTTCTAAAAAAAAAAACAATCCTTTCCCATCCTGGCCATCTGCAGCCCAAGACACTTTTTCCTCTTTGAGCACTAGTAGAATAATTTTAAACAAAATTAGACCATTATTTTTGGTTTTCACTGATACAAATATATCTTTTCGGCTTTTTTCAAAAATGCTAAAAATGGTGACATAGCCCCTTTAAACTAGTAGGCTGATATCTAAAATTACTAAAACTACAAGAGGCCTTCTCTAAATTAATTTCCGCCATTGACTGCAGACTGTTTTTGAGCCTCGGCTTCTTTGCCCTTCTTTCTTCTTTTTCGGCTTGTCTTGATGTTCTTCTACGGATAAAGATAACCAAGTACATCAGAGCAATGTTATCATAAGCAAATTCTCTGTGATGTAATTCATTAATTATTCTATTGATTATTTGGTGAAATATTTTATTAATTGTATATTAAGGAAACATGTTGAAAGTACCTTTTCCCGAGTGACCTTCTTTTTCCTCCAATTTCGTTTTCTTTGCCTCTGATGGACCTAAATGTTGAAGTATATGAATATAAATTGTTGTTTATTTGATATGGATTTAACACTATCACTGCTACTAACAGTCACTAAAATATGTTTACATTCTCAAAGCTAACAACCTTGTAAGGCAGACATCAGTGGTTGCTGCTTTCCAGTCAACTTTGATTTGTTGTTATAGAACTAGAACGATTAGGCAGACATCAGTCTCTAAGACGACAGATAAAGGTGGTCACAAGGGTGTCTGGTTTAGAGAGATATCTGAATTTTTTTAAAATAAGTTATGATGTTTATATATTAATAGCATGAAAATTTTAAAAAATAATGTAATGTCTGGGATGTGCTACCTGAGTTTTCAAAATTGTTGGTTCAAGGGATTTCATCTAGAAAAACAGTTGGACACAAAATAGAATGATTTTTCATGTTCAGCACATATAACCCCGCGGTTATGAAATCAAACAAAATTAATTATAACTATCAAAATTATATAAAAGTATCAAAATTGATTTTCAAAATTGTTACCAGTTAGTGTTGCTGACAGGTCGCTGTCGCCTGATGGTACATGTACTCCCTTAAAAGAAACCTGCATGGGAAAAATGGTTACTATAAACTATTACACTCTAATTTATTGATACATCTGGATATCTAACAATGTGCTGAAAGGATCAATAACCCCCTCGGTCTCTGGCTTCATTCCCCACCACACCCCTTACCTCCCTTTTCCTTCCAACAATAACTGAACTTTCTGCCATTTGATTTTATGTGATTTTATGTACATACAATTTCTACATATATATATTTTTTGTTTTTCAACAATTTCAAAAACAAGATTCAATAAGCAGAGAAGCACAACGATGGAATAACATTGTAGCCTTACAGCAAAGTTCTATAAATAAAAGCCCCCAAACATTGTAATAATTAATGATATTAAGCAATGGCTGATCCAGACCTTTTCATAGGGGTGGGGGAGGGGGGAGCATAGTGAATAAGAGTGGGGCACCAGAGACAAAATGGAATTTCAAAATGTTTGTGAAAATTAAGCCTTTTAATAAACACCTGTACTCCGTAAGAAATTTCAGAGAGCCCTGACTTCAGGGACTTTATTGAGGAAAGCGTGTGGCAAATGTACGCAGTTTGTTTAATTTACAGGACCCCATTGATTATAACAGTGTTTCATACACTGATGGGTTATATCCTGTTAAAATATTCATTAAATTATTATTATTATTATTATTATTATTATTAGGCTTCTAGGATAACAAATTATTATTTAAATAAACACACACCCTAACCTGGCTATTAAAAATTGTTCCAATTTCTTCCTCTTTCTGTGTGATAGAATGATTAGATATTCATTAAATGACTTAAATACACATTTGTTATTTTATATTTTTTCCAGTATTGCATTTCCAAGAAACATTTAATAAAGTTCAGTTATTTAGTGCAAATAGTTGGGGATCAATTACACGCAGAGAAAAGTGAGCAAAAAAAATGCAGGGAGATGATGCTTCCTCTCTTCAGTCTCCCCACATTTTTTTGCTTGCTTTTCTTTGCGCCTTCCCCAACTATTCGCGCTTTCTCCACTATTTGGATGCCTGGAATAGGCTAAAGTTTAGTTGGAGTAGGGTTTTATACCAGTTCAATTAGCTTATATGTCATATAGAAGATAGTGTATTTTTTATGGGGTATTAAAACTTGACACCTTCATCATTCAAGTCTCCATGTATTCAACACTGACTGTTTATAATCAACACTGAATTGATCCAAGCAACACTACAGTACAGGAGATTTGGGAACAAAGTTATAAAAAGAAATGTATGATTACTCCCTATGTTATCACTTACTCGCTCCTGGAGGTGAAGGACACAGTGGGAGCTAATATTGTTATCATGCCTCTTGAGCTCTTGCCCACTATGTAAAGAAAAAAAAAGTGGTACATCCTCCATGGACCCAGCCCAGTCATAGACCTCCTGTAAAGGACAACAGATTATTATGTGTAACGTTCTTCTAATATTTCATCAAAGTCAAAAGGTAATCTCTGTTATGTTGTAAAAGTTATGGGGGCAGGGTGAGGAAATAGGGGTTTACGAGTGACGTAAAACAAAGAAAACAAAACATACACAACAATTGGTAGAAATAGGTAGAAAACAAAGACAAGTTTTTACACCGAGGATGAGCCGGAAATAGAGTCTGTAAATGTCTCAGGACTTCACTTGCAGACAGTACTAATTAAAGCATTATTAATACCAATTTCACACTTTTGATTGTGGCCTCATAAATTAATAGTTAGAAAAAACAATAATTACTTGAAAAAACGCATTTTGATTAAAATAGCGCCCTATCGTTCGATCTCCATTTGGCAGTTTAATTATAACATGGAGACCACCCTCTTCAGGTGCACGTGTCACCCTTTTCCTCCTTGCTTCTCTGAAAAAAAGTTATGCATAATTATAGATACATTGGATTACAGGCATCAGTTACTTTACACTGCTTAATGTTACTTCTTGTATGGAATTAACAATTTTGTTCACTGTAAGAGCATGTGCATAAATGAATGAATACCCTTACATGTATTTCAGTGTCTGCACCTAATCTAAATATATTTTAAATGTTATTTTAAATCCAGGGTTATTAGCATATGTGGCAAACATTAGATTATTAACATACGTCAATCTGTTCATATAAATGCATGTTTTCATGCATGTATAACACAGTGTAAAAGGACAGGTTGGTAAATGCTTACATCCTCTGGTATGCTGCCATCTGAGTCCACTTCCTCTGTAGCTGCAGTTTCCTGATATTTTAATTTCATAGTATTATTATTGCCATACACGTTTGTAACAAAAATGCTTACAAAGATATTATTAAAGAGACACTGTCCCACCAAAATAATGAAATTGTCTTTTCATCTTTATAAGCATGTTTTAATGGACATTATGTCAGCAGTTATTTTTACCTTGCATTTTCAAGTAGGAATATGTTTTACAGTCAATATATTTTAATTACAATTAGGCGGAATTGTCATGTATCCATATTTGGTGATTTTAGGTATTCATTCAAAAGCAAAGATCTTTTTTTTATTGTACAGCAGTTGTAGGAGAATGATCAGAATTGCCAATTTTTGACATTCGGATTAAATAATTATTATAGTTAAAAAAATAGACTTGCCTCCTCTTTTTTATCTTCTATAATGCTGTGTTCCTAAATTTAAAAGAAAATACCTAAATTAAGCACTTGTTACATTTTATCTTTAATTAAGAGATACCAAAACTTTACTACAAGTGTACAATCAATTTTTGTATTCTCAGCTAATAAAAATAATATTATAAGAGTCGTCAATGTGGCTCGAGTGCAAATTATTTATGTTACTTCTTTCTGCTGGTCAATCTGCATGCTTCGTTCCCACTCCTTGAACTGTTCTTCTATGATTTCCCTCCTTTGCAGTATCCTATCACTGGAATAGCAATAAGAACACTCACATTTGAACCCTGCATTTAAATCTAAATGCCACCTACGTCACCTACAAGTGCCTCATTCATTATATTTTGAACTAAATTATTACAGTACGCACCATTCCTCTTTCTAAAGCCTCCTTAACAACTTCCACTGATGTATCCATGAGTGCATCCCCTGCACACAAAATCACTGTCATCAGGACCATCATCATTATTTTCTGAATCATTGTTTTGTACATGTATATGAACCTACAAAATATGTACATTCCTTTAAAAAATTTAAATTTACCCGAAAAGCGGTCCACAAGAATGGGATTCAACACGGATGTTGATGGCGCGATGACAAACAACTCATTGTCCTTGTTCTGTTCTCCAAATTTCTTTTTAACTATAAAAAATTAGGAATAAATAAATGGTCATTGATAATCCTTTTTTAACTTTGTAATTTTAAATGGTCCAGCTCTAATTAACAATCAAATGGAATTTTAAGTATCATATCCATGGAAAAAAGTCAAGTAAAACTTTTTTCTAGATTTTATTCTTTAAGTTCCATGAATTTGTTATAAAACTGTTACCCTTTCATACGTGTATACATGTATTATAATTATAACTTTAATATATATACAGGCAAACTATTTTAATCTGTTATGTTTACTAAATTCTTCAAACACCACGGTGCTATCATTGAGAAGTATGGCACTACACTACGGGAAATTGGACTAGCAATCCAGAATTGAAAGACACCGCCATATCCTTTTTTATTTCAGATCCTTTATATCATCCTTGCGCCCCTATTTAATTTCTATATTACTTCCATTCAGTTTGATGCAGGTGCACGCGCGCAATTTTCCTTAAGTTGTGCGCGTGCTTGGCTTATTTAGTTGACGTGTGTGCTTAGTTCGTTATTTAACATACTACATTTATTTTGCGTTGTTTTCCATGGCTTACTAATATGTCTTGTCAGTAACTGTGCTCACACTGTGGGTGACTCCTCCTAAAATGTTCTGCAATTGGTATAGGATTTGATGGACCCAAAACCAATTGTGATGCTTTCTTTCATTTGAATATCACAGTCATACATATCATTGTATAACTAAATGTCCTATACACCGTTAAAAGTTAGTTAACCTGTGGGGGGGGGGGGGGGGGGGGGGGTTATTGGTTTGAAAATACATTTGCTTTTAACCCACTATCCATGCACTGAAAGAAGTCTGTTCAAAGGCTAAAAGCTAGTGAACCACTGATGACTCAGTTTCTTTAATTGACAATTTACTATGGTCAGTTAAATTAACAAAAAATTACCCAGTCTTCCACTTTCAGAGTCTGCGTCCGCCACCCAAAAGTATGTATTTGTTGTTAATTTTGAAATACCACTCAAAAGCCTGTCGAAAAAATATTTTACAAGATCATTATTGTACATATATATTTAGATTTGATGCCATTAACTCTAACATTACTTTTAGTTTTACAGTACTGCTGACATAATCTCCCCTCCAAACCCACAAACCCCCCTCCCCTACCCTCTCCTCTTCCTATCAATAGACCCTAAACCATTTATTAATAGCAGTCAGAAATAGCTGAATAAGTGGCTTCCAATACTAGCAATATGTTTTGTTACAATTCTAGGTGTACAGTCAATGGATCATTAATACATTTAAAAAATATTCCTGAATACGATGACAAATTTTTTAAAAAGAATTAATTAAGTCACCTTGCCAGATGAGCACAGCTTGTTTGATCATTTGAAATGACAGCTATAATGAATAACTTCCTGTCCTGTGCGGCTTGATAGGACATCTGCATGGTTATAAAAAATTTTTTAAACTGTTAAATCCTTATTAATAAGATCAATGAGACAAATCCTCTGCACAGAACAGGAACTACTGCTTTCTTGCTTCCTGCGCCTCACAGCAAAATATTGTGGAAATCCTACAATATGCCGCACTTTAGAGTAGAGTCTGGACATGCTTATTGGCTGATGATATATTTGGCTTAAAGTTTAAAACAATTTAATAATGTTTGGAACAATGAAGCGCCAAATGTTTGTATGACTTTTTGTAACAAACCTCTTCAAAAGTCAGGTTAAGGAAAACAGGTAGTGCATCATCTGCACGGAGTCTTCTTTCGCATAGCAGCTGTTCTCCTGTTCGTTCCAATTCTGAAGTCATTAAAATACAAGGATTAAAATTTATAGTTTCACAAAACATGGCCATGAAAAAGGCAAAACTGATTTCCATATTCAAATTATCGCTTGTATATATTTATACTTAGAGCTGTGTGAATTAAATATTACTTTTTTGTTGGGATTGCTTAAATTCCCATGCATATTATGCACGTGAGAAATGCTAACCATGAAATAATGTCCCTAGCAACGACTCTAAAACCGTAGTTAAGTTTCACCCCACTTAAAGCATTTTCTTTATGACCTCCCAGAAATATGGAAATTGAAAATCGGACAATCGATGAAAATCGATGGCAGTCGATGAGAATCGATGGCAATTAAAAAACACCAATTTTTTGGGCATCGATTGGTCATCGATTTCCGATAGCAATCGATTAATTGTGAGCGATTGCCATCGACTGTTATCGATTATCGATTTCATCGATTGATCATGCCGGGTATCTAGTCATCGACCTCTTCCAGTAGCTAATAGCTATAGGTTAGTAAAATAAAAAGGGTTACTGTTTATTACCTGTGCTGGGTTTTCCAAAACGGAAATATACCCTTTTTGATGCTGAATTTGTATAGCACTTTGTGATGTCATTGCCACTCAGCATTCGATCGGAGATCCTTATGAGACTGCTCCCTTTGTTGCACGACTTGTATAGTCGAATCCTAGGAAGAAAATATGTGATATTTCTAAGTTATATCGGGTAAATAATATTGATAATAAATCGTCAAGGGTCAATTTATAAAAGCCTAGCTCAAGCTGAGGACTCTGTGACTGACTAAAAAGGAATTAACAACATATTATTCCCAGATCCGTCATATTCAAAACTGATAAACACAAGTAAATTGTCTAGCACAGTTGGCGCACCACAAAGCACCATTTTGTTTGCTAGTGCTCAGGCCTCGCCGGTTACTTTGCTTGGGAAACCCACGTGTCTTCGAATTTTTAATTCTACTGTATGCAGTCTCCATAAATTTAATGATAACTTTTGACAGGCCGTCCAAAACAATAAAAATTGTGTACGGAAAATCTGTTACTGCGGAATTTCAAAAGACAACATATGGAAGGGAATGCATGTGTGCGCGAAAACAATCACCTTCCGCACTGAAACCACTTGCACATTTCACGATCTTGGTTTTGTTCTTTTTCTCACTTTATACAGATCAGTTTGCCCTAGAACGGTATAACGCATATGTCATAAAATTTATCTCATGGTTACAGATTCCGGCCATTGTTCGGTGTCCTGAAAAAGAATACACAGGTCTAAAGTTTTCTACTCATCCCCTCCGGCATGATTTTTGGAGCCACTGAAATGCTATATATGCCTGAAAATTGCATGGAGTCAATGAGGGTTTCAAATGTTACATTGCATTTGTGTCCCGGGACTGTGTTCTAGATTTAATTTCACTTATCAGTTGTATTCTTATTTCGAAATATGACCAATCTGACCAATCGAAATGGTCTTTAGATTCCTTGGCCTGTTGAGATACATTAACCTTAGTAATATGAATATATGACAATCATATATGTCAGTGAACTGCGGATAAACGTTTACCTTGAAAAGTCAGCCTGAGCCAGCTGAGTAAAGTTCTTGCGGATTAGGTCCTGCATGTGTTCCTTGGTGTGACTTAAAGTAAACGCAATTTCTTTAATTCGTCCCAGGATTTGTCCCTGGGAGTTTTTTCTTGACGTTTCGACATCCAAATAAATTCCAATTTTTTGCACTTTCTGGATATCACATCAGGAGGAGCTGAACTTTCTTCGCCGCTGCTACTTTCGTCCGTCCATGACTGCGTCGCCATCATGAAATGATGAAGAGATGACTGCGAGTAGCTGTTTACTGATTGACAGTAATAGAGCGCCCATTGTTTAACGATTAATTGAACGATCTTCGCACCTCCTAATATTTCTGACAGGCCTTTTGTGTCATGAGATTTTATTAATAGCAAGCCGTTGTTTCAACAATGTTTTTAGTTCCGCTGCTACTTTTTTTTTTCACGTTTTGTTTTCATCCATAATTTGGAACATACAGTTTATTTAGCCTTTCATATTTTTGAATTTCGGGGGTAGAAGCCGTTCAAAACTGATAGGTTCACCAACTCGTAGATCACCTGGTGAGTAACAATAATTTTCTGAGCAAGCGCGGCTGTCACGCGCGTCCTTTATCATCTTATTATTTGATCTTTTTTCGGCCTATTTTTTCTCAATAATAGCTAAAGGAACAAAACATTCAATCTTTCATAGGTTTTGGTGTTCAGAGTGACATTCTTTCACCTGATTTCTGGCAGGTATTAAAGAAAAAAACCGGCCGTGAATCCAGGAAACTAAAAAGACACGCAAACGCAGCACATGCAATAACATAAGATAAATATAAATGCATACAGAACTTGAGCTAAAAAAAGCGCTCATTTTAGGTTCGTTCACGGAGCGGAATTGATGTATTAATTAACTTCATTGTTTTGCTGCCATTGTGTCATTATAAGAATCCCAAATTGGATATTTTAACATGCCGCAGTGAGAAAACAATGACTTCCGCTTAATAATGTTGGTCAAACACTTGAAGGTGTGAAAGGAGGCAATTTAAATTCACTGAGTAAGATGTGCGAAGAATAGTACTCGAAGAGTTTCTCCGGTTTGTTTTTCGCTATCACCAAAATGCCAGGATTGAGCTCGTTCACGTGGGAGATTATCAATGCAGACAATGTCGACCCTAGCTTGTTTCGCCCAATTTGGTAAGATGAATTTATGGTTTTTCTTTTATGGTTTTAAAAATGCATACTTTCACAGGTAAGCAGTTGATGATCCATTCCGGCACTAAAACCAAGATAAAACCTCACTAACAATATTCCCTGGGAGATTTTCCATTCAAACGTGTTGTGGTTTTTGAATGAGGCGTTGCTATATATAAATGTTATTAATGTTAAAACGGTGGGTCTTGTTAGGTTTTGAATGAGCTTAGCCTGTAGGGTTCTGTTCTCTACTATGTTTCTCTTTTCTGCCTGCCCTCGCAGTCATTTCCTTGCATGCCACGAGGCACAAAGCAAGTAGTCAAGGCCGTCAAAGGTTGCCAGTTTATTGTTTAGTAAAGAAACAATTAGCCAGTAAAAAGCATCAGCGCCTAGCCAAGCCAAACTTAGCATGTTACAGGCGTTCAAATGGTGGAGAGCGAGCGTCTGTTACAGCGTGCATCAGGGCAACTGGTGCGGACGTACGCAAGTATGCGAATTACAAAGCCAAAACTAGCAATAACGGCTGATATTTTCCTTTGAAAACTTTTTAGCCTGAATAGCAGGCGTTATTTTTTATGAATGAAACAGGCGAGCGCATGGTAAAACTCGCGCGCGAAACGTCTAAAATGAAACAACTCCTGTTATGCAGGCAAAAAGGTTTTATATTTCTAAACTAGCATAATAAACCTTTAAGTTCTGATTTTATTTGGCCTTATGCTCTCTCTTAGCAAGGAGCTGATGAAAAAGCCAGTTTCCCTCTCATGTGGACACGGTGCCTGCAAGGGATGTATGCTAAACTTGGTGAGGAATCGAGGTACTCGTCCAGCAAGCTGTTCCCTCTGTCGGGCTGCCATCAGAGATGTTAATTTTAACATTAACATCCCTCTCAACGCAATAATTGCAAAAATCAATGTGCGCTGCACTGTCCCGGGCTGTTCGTGGATTGGTGAGCATCACGAGACAGATGAACATCAAAAACAATGCCAGTTTCTCGAGAGGCAATGCCCCAACAACTGTGTCGGTACTTTTCGCCTTCAAGAAATTGAAGAGCACCTTACAATCTGCCCATACGAAAAGATCGTGTGTCAGTATTGTTCGGAAAGATTTCGGCGATATTTCATTGAGAGCCATGAAGAAGGCTGCACTGAAGCACCACAGCTGTGCCCACTAGACTGTGGAGAAACCCTACCAAGGTTAGTAAGTGGTTAAACGGCTGATAAGTGTCACTTCCACCGTTATGTTTTATTATTTCACACATATACGAACATGGACAACATGATTGAGCATATTTGCACCAAAACATCACTCCCAATAAGACAAAATCTCAGTTACCAGTTAAATTTGGTCACTTTTCTTTTCCTCAGTTCAAACGTCACAGCTCAACGCTTTGTTTCGGGTCGGTTACCGAGAATACCTAGACATTGATTCCTCCCGAATGCCATGTCTAAACTCTAAACGTTGCTAAACAACAACCTAAAAAACACAATGTAATATCTGATTGTATGCGCCACGGAATAATTTTTTGCTAATATGCTATTGTAAAGGGGTACATCACATCAGCAATTCTGTTTCGCTTGTTTCTTACCTTTAATTTCTTTTCAGATCTCATGTCGTGCTACACCTCTTCATCTGCTATAAAAGATCATTGAAGTGCGACGTTAGAGGATGCCACAATTATTTCAAAAAAGGAAGTCAGTTCCTTCACGACCGTCAGTACAAGGAAAGCCATCAGGTTCTCCTTAAGAAGGAAGTGGAGAAACTGAAATGCAGCATCTTCGATAAAGTATGTTTTTAAATTCCGGCCACCAGCCTCATTTTCGAATAATTTTACTCTTTGTTACTTTATGTGACAGTGAATGAGAGTGCTGGAATCTCAGTTACAAGTTAACTCTCGGCTACATGTATTAATCAGGGGCATCCAGCAATGTTTAGGAGAGTACTTGGAATGGGTGTTGTCATATTATTCCATAGCATAGCATAGGGAAAGGGAAAGAAATGTTTTCTCCCTGAATTTGCTAGCTGCCTGCATAGCTGACTGCCTGCATAACTGACCGTATTTCGTACCCAAAACGACATTTTTTACCCCATCCGAAAACGGTAAGCGTTAAATTTTCCGCCGGTTGTGATCATGAAAGCCTCTTTTGTCTAATAAATTAAGAACTTTTAACTGAGGCCTTCGGAACAGCTTTTCCACCAAAACGATTCGTCGTGATTGGAACATGGCATATAAACAACGGTTTAAATGTTGGCTAATAATCAGCTTTAACACTCCTTGTTTACTTTGAATTTTTTTTTTCGGCAAGTTAAGAATATTTGCACGTCTTCGGATTGTTGTTTCATCTTACAAATACCACTGACTTAATTAAAAACCGATCTTTTTCTTTTAGATGCGATGTTTAACGCATGTCTGGTTACTTTGGTTTGATCTTTGAAGATGTTTTTTTAACGTGAAGTTTGTTGTCAGTAAACGCCTAACAAAGTCACGAACGTTTTTTTTAGGCGAGCGTCAAAACGAGGCGCCGAATACATCAAATTAGAGTGTTCGAGTGGAAAGTTGGAAAAGTGGATGGACGGAAGGCACTTGCCAGTCCAATGTTTGGTTTCGACTGAAACCAATTCCATTGTCGTTGGAATCAAATGGCGAAAAAAATGTACCTGTACAAGGTGACGGGTTTGTCACCTATCACAGTTAAAGTGAGGTAAGACCCATTGAGCGAGAAACGAGAAAACATTGGCGAGCGGATAATGGCCAAGCAAAAATTGACTGGGAAAGAGGGACTGCTCGTAGTCTACACATAACCGCTTTAACTTTTATTGATAACTAATGTTTATTCACCGCATTTATACATTTCTTGCATATATTCAGACCGAGGGGAAGTGTCGACGCCGACTTTTCATCGTTTATAAGTGTAGAGGCATTTCACCAATACCGACCAAACTGCTTGAATTTCTCAAAACTGACTTATCTGCACCCAAGTATTTTAAAAAACGCATTGAAAAGGCTCCCTAGTGGGCTATAGGGTGAAAAACTCTCAAGCGTTTTGTCAATAAAGGCACTAAGAAAGTCAGCAATAATTACAAAATTTAACAAGTAATAAAAAGCAATTATTCCATTCGCGTCTGATCCTTTTTTTTATTTTTTTCAAATTACACTTAGTAGATTAAAGCATTAATTAACGAATTTAAATTTAATTTACAGGTTTGCATTGCTTGCAAGTGGTCAGCTAAAAGTATTATCCTTTCCCTCACCCGTTACCCTTTGTGAAGGGGAAAAGGCTGAAAGTGACGTGTCCCTACGAGGCCAACAAGAAGATGTCATTGTAAAAATAATAATAATCGTTTTTACACACGAATGAAGAGGATTCCCTGAAGGGTACTAATAAGTACGGTTATGTCAAGATAGAATCGATCAATATTTTTTTACTATGGTACAATCGGTCTCAGGGATCGAATAAAAATAGAAGCATGGAACATTCCATGGAACAGTTTTCACCGATCGGATTTTTATTGTTGTTTCTTAAGTTTCATCATGTGGAATAATTAAAAAGCAAGACTGTTATGACTGAAGTATGTTTTCTTTCCATAATAAGAAAATATCCGTCCGATGCAGAGTGGTACATGTACTGTATAATTGAACCACTGATAATTGAACGAGAGCGAGAGCGCGGGTGGCTGCAAAATATCTTATTTATTTTGTCTCTCCCACCCCCGCCCCAAATCACATCGTGCCCCAATGTCACATTCCCTTTGCTGTCCTCTGCAAGTCTGTACTATAACAAGGACTGAGTCGGTCAGAAAGATGGCCAAATGTTTAAGAATAATGAACTTTGCAGTCAATAATAACCATATCAATCGACAGGCAAAGGATGCCGAAAAACTACAAATTCGGATCTTTCCCTCCCCCACTTTCTAAACTTTTGAAAACATTACATGCAATTTTATAACAAAACAATTGATGATACACTGTTATTGGAATACACAGTTCGTTTTACGTCCATTAATCTTACACTACATAGTCCCTATATTGAGAGGCTAAAACCGGCAAAAAATTTCCAATAATGTTGTCAAGACCTCGCCATTGTCTCCACATTCTATCGTCTAGGTACGACTGGAGATCATCTCTCGATATGCCGCGCCGTGCCTTGAGAGGGTTCTTTAAAGTTGCCCATGCAGATTCGGCTTCCTGGGTATGAATTCCAGTTACCGGGTCAACAAAATGGTCTGCGTGGACAACAACTTGATGGCGGGCGACGTGGTGTGGCAGATGCTGATCCAGGTTTTGATAGGCCCCCCGGTCGTCAGTGTACACCTCGCTGCCTGGACTGAGACACTTGGCGAGAATCGGCAACAGAGTTGGGTGATCTCTGTGCGCGACCACCTCAAAATACCCTCTGGCAGGCCTCGTGGCTGTTGAAACAACTCCGAAGACCCACAAATCGGGAGCTTGTCTTCCCCTATTGTTCTAAATAAAGTTATCAATAATCAATCATCCATTTGTCAAACCATTTTGTCTGAAAGGAAAACAAACCAACCAGAACAAATAAGCGTGAAACAAAAACAGTAACTTTTGACTAACCTTTGCCTTGTGGTTAAATTTACTCTCATCTCATTTCACAACAGCTGCTCCTCCAAAGGGAATGAAAGGATTTCTGGCAATATCCAATGAACAAACGTCCTCTAAACTCCGGAAAACTTTACAGACCAAGTTTTCGTTTATGGACATCATTTGAGCCGCTACTGTCCGACCCTGGTCCATTGACCAGAAGTACATCATCATCAATATCTCCCCAACAGGTATTTTGGGGTATTTCGCGAAAAAACTGCTTGTCCGTACACTGCACTTTTTTTTGCAAGCCCTGCATCTCCTAATAGAATCAAGAAATAATTATCAAATGTACATTGGCCGTGTGCTTGAAGAGAAGTGTAGTAGAAGAGACGAGACGCGCGGGGGGGGGGGGGGGGGGGGGGCAATTCAGGTATATTAGTGACAGGGAGGTGTGACGGCCTCTTAGTAAACTGCGTGTATTCTCTTATTTTTCCTTTAGTTAGTCGAGCGAGCACGCGCACGAGAGCGGCAAAGCTGCGAGGTGCATGGATTGAGGGCGTCAGCCCGAGGAAATATATTTTTCTTTTCTTCAGGCTGACGCCCTCGATCCACCCCTTGTGCCTTCGCCTCTCGCGCGCGCGCGTGAGCATTCAAATAACTAAAAGAAAAATAAGAGACGGCTCGCGGACTTTTAATAATTAATCAATTAGATAATTGATCGTAAAAGTGTCACACACTGTAAACGGAGCTGATGATCAGGACAATTTCTTTTTTTCAACAAAGTGGATACTAATGTCTGATAAAAATTAACTGTTTTATACAATAAAGGTCGCAAATAAGAGATATTTATGTATCTAGACAGGCAGGGCCAATCAAGAGTGAAACAATGAGACATGTTTTTACATTTTTCCCCTTCGCCCCTTTCCCCTTGCCCCTCGCCCCCTCGTCCCTCGTCCCTCGCCTCCTCGTCCCTCGCCCCTCGCCTCTTGCCCCCTTTCCCTTCGCCCCTTTTCCCTTGCCCCTTGCCCCCTTTCCCTTCGCCCCTTTTCCCTTGCCCCTCGCCCCTAGCTCCTTTCGCCTTGCTCCAAAGCGATTGTCTACCCCAGTGGCAAGGTATGTGGGCAAAGCAGTTGCCTGCCTCTGGGAACCTGGCCACGTTCCACGCAGAAACCACGCAGAAACCACAGAGATTGCGGCCCAGTGCTCGAAGTGCGAACCATTCCCAAACGCAGATTGCGGCCCAGTGCTCGAAGTGCGAACCATTCCCAAACACACATTGCTGCCCAGTGCTCGAAGTGCGAACCATTCCCAAACGCAGATTGCGGCCCAGTGCTCGAAGTGCGAACCATTTCCCAAACACACTAGTATATACAATGCCGGAAGCGAAAAATCTGTCTCCAGAACAAATCCAAGGGTTGTAGATTCGTGCGCCCTTGGTGCCCAGCCAAATAATCGACACAAGCGATTCTGGGACGAGATTGCTTTCCCAAACGTTCTCCTCCAAGATGTGTTTGGCGACTGCCTTCTTGCTTCGAAGACCCATCTCCTCCAGAGTAGCCCTCTTCGGCTCCATCGTGGTTTGTGTACATATACAGGATTTTTATTTTTAAATGTTTTGGGGCTACCACTTCCCCCCCAATCTTTTTGGGGCTACCTCTGTGCCTGCATGGCACGAAAAACCAATTCGCCCCAAAGCAGCACTCCTGGAGGCAGACAATCGCTTTGGAGCAAGGGATGAGGGGCGAGGGGGAAAGGGGCGCGTGGCGAGGGGCGAGGGGCGAGGGTCGAGGGGCAAGGGAATGGGGACGAAGAGCGAGGGGGCAAGATGCGGGGGCAACAGGCGAGAGGCAAGGGGGTGAGAGGCGAGAGGCAAGGGACAAATCAAAGAATGCCACCAAAGGTAGCCAAAAATCGAGGTAGCCCTGAGGAAAACGTCGCTCCTTTGATCACTCTGAGGAGTTCAGGCTCGATCATGTTGTGAAAGATAAGAAGATCCCTCACATCAAAGTCTTCTGGAACATGCATTTTGTAACTGTGAAGCCAGTTACGAAACCCGCGATCCTGAAGTTCGAATGGAAGATGCCTGGGTCTTCGTGCATTCACCATCGTGGTATATACAAGGGGTATGCATGTCTTCAATTGGTAACACCCGGCCCTCATGTGCTCCATAGGGCTTCGTTTGGGTGAATGGGGGCCTCCTTGGCGTTTTGTTTTGTGGGCTGTAATCGGTTGTTGCCCTTATGAGTTTTGCGCCTCGATAAGAAGGGCGGGGGAGAGTAGATATATCTTACATGTTCTGGACCAGCATTTTTAAGGTGTCTCAGGCACCCATAGAAGGTTAAATGAGCAGTTAAATTTCACCGATTTTTTGAAAATTATTACTCTTCAAGTAAATTTTCTCGCAATTGGTAAATTCGAGAAACAAAATATCGAAGCCTAATAAACGTCCTTCTTTGTAACATCTTGCGGATAATGCTAACTAATTATTTTCGGCGTGGTACATCCTTATCATGAACTGGCCTAAGCCAAAAAACTTAAAATCAAAACAATTTAAAAAGTTGGCAAAGTAACAAATTATTTCATAAAATAAAATCAGAAATTCACAAAGGATATTGTCAACCCAAGCAGTAAGTTTCTGGCAAAAATAAGAAGGTACGGACCATTATTTTTCTGGAGGGAGTGGGAATGAGAAATTTTCCTCTGCAAACAATTATTTTTAAATTTATACACATCTGCAATCATCATTTTTTTCTTCAGTTTTTTTACAGTTCTATCTTTTCTGGTGATAAAAATGTTTTGACTAAAAAATAACACAAACGCAGCTTTTATTAACATGGTAAACCAAATGACGCATTGTTAAAATAAACTTGACGTTTCAAAAGTAACCATTACACAGTGTTTGAAAACTGTTTATATAGTTCAAAATAGGGGTCTATAATAGTACGGAATTTAAGCTAATCTTCGATAAAGAGATCAATAGTGCTATAGCCAATTATTTTGGCCACATACGCTCCCTGTAATTTTACACTGTTCCTTTATACATCACTCACCGTTTTAATTCCTACGCAGCTACTGGCGCAAATAAAGGCATATGGCAGGAAATATACAAAGGGAGTATTAGGCTTTTTCGCGATTCCACAGTGCAGAAGTGCTGACCCTCTTTGACGATGTTCCCACAGGCCATCATACACGTACCACCCTGCCTGTTATAACAGCAGTGAAGGCAGGCACATTGCTGATTTAAAATTATTCCAATCGCCCTAGGTTACTAATTTTAATCATAAAAATTCTTTTTCTTGGATCATTTTATTTTTCTGAAAAACAAAACGTAAACAGCGGTTATAAACATTTGTCCAAAATGCATTTCTTTCAGTTACTTGACGTTTCGTATGTACGCCAGTACCACATGCATCATCACTTCTGATGATGTATGTTTTAGACAAATGTTTATAACCGCTGTTTGCGTTTTATTTTTCAGTTAATTTTTATAGTTTATCTGATTTCTCTGCAAATATGCTTTTTATACATATCGTGTGAACAAAAAGTTTATTTTGACTTTCCAGGCCCTGCAAACACTTTTTTCAACATTTCTCAACTCCAACCCTCACCCCTCCCCCCCCCCCTCCCCCCTCCAGAAAAATAATCGTCCGTCCCGCGTGTAGGTACGCGGGAGCATGGTACTAGTCCCAACACCACCGAGGTCTCACGCTGTTCGGCGTCGGCGTCCATTTTGTTCAAGCATGTGCTCGTCCCGTCCTAACTCGCGATTATAAAGGTCGTTGGCGATAAAGATTTGTCACAAATCATCCGAATATGACCACGAACATAACAAGAGTATTAAACAAGTAAGTAGTTAAGTTTGTGTACACTCAAGACTATTGAAGTTTCTTTATCGCTGTATGGGCCAAATGGGACGTTCCATTTTTTATCCGCACCCCCCTGCGAAGGGTAAATTTGGTATGGTCAGTTTGGACCCTGTCGGAATCTTGATTTTTCCTCGTGAATGGGGGGTGCGGAATCGTATTTTTTCGTAAGCGGACCCATCGGATTCGCGAAAATAAGAATTTTACCCCTGTCGGAATCTGCATTTACTATTTGTTGTTTAACTTCTGGAAAACAGTAATTTCCATGTACTTTATATAGAAGAAATAATTTAATGATAGCCGAATTTCAATTTCAATCATACGTAACTTTTATAGGTTTTTTAAAATGCGACAGTTTAGCGATTCTGCTTTTCATAAAAGCACAACCGAGCCCCATCGCTACGGCAAAGCACTGTCGCGTTGATGGGGAAAAGGTTTGGTGTTAAAACATACATGTACGGTGGCAAAATCATATGTGGCACGGTTAAATGACGACTACGATAACATACAAAAAGGAAACGCCTTGCTTGACTCAGGTAACAGCGACACTTTATTTTTTCGTTGGGCAATCCCCAGGGATTGGTTACCCCAGCTCATGTTTTATCCCAAACGAATAACAAAATGTTGTTTCCTAGTCAACTCAGTTCATTTAAGCTTGGCATTAAGACTGCCTTCATTGGACAAGGGGAGACGACGCTGACATTTGCTTCATAGTTCAGTTGATAGAGCATTGACTGTCTTGATTGGACGAAGGAGACAAGGCTGACATTTGCTTCATAGTTCAGTTGATAGAGCATTGAGCGGCTTGATTGGACGATGGAGCTAGACAAGGCTGACATTTGCTTCATAGTTCAGTTGATAGAGCATAGACAAGGGAGCGTCTTGATTGGACGAAGGAGACAAAGCTAACATTTGCTTCATAGTTCAGTTGATAGAGCATTGTGCGTCTTGATTGGACAAAGAAGACAAGGCTGACATTTGCTTCATAGTTCAGTTGATAGAGCATTGTGCGTCTTGATTGGACAAAGGAGACAAGGCTGACATTTGCTTCATAGTTCAGTTGATAGAGCATTGTGCGTCTTGATTGGACGAAGGAGACAAGGCTGACATTTGCTTCATAGTTCAGTTGATAGAGCATTGACAAGGGAGCGTCTTGATTGGACGAAGGAGACGAGGCTGACATTTGCTTCATAGTTCAGTTGATAGAGCATTGACAAGGAAGCGTCTTGATTGGACGAAGGAGACGAGGCTGACATTTGCTTCATAGTTCAGTTGATAATACATTGTGCGTCTTGATTGGACAAAGGAGACAAGGCTGACATTTGCTTCATAGTTCAGTTGATAGAGCATTGACAAGGGAGCGTCTTGATTGGACGAAGGAGACGAGGCTGACATTTGCTTCATAGTTCAGTTGATAGAGCATTGAGCGTCTTGATTGGACGAAGGAGATGAGGCTGGCATTTACTTCATAGTTCAGTTGATAGAGCATTGAGCGTCTTGATTGGACGAAGGAGACAAGGCTGACATTTGCTTCATAGTTCAGTTGATAGAGCATTGTGCGTCTTGATTGGACGAAGGAGACAAGGCTGACATTTGCTTCATAGTTCAGTTGATAGAGCATTGACAAGGGAGCGTCTTGATTGGACGAAGGAGACGAGGCTGACATTTGCTTCATAGTTCAGTTGATAGAGCATTGAGCGTCTTGATTGGACGAAAGAGCTAGACAAGGCTGACATTTGCTTCATAGTTCAGTTGATAGAGCATTGTGCGTCTTGATTGGACGAAGGAGACAAGGCTGACATTTGCTTCATAGTTCAGTTGATAGAGCATTGACAAAGGAGCGTCTTCATTGGACGAAGGAGACGAGTCTGACATTTGCTTCATAGTTTAGTTGATAGAGCATTAAAAGTCTTGATTGGACGAAGGAGACAAGGCTGACATTTGCTTCATAGTTTAGTTGATAGAGCATTAAAAGTCTTGATTGGACGAAGGAAACAAGGCATAGTTCAGTTGATAGAGCTGACCGGACAGAATCCTGTTCACTTTTAAATAATGAATCAAAAACCAAGAAAAAAAAGAATCAAATAAATAGTACGATTGAACATTTTCACGGTACGGATTTTTTTAGCTGGATTTCCCCTCTTGAAATGGCTTGTGTTATGCACTCCTTGTAAACCCGTTTAGGTTCCCTGTCGTAAACAATGGATATGGTATCATTGTCTGGATCGAATTCTTGTACCTCTGCCGCGTACCAACCAGGTTTCCAGCCCGTTTCTTTAACTTCAGTACCGGACCAGCAAACGTGGATCCTTGCGCCAATTTGTGTAACCTCGTCATACAGGTCACTGTCGCAATTAACCTTCAGGACTTTTAAAATGCCCTCCTCGATGCTCTCCTTAACTTTCATGGTATATCGCGTTTGTGGCTCGCTGATGTACTCGATCGTGATTTCGTCGAGTTTCTCGGTATATGCTCTGACTACAGCTGTATACCAACCAGGCTCCCATCCGGACATGCCATCTTCCTCTTTCCAGAGTACTGCTACTCTTGTCCCAGGTGTGTTAATTGCTTCTATGTTATCCGGGTCACATTTGCCTCTATTGACTTCCCTGGTTGCTTGGATGACGTTTAGAAGATCTTCGAAGATATTGGGAAGGTTAGAGAGAGATGTCCCTTCAGGAACTGCCAGATCATCGTTTCCCTTCCTATCTTCGTTTGAAACGGAAGCACTTTCTCGTGGTCTTTTGGAAGAAATGGTGGCCTTTGTCTCTCTTTGAAATTCCCTTTCGCGGTAAATTACCTTATCTTTTATGGCAATGACTTTGATTTGCTCTGAGATCGCCAGTCGTGCAACTTCGATTAGTTCTTCTAGCCTGGCCAACTCTCTCGAGAATAGAAGATGCTTTGTTCCTGTTCTTATAGCCAATACGCGTAATGCAAGTTGATCCTTAGTGCCTAAGGTTGGTATGTTGTGGAAGTGAAGGACTTGCTTTAGGGTACTAATTGGTAACTTACAAATTTCTTTCGTAGTACATGGTACAGATGAGATGTCACCAGTGTACTCGTCAAGTGCGGGTGGTAGGTGGTGACTCAGTGCATGCAAGGCGTTTGACAAGGAGATGCTTAGCACCACTAGAGTCTAACCCTTGCTGTTTGCATTTTGATTCGAGGTTTACTTTCTTTTCAGTAAACAAGGGATGCTGCCTCCAACGTTCTCTATCCAAGCAGTCATTGTAGCTGTTTTCCATTTCGTCCGCCATTTTCGATAATTGATCTTGTACCACTTGTATTGGACACCAAGTTAAAAGACTTACACTCGTAAGGATACGTGAGGGTATGCTTGGGATACAGAGAAAGAGAACATCAAGAATTCTTGACGGAAGAAATAACTCTGGAGTGTTGTCCCATGGTCCATTGACGAAGTCACGACGCTGTTCGTATGGCAAATAGTGCATCTCACCACCACTCAAATACCATCTGACGTAATCAGGAACTGGCTGGGGGACATATGACTGGAATAATGAAGAGTCATCGAAAATCGCTGTGGTATATTTGTCTTTCCATGACGTCTGGTGAGGGGAACCAGTGTCGTTATTTAGCATTTGATAATCTTCCGCATAGTCGCCTTGAAATGAAGCATCCAATCCCCAGAGCAGACTTAGTTCTTGGCTGATGTTATTCTTCTTCACCTTGTAGGTTAATGGACATTCAACTTTTCTTTATTCGTTCATGGCAAGGAAGTTGTGCATGTCATCTCCATCATCGAATACATAATTATCGTCTCCCTTTAAACCCCTCACACACAGGATCGGCTGCCCGCCAAATTTCTCTTGGCCAAAAACGACGCGGACCTCCTCTGCCATTTCCTCCATTTCCTTCTTGTGTTCTTCCGTGTGATGATCGTGCTTCCGAGCCTCGAATGGTCCATGTTTGGCCAATGCTTTCTCTTCTGAGGTGTGTACTCGTTCCACCGGATTCCGTTTGCTATGGTATTCGGCAAAGGACACCTGGCAAATTTTCTTAAGCCCAAGATACCTGAGAAGACGAACAAGTAACATTTGGACTAACGGACTCCGCGGCATCTCCACACCATTGTCCACAACAAACACAAACGACTGTTTCAGTTTTCCAGTGTTGGGATCACGGAAGTGGCAATCTAAATGCGGAAGCGTCATCAGATATAATAACTCATTAATAGAGAGAAAAACGGTTTCGTTTTCATAGAGGGATATCCTAAGAACAGTTATTGCCCGTCCAGTCCTCTTCTGATGTATCGTTGTCTCCTCCCTTCTGTATGACCTGAACAGTACATCCGCTGTATTTGAACCGAAATTGTGATTAAATTTAATTTCGCGACGAGTTTCTTCGGTTTTTAGAAACAGATGACTCATAGGTGTAATGGCGTTGTTCCTGGACTGGTCGTAAGTATGATCTTGATACTCGCAACGTCTCCATGTTTTATTGTTGTGTCTGTCGTTTGGGCGAACAACCTGCTTCGTATCATATGAATCAACGAACGTTTCCGATGGGTTTTCAGCCGCCTCATCTAGGATGGCATTGACGTTGGCAGAGCTCCAGTGGACATTGACAACCGATACTTTTATAGGAGCCGTGTCGGGAGCCTTGTGAAGGGATATGCATGCATTTATCCCTCTACCTTCGTGGTGTCGTTTTGCTTCATGCGTTTTGCTTAAGGCTGATTGAAAAATCCTCAGGAGCTAAAGATAGAAGGGCCAGTCTTGCATCCACCATGTTGGTCTTGTTGTCAGCTGTACGGTATAGCGTGTCGTTTTCCAGCTTTGAATGACTTTCAAGCCCACCACCGCCCCTATTTAAACGATCTCCCTCGCCGAATTCGTACTCGAGAATTGCGGCAATGTCTGGAAATTCTTCGACCTTCAATTTTCTCCCGGATAAATGTTCTGATTTATAGTGATGCCTGAGTTCTCTCTCTTTGAGAAGGTCTTTCTGGCGACAAAGAAATCCTCTCCTTTCATTCGGTGCAAGATCAGCTAACTCCTTCTTTTCCTCAAGCTCTTGCATGGCGGTTGCAAATGTTTCCAGTTTCCCCGGAAGTGTTAGTGCGCAATTTTGAAATGATTTCTTGTTGGTTGTTCCTTGAAGTTTGGCCACGAACTTTATACTAGTTATCCTGGTAAGAAGAAATTTTAATGTGTCCCGATCTCTTTTTGTGACCAAATAGTGCAACGCTGTCTTGTAGCAATCTGCAATTTTCTCCTCTATGTGAGCGTTCAGTTGGGATCTTACATTAAAAGAATCAAACATTTTCTTTACGTTATTTACAACCTCTACTTTCCACGAGAAATGCTTTTTCCCAAATGTAAATTTGCAGAAGGTTTAGATGTTTAGTTAGCATTTCATAAATCCCAATAGACTTTAATCTTTTGGCATCATATTCTTTTTCACCATCGTCTATCTGCTGTGAACTTTGTAAGATGATTTTTCCTGCGTCCTGGGTTGGCAAGATGGGAAACTTTAAAAGATGCTCTCTGACCGCCTTGATAGCGAGTAGCCTTTTCTTCTCTTTCGGAGTTTTTTCTTTATTGATTTTTCCTTGGAGCGCATTTAAATTTTCTTCCAAGCTTCCACTTACTCTACTCCTGTTGATCGCTAGATTCGCCCCCTTTTCATCTTTTAACATCGTCTTTGTTGCCCTCATATCTGTTCGCGTTCTGTTTTTACTTTCCCGGTGTCCACCGTCGATATACCAAGTTTGTCCAACACACAAAGGTAAGGAGGCAGATTCTCCTTGATCTTGATCTTTTCTCTCTTGGTGAGGTGCAAGTAAGGTGGCATCGTGATATTTTCCAATTTTAATGCTACCTTGTTTTCCTTTTCCTTGCTTTTCCTGATCTCTCTTTCCTGTGTCAACTTCTTTGACGTTAGACTTTCCACTTTTCAGGACTGTGATATGTTTAAGTAGCGTCGCAGATGCAGATTTGGTTTGCGAAATCTTAGAAAATTGCCATTTCTTATGACAAAGGGATGGCGTATGCAGGAGTGACATATTAATAGATAAGTCGGGAATTGCAGTGGTAGACTGGGTGATTTTAGCTCGTTTGGACGGGGATGAAGCATCATATAGCGATACGGGCGATAAAGGTTTTTTTGTGGACGAGGTTCCCCTACGTTGTTATTTTCTTGTTGCGCGCCTTGTTTCTTATGCTCACCAGGTGACTTCGTGGGCGACGCTGAATCGTGGACTAATCCTTTCTTTTTCTCCGTAACATCGTCTCCCTTCTTGCTCTCAACATGCATAGATGACTTCGCGGGCGACGATGAATCGTGGACTAATCCTTCCTTTTTCTCGGTAACATCAGCTCCCTTCTTGCCCTTGGCATGCGCAGATGACTTCGTTGGCGACGCTGAATCGTGGACTGATCCTTTCTTTTTCTCGGTAACATCGTCTCGCTTCTTGCCCTCGACATGCACAGATGACTTCGTGGGCGACGCTGAATCGTGGACTGATCCTTTCTTTTTCTCGGTAACATCGTCTCCCTTCTTGCCCTCGACATGCACAGATGACTTCGTGGGCGACGCTGAATCGTGGACTAATCCTTTCTTTTTCTCGGTAACATCGTCTCCCTTCTTGCTCTGGACATGCACAGATGACTTCGTGGGCGACGATGAATCGTGGACTAATCCTTCCTTTTTCTCGGTAACATCAGCTCCCTTCTTGCCCTTGGCATGCGCAGATGACTTCGTTGGCGACGCTGAATCGTGGACTGATCCTTTCTTTTTCTCGGTAACATCGTCTCCCTTCTTGCTCTCGACATGCACAGATGACTTTGTGGGCGACGATGAATCGTGGACTGATCCTTTCTTTTTCTCAGTAACATCGGCTCCCTTCTTGTCCTTGGCATGCGCAGATGACTTCGTTGGCGACGCTGAATCGTGGACTGATCCTTTCTTTTTCTCAGTAACATCGGCTCCCTTCTTGTCCTTGGCATGCGCAGATGACTTCGTTGGCGACGCTGAATCGTGGACTGATCCTTTCTTTTTCTCAGTAACATCGGCTCCCTTCTTGTCCTTGGCATGCGCAGATGACTTCGTTGGCGACGCTGAATCGTGGACTGATCCTTTCTTTTTCTCAGTAACATCGGCTCCCTTCTTGTCCTTGGCATGCGCAGATGACTTCGTTGGCGACGCTGAATCGTGGACTGATCCTTTCTTTTTCTCAGTAACATCGGCTCCCTTCTTGCCCCCGGCATGCGCAGATGACTTCGTGGGCGACGCAGAATCCTTTGTAAGTTTACCATTCTTATTGTTCTCGCTGTGTGACCTTGTCGCCAACCGCGGTGTTTTGGTCCTTACTCCCAACTTTGATCTTTCGCTGTTTTTGCCACTAATGATCTGTTTCTGTTCGGTTACTTCTGTCTGGTACTGTACCTACAATTTAAAGGGGCAGTGTCACAGGGATTTGGTGTCGTGTCAAAAGCCAACATGTTTTTGTTTTATATTGCAGTATCACAATGGTCCAGTTTTGTGATAAATTACATGTACCACCCTTTTAGTGTACCAAAAACTGCCCATGAGTGTCTAGTCATAGAGCATGAATGAACTACAACTTCAAATATGCTTATTTAGGCTTTTTTTTAACTTATCACATTGGACTAGAACAGACCATCATTTGTCGATTTAATTCTCCTTACTGTTTTAGACTTTTACTGTTTTAGTATAAGGTAAAGGTGTTGTAGCACACTTTTGGCCAAAAAGAGGTAAAAATATCTGTGACACTGCCCCTTTAAATACACTCTAATGCATTTCTTTTTTAGCTGCTACAAGGGTTCATTTTAAAACAAAGAGGCGACAGCACATAAACCACACTCAAAACAGGACAGCACAAGTGTTGAAGACGCAAAGAAGCAGAAGCCGCCTCAATACGGTACATCAGTATTTACTTCTTTCAATTTTGTCATTATGTTATATATAAAACACAACAGAGATTGAGTAAAATGGTAAGACCTAAAGTTCTAATTTATGCATAATAAATTGTTGCTGTGGAAAGTGAATTAAAGTGCATTTTATACAAAATTCTAACCATTATAGAAGGCTCACAAAGGAATGAGACCAACATCTGTTAAGTATGTGGAAAAACTGACAGGACTAAAAAAAAGTCTGTCCAGTCATCCAGGACAAGCAGATTTTTGTGTCAGGCAGGTAACTTTCCCCACTCAATTGCCAGTCAGGCAAGGAAATAGACAAGCCGCCTGTGAAATAAGCTGAAATGACAATTTATGAAAACTTGCTTGCCCAGCTAAATTTTTTTTTTGAGCCTTGAATGGTACTGAGTTTCGACTGGATCTTTTTTAATGATGTACTTGTTTAGTTTGTAAACAAGCTTGTTTATTTTGACTTTTCAAATATTCTAATAGATATTATTTACCTTATATCTATACAGAAAAAGAACAACAGAGTAAAAGCTCAACAAATGTCAACTTCACTAACTGTGGAAGAAAAAGACCGATACATGGAAGTGATGCATGTTGACTACATGTCTTCCGAGCATTCAGACTCGGAGGATGACATGCACGGAGATGAAGATTCTGGGGATTCTGATACTGATGAAACATCAAGGATAAAGGTTTTCAATGTAACTAATCTTAGCTGGCGCAGTCAAGGACTCACTCGTGTCATGCACAGCCTTGACAGAAAGCTTTTGCGCCGCAAGACTTCAAAAAGCACCAACATGTCGGTGCAGAGGAAAAATACAGGCATTCTTTCAAGCCGTACAGCTCCAGAAGATGCCCCTTCTCATGCACTGGCATAGTTGGTGCATTGCACTAGCATTTTTAGAATGGCACTTTGAATAGGTCTTATGATTTAAATATCAGGGTGTCAAGTTGCTTTTTTTTCTTATTTTTTGGCCTTCCTATTTTCTCAAGAAATTCCTATGTTTTCTTATTTTTCTAAAATTGATAAATTCTATGAAAAACTGAAACCTGTATGTCAAAATAACCAGGTGAGGTGTGTGTTTTTAAATCAAAATTTTGCAGGGAAGACATGCTTCGATTGCTTTCATATTTCACCAAGTTTATGAAATGTGATTGCAAAGTAATGGATAATCATTATTTATAAAGTTTTAGACAAAATTACTTGCCTTTTACTGTTTTGCTTATCATGTTGTAAAACAAAATTGCTTTACGCGAAAACCATCTTAAAATTTTTCTTGAAACTTTGTCTGCAGCTAGTGATATGCGAGTACTACAACATTTGAAAGTTTCATTATGATAAAGTGTCTGACTAGATTTTGAGAAGAAAAAACCTTGTTTAAAGCAAAGGGCAATAGGCTGGCATTGCCATAGTAACTGCTGTCACTTGGAAACCAGTGGCACATGAAACTTTAGTTACATTTCATAAACTTGGTGAAGTACATTGGGTATGAAAGCTATCAAAGCATGTCTTTATTGAGAAAATTTGATCTCAAAACATACACTTCTCGGCAAAGAAAACTGAATCAATCCTCCTTAAAGCCTGTTTGAATGCATTTCTCCTGAAACTCGTGCCCAGTGTGACATTTACTGGGAGGTATTTTTTCTTGCTTCTCAACAGATTTTCTTGAAGTCACTAATTAGGGCTTTTTTCAATGTACCTCTTCAAATGGTCAACCTACCAAATTATTGTTTGGCTATGTTTTTGCTGACATTAACATACATTGTACACTGCAATTAAAGAGCCTAATTCACCCACTTTGCATTGCGCGCTTCTATTATTGTTATGATCCGGCTCTAACAAAGCCTTTGGCTCTAACGATATCTCACCAGTCTCGAGTGAATTTCGCATCTTCAATATGGAGACTATGGAAGTCAGTGTCGGCGAGAGAGAGAGCAATATTTCGGGAAGTGACATCTCTGAAGGTGGAGAAGAACAAATATTAAATTGTTATGGGTCTCCTATCGGAGTTCGTCGCCGTGAAGAACAAGTCGCCGGGCAGAGCACACGTGGAAATATAGATCGAGTGGTAAGAAACTCTTCAATCCAGTTTTGTGTTGGATGTAAGTGATGTTTTATTTTTAAATCGGCCCTTCTCAATTCGATCTAGTGTTTTAGGCTAAAAGTTAGCTTTTACGTTGTAGGTTTGCAGTTGTAAAAATACGTGCAGTAGGAAGAAAACTGCGAGGAGCGAAGGCTGTCCGTGTCAAAATGCTAACCAAAAGTGTTCAACGAATTGTTCATGCGGAACAAAAAGAAACGTGTGTAAAAACAAGGCCGAGGAAGGCGAACATATCAGGAATCCTAGTGCCTTTATCCGTCATAGAAGAGCTGTAGAGGAGTCCGAGCTCGAAATAAAGGTACACGTTCCATGTTATTTTTCAACCGCTTTCAACAAAGCTAGCACGTGTCTCTAACTCGCTGACATTATTTTGTTATGAAGCTCAATTCCTCTCTTTTCTCGTATTTTTTTTACACAGGGTTTTGTGGACAAGTTGTCTGCTGACAATAAAGACAAGCTTCTCATTCGATTGCTGAGTCAAGGCCCCGGCAGTCTAGAATACGCAAGAAATCTGCTTGGTGAAGATCCTGATCCACAGCCTCCGGAACCCGAACAAAATGCCGCTGAACCTTGGTGTATTTGTGGCGTCTGTCAAAGAATGCCAGAAGAGCAGGAAAATGTCTGTTGTAAGAAAAGAACGTGTGTAACATCCTACGTTATGTTTAACACTGTTTGTTTAGATCGGGAAGTATTACAGTTGGCAATAAGAGCCAGATGCGACATCCGCGCGGACGAGCCTGATTACTCCACACAGAGTTACCGAAAGGCTGCATACCATCAATACACGCTATGGAAATATGGGAAGCTTGGAAGAGGGAATAGAAAAATATTGCCATCTTGTGTAGTTTTAGTTATCAGACGAGCCTATCCAGCTCCAGATGGTAATTACATGGGTTTTCGACGATCTTAGTATAATATTGAAGTCTGAATATTTTGATTCCACGAAATGCAGTATGCCATTACTGGATTTATTTGAATAGCAGTCACCCCAGATTATATTTTGTGGAAATCTTTTCAAAACACTATCCAAAAACCTACCACGACCACAAATGGAAATATTCAAATATGATCGCAAATTAATTATGTATAGAGCTTGAAAACATAACCTAATCATAGCCAAGTTTGGGGTGTTCAACCATAGCAGTGTAGGTTATCCAGGAGAAGAAACAGCAACCCCCCCCCCCCCCCCCCAAATATCAAAAGCCCTTAAAAATATGTTCACTCCCCTATTCATTCATTCTCATTCCAGACTTACGAGAAAGTCTGTCACTGCACTGAATATTTATGTGTTCAAGACACATCAAGTGATATCTTCAGAGACCCATCAAGCTTTGTTCCATTTTCCCAAGATGTTTGATCTTTGTTTCAGTTGTTGAATTCTAAGGCTGGTATAATAAGGCAGGGACGGCAGAGCCAGGTGGGGGGGGGGGGGGGGGGGGGGGGGGGGGGGGTTGGCGAAGCCCACATTTTACTTGGATGACATTTTATTTTGTTTTAGTATGAGGTAATTATGAAGAAATAGAAAAGGGGGATGCACCCAGACCCCCCCCCCCCCCCAAGTTGAAAATAGGCTCCGTCGTCCCTGTAAGGACAAATGACAATGCAATAAAGGTTTCATTAATTTCTTGATTTGATGTTTTTTTTATTTTGCTCCTGTTACACATCCCCTTTTGATGTCCCCTAGAGTCTACAGTATACAATTTTTTGGCCACTTATTTTTCTGTGCCATGCAACATGTCTCCACAACATGACCCTTCTGTTTATTCCCTTTCCACAATCCTGGATAAATTTTTTTAACTGGAATATTGTAAACATTTTTTTATACTTCAAAATTAACACCAAAAACATTCCATTTGTTTTTGCACCTGTTTTCATACATGAATTTACTTAATCTTCTATTAAAATATATATTTTAATTCATTGTAAGGTTTCCTTCACATTTTATCAATGGAGAGAAAAATAAAACAGTGGTCCACTTACATTGTAATTAATACAAATGTAATAACTTGAAATTTCAAGTAACAATAAGTTATTATTGGTTTAGTGACCGAGTTTCTTTGACACCTACTCCGATTTCTTTTGCGACTGAAAGCGTGACAATTTAGCTTTGACCAACTCTTCAGTTGGAGGTGGCATTCTCATAGCTATTGTAGGGGCAAGATGCACAGGATTGGACGGGGACACTTCAATGTGCCTTGTAATTGGATTTCTATCTTCAGCACGACGTCTCAAGATGTCAGCCTGGAGTAAAGCCAAATGAGGATATTGCTTAGCCTCTTTTACTGGTTGTACCCTCCAATTTTTTGACCGTTTGGAATAAATTTTCTTGAACTGGCCTTCAAGGGTCTTCCTGAATACATGAAAGTTATGGTCCAGAGCTGCCAACAACATCCGTCCAGTAAATACCTCATACCTGAAATAATTATGATACCATAATACTTATGTCTTGATTAAAATCTTAAATCCACTTATACTTTGAATGTGCAGCATCTAAGAAGCAGGCCAAAAAACAGAACGTAATAAGTGAGTTTTCTAGATGCTTTAGATGTGCTGGAAGAGTACAAACTGTTCATAATAACGAGCAGTGAATATCAAACGATTGTCCACAAAGCAGCATTAGACTTTGACCAGTTTAAAACAACTAAGTTACATAAGGAGTAAATGTGGTATTTTTTTTTATTCAATGAGGTGTACATATTATTATACTTACGAAAAACCAATCCGCTTTGATGCATACTTCAACATCATGGAGTTGAAATTTTCTAAATTGCTTGTATGCCTAAATGAAATTATTGAAAAAATAAAACATAATAAACCAGATGAAAACCAGTGGCAGGTTAGGGACTGTCATGGGGTGGGTGGAGGGGAGTGGGGTGGGGAGTTGATTTGAATTCAGTAAATCCTGAGCAAAGTAGATTAGTGACTCTTGTAATGCAAAAATTCTACTACAATGTACCTGAAAAAAACATAGTGTTCCAGGCTCCTCATCCATTGATGGTCTAAGACAATTTTCTTCAGTTCTTTTGCAGCCTTGGAATCCATATCTATGTACTCCTTGCCACCTTCAACATCAGTAAGTGGTCCATGAGAACAAGTACCACCATCCCATTCATGCTCTCCACAAACATGATGTATAATGCCCAACCATTTGTCCTAAAAAAATAATTAGATGTGTATTGGAAATAACCTTTTAGTAAAAGCATGTTCTGATTGGTTGAAAGCCATGTTACTATAACAGGTAATTTTCAAAATGAAATTGAAACATTTTTTTTCTCTTTCTTTATAATTTTGAAATAGGAACACTCGATACAGTTTAGGAGAACTCAAATCAACAGTCGCCTTCATCTTGTGTTTTCACAACCATTTGAATCTTGTTCTCCCAAACTTGTGCATCTAACTTGTGTCTAACTAACTCCATAGAAACACTGAATGCTAAATAATAAATGCTACTAAATGAATAATTATTATAAACAATAATTCCAGTTGGCCAACACCATAAGGAAGTCTTATACATGTACCTTCAATATGTCAAGATCTCCTTCACAAGTTTCTGCACAGTGCCAGAAATGGTTACGCACAGGTTCAACCCACTGTAGCAACTTTTCACAGCCTTTGATCTTACCAGCCTGTAAAACAATTTTCAAGATTGAAATCCAAATTCAAATTTTGAATGGAAATATGAATGGCTCCAACAAAATTTGCTAATATCGACCTTTTAAACCATATCTGAAATAATCATCAATAACTAAATATTCATAACAATAGCAAACGGTCTTAAGACAATCCTGTGTTCTTCAAGAGTATGGTTTAGTAAAAGGGGGCTGATACAGACATTGGCCACGAAAAGCCAGGACCATTCACAAACCTAAAGTGTAGACATTTAACCTATTTTATGAATAAGGTGAACTGCAACTTCAGTTCACTGTAATAATAATGAAAAGTCATGTACTGTACGTACAGCAGATATCTTGGCAGTCAGCTTAATAGATTTGTGCCAGATGTCCAAAGAATGGAACAGATTTGCAAGGACTTCACAGTTGGCAGCTGCAAAGGAAAAAAAACATATGTATGGATATGCATTACAAATAAATATTTGGTTTATTCCAATTTTTATTTAGCTTTGTCTCTACTTATTATCACAGAGACAATAGAAAACAAAAATTGAACCAAAACCAAGTTTGAACTACAATGAGAGAACAAGAAAAACTTGCTTTTAGCACAAGATAAATATTGGATTGCAAAGCTGGGAGCTCTTGGGCTCCCTAAGATTTTCACAAAGCATCCATAGAAAACATTCACCCAATTAAAATAATAAACAGGAAATTTCACACTCATTTGAGAGGTCAGTCTCTTTTTTTACACAATAAAGAAAAATACCAAATGAACTACATATTCCCAATGACTTTATCATTTTCATACTTGAAGCACATCCATAAACTGTCAATAGACATACTGATGTACAGACATACCTTTCAGTTCCCTGACCATTTTCATGATCACTTTGGATGCATCTGTAACAACCTCTCCAAGGTTGAGGCTGTTCATCATTCTCTCCAAAAGCCTTTTACAGCCCATTTTCTCCATTAAAGTGGATGTTCCTCCCGCTTCACGCTTGTCAACCACCTCAAGGTCAACAATGACATTTAGATAGTGCTCCATCATTGTGTACACACAGTACTTTGCGCTGAACCCAGGTGAATCCATTCTCCCATCACCACAAACACATCCCAAATTACCTCCTTCATTTTACTCCACAAATCACCAATACTAGGCAAAGCATACAAACTCTGAATCCTTGAGAAGGTAGTGGAGGACACAAAATTTAAATTCATGCTTTTAGCTAACAAACAGACCTTCTCAAAATTGTTCCCAGATACAAGAACTGACGAAGCCAACAACACGGATGACACATACGTTTTTCTCCCAAAACAGATGAAGAACTCCACACACCACCATGGCCCTTACTACACTGGTGTGTTATTAACAATACACCAGCCTCTACTTCCTTATCAATCACTTTTCGCATACCATTGCAACCAACTTCTGAGCACTGCCCCTCAAACAAATTAACAATTTTGTTGACTTCGACAACAACCCTGTCTGCCTTGAAGAATTCCAAATACTTCTGCAGGTTTTCATTTGGCAACGCTAAGCCTTCTATCGCACTACTTAACCGGGTCTTCATGTCTGCTCTATACTCCTCTGAAGTCATTGGGCCAAACACTGGTTCGTTCTGCACTGCTGGAGCTACAGGTTCAGGCTCTATTTCGACAGCTGTGACTGTTGCCTCATCCAGCTGAGACAAATACCTGTAGACAAAATATCTGAACTAATTATTACTTTAACTCCTCTTGTTTTATTATTTTTATTTTTTTTATGAAATCAACATGGGTATATTTTCTATGAATGTGATATTTCACCAAAGTTAAGTGCTTTTCAAAGAATGAAGAAAGGTTTTAAGCACCACAGATCCCTAAAATGTTATTGCAAAATAAAATAATGTAAATATAAAGGCCAGAGGCAACAATGATTGCTGAGGTACTATACATGTACACGTTCCAAAATCAAAATGTCAGAAAACACAAATAAATTTGAAAGATGATGGCTGGATTCTCAAGGACTTTCCAACTTCTGGGCTAAAAGTTAACTATTACCTAATTATGTGACTGTGTAAAGAGAAAGTACAGTATGTCCAAAAATGCAACTGTTATATGGCAAGGCATACACACTGTAGTTTGCAATAATTATTGTCACCTCATCATTCTGTGTAAAGTAAATGAGAAATAATCTTACGCAAGCATTACATGTAAGTGTTATTTCCAATGTAAGCAAAATGATTCATAACATTCTATTTACCCTTGGTTATCCACTCCGAAGGAATCCTCCGTTAGTTCTTCTTCACTTCGAAGACCTGCATCGGAATCACTATCCACTTCACTCTCATCTTCACCACTTACATCAGAGTCATCAATCTTGACAATATCACTGATGGACTCATCATCAGATCTAAAATGACAAAAGATATGTGAAAGATATAAACATGTACATTTTCACAATAGGCTTAATTTTACAATAACATTGAACTAAAGAATCTTACAATACAAACCAGAAACAAATTTGTGGTCCAATGGCAGTAACTGGATGTGGTTATCTCACACAATGTTACTTTGTAAGGCAAGAAATAGCGATACATTCTTTGAAATCTGTGAGGTGCTCACAGGTTAATCTCCTATGCAGAAGTCACTTGGGCTCGGAAAATATTCCAAAAACCCATCTGGTCAAAAGACAATGCATAACAACTAATATAACATTCAACTACCTCCCTGCATTATTAGCACCTGTCACAATGGGATCTCTCCTCAAAGCAAAATCTTAGTATTTGTAAAGGAAATGATATTGAGGCAATATTGAAACTCCAATGTGCTAATCACCACAACATGTCTACCTACAGTGTATATACTGGCAAGATTTCAGTATAACCCCATACATGTATTATGCATGAATGTGCTATTGTTTTTTATTGTTTCATTCCTTTGTTTCAGTTCATAGAAATGGATTTATAATAAAGTATGGGGTTTATATGGAATTCTTTCCAAAAACCAACTTACTCCACTTCGTTGGCAGCTTCTGGGAAAGGGTTCCCTTCTACAGACGAAAACCAAGGATTCCAAGATTGTATGTCTTGCAGAAGAGTCCGGTGACCTGTCACAAGCTCTTCTTCGGCTTTTAGAGTTGAATCGCCAGTAATGTCTACTTCAATCCTGAATACCACAAAGTAAACTTTTCAGAGTCTTATCATGAATGAACTTATAACATTTGAGAAAATTATCACTACATTTCATATTTTGCTTGCATAAAGCAATCAAAACAAACAAATTTAAGATTGCTCACTTGCTGCAGGATGTCGTAGTTGTAGTATTGGCATCAAGGGATAGAGGTGAGACTGAAATATCTCCAAACCGATCACCTTTGTTAACTGGAGTTGACTGCAATAACAATTGCCTTCTCGATCTCCCTACGAATTTATAGAAGCACAATGTATCACACACTCGTAGCATTTCTCACAATAAATTTCTGCACTGTGAAAGGAACTGGTATCACCAACAAGAACTTGAAATATTCCGAAATATAATCTAGTTGGCAAATATAGCAAAGAAAGCCCATAAAAGAAAACTTACGTTGCCTCGGTGTTGAACTGCTCCTTGCCCTTGTAACTCGTTCCTGCTGAGTTTGATCGCGTTCGGCATTGAAATTTTGATGTAGAAGAATCTCGGCGAACTCGCTGTTCGTGATCCCTTGGAATCCCATTGCCTTCTTTCTTTCATTCCACATATTATATGTAGATTCCCGAAGTTTTAACGTTTTGATGGCTTCTTTCCTCCGAGGACGACCCATCACGGGTTTGCTCGCCGCCATTGCGCGTAAAGAACATCCACAAATCCACAAATAACAGTACGTGAAGAAGGTCTGATAATAATAGATCACTTTTCCGTAACAATAACAACTAATTTTCTCTTTAAATGACCGATGGAAACAGATTGCGCTTCACACTCTTAGAATTCCGACTTTCGGGTACCCTGAAAATGGCGGATGAATCAAAGTGAGCGCGCAATGAATTTTGGGTGAATTGGATTCTTTAATATAGCATTATCTAATAAGTTTGAGTATTTAATTGTTTAATGGGGGCAAAGTTATGGCTCATTTAAATGTAAGACATTGGGTCGTTTCATTGTGTAGTTTTAGCACAAAAGGGATTTTGATTTCGACAAAAAAAAACCTGAAAGTGAGGCTTGTGGTTTTGAATACAAACGTTTACATTTGAATGAGCCAACAATTTGGACCTATTATTTTTCTTGTAGTGTGATATCAGTTTGTTTGAAAACCTAGCCAAGCAAAAAAATGCCGGGCATAAAATGTAGGTTTACATAGTCTGAGAGCCTTTTTTGAAAAAGGTCATAAGGCGAGGGTTGTGTACATTGATCTGATGGCCTACTACCTAGTCAACTTAACAATTCTTAGATTTTCATTGGGTGAATAACACAAAACCTGGCAGAACGTTGTTAAATATTCATTAAAAAAACGGTTGAGTGGCAACAGTATGGCAATGTTAGATTTTCTACTAAGGTACAACTATATGTATACACAGAAGTGTGGGATTGCAATTGTCAGTTATCGCAATGTGACAAACTTGCCCCAGGTGCAACCTTGACTTTATTTTATTTAGCTAATAATAATTACAGTAGCTTAAGGGTGCGTTCCTTTGGGATGATCGGGATCCGGATAACTGCTCCAAGATCACTTGGATCATGCTGCATCAAAGGAACCGACGAATCCTTGTCCAGAGTGGATTCGTCGGTTCCTTTGATGCTTCATCATCCGAGTGATCATGGATCAGTGATCCGGATCATCCCAAAGAAACGCACACTAAGTTCTAGTTATGTCAAGTTATGCATTGATGTTTTTAAAGTTGTAGTTGATAATAACTGATTTTTAGTATTGTGCATTAAAAAATTTCTCATGACATAAATTTATTGCCTAACTGACGGAAAGGTAGTACAGTGTACATGTTTTCAACAGCATTTTCATTGTAAAGAAAGTAGCACTTGTCATTTCCAGAAAATTTTAACTCTATGTGATTTTAATAAATATTTGGTAACCTTACACTTGTTTCTTGTTGTTCATCTTTTAATTTAATGCATGCAAATAATTTGGAAAAAGGACATATTTTGCAGTGGTTTTCAGTTCAGACATTTGAACCCATGCATCGTGCGGTGTATGCATTATGTGAATACGGGTTACATACATGTATATATATCAACACACTTGCCAAAGGAGCAAAACTGCTAAAATATATGTGTTTAAACAATTTGCGTCTTTTGCAAACGCGTTTTAATGTAGATGATTTGCCTAAAGAGCAAAAATGTTCAAAAGTAAACGTTTGACAAGGGGTGTAAATACGGAGCAAAAGTAAACGTTTAACAAAGGGTGTACATACGGAGCAAAAGTAAACGTTTAACAAGGGGTGTAAATACGGAGCAAAACTAAACGTTTGAAAAACAATGTAAATACGGAGCAAAACAGCACTTTGCTATCTTTGTAAATATGGTGCTAATGTGGTATTTGACTAAGAGCAAATACGATTGAAGTTAGCGCAAATATATATCTTTACAATATAATTACAGTACGTGTAGGGGCTGTCAAATGCGCGCTTGTTCACATCATTTGACAGAGTTGTAAACACGGTGCAAAGGAGTATATTTGAAGACTTTGCTATCGCAGTAAATATAGTCAAACATGGTATTTACCTTATATTTGCTGCCCATGTAATTCTTTCCATGCAGTTGTGAGAAAATGCCGTTTGAAAAGGGCTTAAAATTTGCGAATCTGCCACAGCCACACGAGACGAAAATTTGCACGCTCGCCAAAAACATGAAATCAATCCTAAATCACTCATCATGTGAATACAGTTTGATCGAATCTCAAATAATCAAAATAAATCAAAAAGACGCTGAAAACTGGCAAAAAGTAGGTCAAATAACTCACACCAAGTTACCCCAAATATGAAGCGATTTTCTTATGCAAATTAGCCCAAAACAAGGGGGGGGGGGGGGTGGGGGGTGGTCAAGTCGCATGAAAATAAGCCAATTCGTTTTAAAATGGAATATTTTTTAATGATATCAGAAGGGTAATCCGTGGTAGAAATTTGAAACGAATCGGTCGACCTCGAACCGTGGGCCCTGCCTGGTTTTCTCTGACAATGACACTTAACTGGTCAAGTACCATTGAAAAGTTACCCGTTGAAGAGATTACTGACCCTAGATAAGTGTTATTTTGGACGATAACAAATTAGTGGGAACTGGGGGCATGCTCCCTTGGGAAAATTTTAATTTTCAGAACCTCGAAACCACTATTTCAGACACTCTGGTACACAACAAATTTTTTGGGTGCCCCCCTTTAAAGCCATATTTTTCGGCCTGGCCCCATCTAAAATCCCACCAGCCCCCCCCCATCCCCCCCCCCCCCATCCCCCCCCCCCCCCCATCCCCCCCCCCCCCCCAACCCCCCCCCCCCCCATCCCCCCCCCCCCCCCCATCCCCCCCGCCCCCATAAATAAATGAATGGTCCCTAATCAGCAGTAATGAGTTTAATAGACACAACTTGGATTTATTATCCATCTTCTTTCATTTGTTTTCTCTTGGGCCAATAGGAGGCATTGTCAGGTTGACAATATGACACAATGCCTGCCAGGTGGAGGATAGTAAGTCCATTCGTTGCACTGGCCAAACAGCATTCAAAATAGACCATTCTCTAACTCGCCCAATAAACCGTTCAACATGAATTCTTGTTGATGCAATGTCAAAATTGGATGCAACCTCTGCCTGAGTAAACTGGTCTGACATCTTCTGAGCAGGGCGATTCAAGTATATTCCTTTCAATGCACAAAGACCTTGAACAGCAAACCCTCTGTCTGCCATTAGTTCATGTTCTGGTTGAATCCACTGGACAACTCCTGACTTTTCAGGATCAGGCCTGAGCTCACAAAGGGAGGGTATGGCGAAAAAATCTGAAGGTCTGACTCAAGGGTATTTGGCTAAGGGAGGGAAAGTTGTCAAGATGATGGTGGCAATAAGTCACGGTAAAGAAGTAGTGATTTGCGAGAGATACGAAAAACTGGATGCGCAATATTTTGCATCTTTTATTGACCAACATTTTAACACCATGTTTGCACAATCTTGCAAAGGATTAACTCGACTGTGGCTGCAAGACGGTGATCCCTCCCAAAACAGCAAAACAGCCTGTGATGCTATGGCTCATTGTCATTCCGAGCTTTTAAAAATACCGCCTCGAAGTCCAGACTTAAATCCTATTGAGAACATTTTTAATATCGTGTCTAGAAAGTTGGAAAAAGACGCTCTTAATGGAGCTATTACCCGTGAGTTCTGTGATAGAGTGCAGAGAACAATCTATGGTATTTCTCAGGAGTTGATCGATAAAACTATAGAATCTATGAGTAGTTGTATCACCGACATAATAGTAAACAACGGCGATAGACTGAAATATTAAACTATTTTCCATTGTGTACTTGTACTATCTTCAAATGATTCAGTGACGGTTTACGATATATTTCATACGATTTAACGTGGGTTTGCGATGGTTTACAACGGTTTTTGATGATTATGGGCGATCAATTAAATAAACACTGATCTATGGCTATTATACAGCGATGCAACGAAACTGTGGTAAATCGTAAAAAATCGTTGGGAACAGATTGTAAATCGTCGCATATTATATATTCATAGATGAAAATCGTGTTAGAATCTTTTGTATGGAGAAAATGATTGTCCAGAAAGAAAATATTTACAAACAAATATCGGTAAACAATGACAGGCCGCTTCTAAAATACAGCTTTTATGAGTGTGCGGCTGATTGGCCCAGTGGAGCAGCGCAAAATTCCTGATTATGATGCATATGACAACGCACGCGGGTGCAAACTTCCCTTCCTTTTTTTTTTTAACTTCTTGGCCTTTCTTTCTCTCTTATTTGTTTTCCACCGGCTGAGACAAGTCTATTTTGTATTTGCTATACCTAAAAGTAATAAAATATAGTTTGCACCAAGCAAGTATGAGCGTCTTTTTGTTTTATCCATTAACACGAGCAACCTCGTTCCGAACGAGGTTGTAACACGGGTACATTTACCGTTACTTTCATAACTAATATAATGTAGATTAAATGAAATAGAAGCGTCTCACTACTGTTTAATTAATTAATTAATTAATAGGAGCACAAGCGATCTGTTGTTGAATACTCATTGCTAAGTACAGCACAATCATTGTCAGTTATCGATTTAAAATGAGTTCTGCGCAATTTGTCGGCAAAACTGGAACAAATACCAGTGCACTGCCATGATTTCAGTTTCCCTTTCATCTATGGTTCCTCCCTTCACATACACGAAATTGTGTTTACTGGTATAAAAAATTGGGGTATAAAAAATTGGTGTGTCCGCATTAAACTCGAGGTCCTTAGAAAAGTGTGACTTTGGGGCAGGAAGATGTACTGGCTGTCCCTCGAGCATTAAGAGGAAATCGTGCCATTGGATGGTTTGCGCATTCCATCGAAAGTCGTTTAAAAATATGACCTCTGCTTTTTCAGCCCCCACCCAAGCAAAAGTGGACGAAGCAGGATTACTAAATGACTTATAAACCACATTTAAAGGATTAAGGATGAACGTTTTCCCTGTGTCAGCTGGTCCCTTTATAAGAATGTTTTTGAATTTTCCTCTCCCTTGCTCCAATAAATTCCTAACAGCCTGAGTAAAGGTGTCTTCTGAAATGTCATTCCACCAGAGTAGCTGTTTGGCACACTGTAGCCATTGTCTGTTGCACTGTTCGTTGCATGGGTCTTCCAGAGCGTTCTCTAAAATCTCCAGTCTGGTCATTCTCCTCCTGCGTAAAGCTTCACTGGCCTTCTCCATTTCCCACGCGGTTGCAATTACTTCTTCAACTACTTTATTTCCTCTGTTGACAACGAATTCAGCCAGGTCAGTTTTTCCTTCCGCTTTTTGGATGCTTGTGAGTGCGAGTAGTTCAGTTCTAGTTTTTATTTGCTTCGACACCACTATCTCTGACACTTGAAAAGAGCTTAAGCGCTGAGATAGCCTTCGTTTACTTGACGCCTTTTTCGCTGCCCCTCTACCTGTAGAAGCAGAACTTTCTCCATTTTCCTTCACCCCCACCTCATCTTCTCCGCTTGCAGAATCTGTTGCTGAATCCTCTAAATTGTCAATTGTCGTTTCGCACGAGCTTGACTTGCTGACATAGTTCTAGGTGGGCCTGAGTCAAGTCTGGATGACTGGGAGACTGAAGAAAGTTTTCGTCTTCTTTCATTGTGTACAACCAAGCACTGTAGTAATTCACGTGACAGTTTGAGAAGTGAACATGGAAATTCCATTTGTGTTTTAAATATTGGCGAATGGGTAGCCACCACTTAGTCTTGTCTAGCTTTATAGTCATATGATAATGCTTTCCTCGCTTTTTATGCCCTTCTTGGCAGCATGACCACTGCACTATTTTCGCTTTCGGACCCTCACATTTTGAAATGGCTTTGCAAACTGCAGCAGCGAATGATTCTTTTTCAGGAAAAATACTGAGATCCGCTTGGCTATAAGTTAACAGATAGACGCTTCGTACTTGTTGTGGTGTGAGCTGCTGCAAATTGTCTTCAAAACCGTCAGATTGGCTCTCCGAGGAACTAGAACTCGAACTATACTGCGAGAGCAACTCCATTATTGTGAGGAACTGAGTTCGCGACCTTCAGCAGAGATATGCAACGGTTATGTTAAATTCCCGCACAATGATAACAATAGAGTTTTTTTACAAGGAACCTATCAGCTTTGTTAAAACAACATAACTTAATCTTCACTTTTGGTCAAAGCTCAGAACATGCAATTATGCATATTTAATAGTTATATCAATAGAGTAGATAACAAATAAAAACACATTCATTATGATACTATTTCAGTCATCTTTTCAATCCCGCACAGGGTTCCTTCTTTTCAGCTAACAAGTTCTTTCTGTTATCTTCATTTATTGAACGTGCGCCTGAAGCTTTTATATTCCGGAATGTGATCTATTTAGGTTCTTGTAACACCAGTGTGAACCTCGGACAATCTCGGACAGAATGAAATGAGAAATAACACCTCCCCTCCCCCCGATTCAGTGATGGATTTGCGCGAAAACCAAAACGCGCCATTTTTCCCATCACTGAATTGGGGGGAGGGGTGGTATTAATTTTTGATTTGAAATGTCCAAGATTGTAGTCAGGAAAAATTTAAGTCTTTGGGAAAAGTCAAATTTTAAAGTGCCCATAACGTTAATTTTTTTATATTCTCATCTGAATGTAAACACCACACAAGGAACCTCTGCGAAACAATTTCGTGCTTTGCACAAAACGCGAACTTTATGAATATTTCAAATTTTCAAAATCCTATTTTTTTTTGCGGTATACCTGTCCCGCTGTAAAGAAGGCCAATGGGCTCACATGTTCGTTCCTTAACCGAGAGGGACCGAGAGGTGGACCAAAATGGTGGCAAATTTCAAAGACTTTAAAAAATCATAACAAGTTCACGTTTTGCTGAAATCAAAATATTTTTGCAGATGTTCATTACGTGACGTGTAGATTTCGATACGAAAATACCAAAAAAGGTGATGGGCACTTTAAGAGTACTAATTTATTTATTGCCAACTCAGCGATGTTTTTGTGTAATCAAGAATGCGAGCTGTTAATGTCAAGGTGAGTAAAAAAAAACATTTATTCACACATATAGCCATTTTTCCAGGTTGCATTACAATGAAGCATAGCTGGAGTTGGCTGTGAGGGGAGATCGGAGGCCATTGCCAGGACTAATTTGTGAATTTTCTTAATTTAGTTGGTCAGGGAATTTCAAAATCCTGTGGCTGTGGGACCATGTTATTATCTCTGAAACTAAACCATTCGCAAACAAGCTTGTGGCACTTTTAAATAAGTAAAATAATTTGGAAAATTTTGCAGGCTTGTAAATTCATTGACTTGTATAATATTAAGAAGACATAACAATGACAACATCACTGTGTTACTTTTTAAGTTTAATTTACAAGTACAGCCATTGTTTTAGAGGTTGAAAACAATAGCCACACTTGTTAATTACATTTGTAAAAGTTTTATTGAATTGACCCAGGTTTATCAGATGCTCTCGAATTGTGTTTGTAAAAAGTGGAGATGACAATGTTGATGGTTATGTTACATCTGTTCTAAAGAGTTAAAACCTAAAACGAAGTTTTTGCTACAGCGGGGCCTGTTTGTGGAACAACTTGCCCCAAGATTTAAAAAGCGTTTGTTCTATTGGGCAGTTTAAACGGGGTATTAAGAAAGTATCTGAGATATCGGATTCCCACACGGCAATCATGTAAAGCAGTTGTACAAGTTTTAATTTTTAATTATTAACTTAACTGATGATTCTCCGTGTTTAAATAAAGATTTACATTACATTACATTACATCACGACTGAGTCATAGGTGCAGCATTTATAGAGACCATTCTCAAACATATCATAATTTTATTACATCAGCACTAAATAAATATTTTTTGGTCACATTGATTGGTTTTGATTTTCCTGATAGTATCTTATAATTAATAAACCCACGATCCTGGCTGTAATCATATCAGGCAAATTCCTAAGACCCTGTCCAGGATCTTGAAACACTATTGACAGGATCCTGAACACGATTATGAACCTGTTCAGGATCCTACTTAGAAACCTGTAACTTATAAGATTCTGTCAGGATCCTGATCAGGATCCTGTTTGGGATTTCTACCAGGGTAACAATGCTACAAATTGTGTTAATCAAAACAGTCCTTTCTGTAAGTGTAGCTTCCCTGACACAAGATTTGGTCGAACAGCAACATTGTAAACGCAGCCAGGTTCATCAACAACGACTAAATGCACTTCATCATCATCTGAATCGAAAGATTGAACTTCTGCTTCATACCATCCTTAAAATAAGAGACATGATCAGTAAAGGAACGTTTTTATATTTTTGGGGGAGGGGCCTGGCCAGGCAAATGGGAAAACTTGGCGTGTAAACATTTTGTGCCCCACTCCTCCCCTCCCATCCCACACACACATCGAAGGCAAAGGAAATTAATCCCCCCTCCCACACGCACCCACAGAAACCAGCTTGGAAAAAAGCTTTTTAGCCCTTCCCATGTATAATATCATTAATTAGACCACTATTCCAATTACATCCTATTGCAATTGACATGCCTGCCTTGAGGCAAAGACAATATCATCTGGGACAGTCATGTTTGACCTGGACTGTCCTTATACTTACAAGCTCTTTTTTTCCATAGAAAGTTGCATTATTATTATCATGCATCTTGCCGGTCACTGTTCACATGAGGAATCATTACATTAAATCAGTGATGTAATGTATTAGTAATAATAATACCAGATTTAAGTAATGTTTAAAACACGAACAGCAGTGTTTTATCAAGGTTAAAAATTCGAGGCGTAGCCGAGAATTTTTAGACTTGATAAAACACGTGCTGTGAGTGTTTTGAACGACTTCAAATACATTCCTCCAAAAGCGCGATGAACGAAATTGTACTGTACCAGAAACATCAATGGGCAGCGAATGAGGATTCTTTGAAATGGTCATATATTGCTCAGTTGAGAGCCACAAGGGCAGTTGGGTTGAGAGTGCTGGCACACTGGAGCATTGATGAGGTTGGGGCATCAGGATGGAAAACTAATATGCACCTTATTCCCTATTATTGATTTATCTATATGTTTCGTCTAATTGTTATTTGTTGCTATATAAATATCCTAATAAATTAGCTTTTTATTCCAAGTATTGTTGCTGCCAGCAGTTTTGCTGTAACACTGAAGAAGCCCAAATGGGCGAAACACCTGTACTGATTAAACTTGAGGAATGTGAAACTTTTGCTGTTGGCTCCTATTCTTCACCCAAAGCTAATTATCATTTGTATCCTCTGAATCGCCATCACAAACGACCTCAGCTTTGACTACTCAACCTTCTCCATTCGGGTGGTTATTATATAGTACACCAATCGACAATGTATTAGGATGAGTTGAGCCATAAACTGAAACTCTTCATTTCATTGTCTTACAAAAGGTTGGTATGTCGGAACTGTCGCAGCCTAAAACAAAGGGAATGATATCATTGAGGTTGAATTTGATCCCGAAGCAGGAAATCAAGGCCACCAAACTCAAGCTTTCTAAATCTACTAAAAGTAAAATAAACGACTACCAACAAATTTGTGAAGTTTGAGCTGTAGTGGACTTGCACTGGACAGATGATGACCTCACTGGCACAGAGTGGTCTGCGAGTAAGCCTTGGGCTTAAAGCCTTCTATTTTGTATGTAATTTAGTGCAGGACTTAATGATTTCCCATGGTACTATTTTTTTGCTGATCTGGACACGGATAATGACAGGCGAGACTGTGACATCAACCATTCTACTAACTTGTGCCTTTTGCAATAAGTGAAACCATGATATTCTAAAAGCTTCAAAAACTGATTAATAATTCATGAGCCCCAGACCCAATCAAATTAATGATAATGCATCACGTGTGTACTCTTTATATTGATAAAACACCCCTTATTAGTATTCTTTATATAAAGAATACTAATAAGGCTAAAAGAAAATAGGTTTCCTTTACTGATCAGTATTCATTATAAAGAGAATACTATTATATGGGTAGTACTTATTCAGGATTCTTAGTACAACAAATGGTGACTGATATTTTTGTTCATTACTGTTTTACGATATTTAGCACTCAATACCATCTCATTTGAAAAATGACAACCAGAGATCCTTAGCAGTCCACCCCATTTTGATGATAGATAACAAGGTTTTTGATATCCTGGAAAAGAAATCGAAAGACTATTACACTTTGTTTATAAGGTCTAAAGCACAATACCCTCATCACTCACAATACCTGAAACGCGAATTCGACTTAACAGAAGTCCAACTGGAGCAGGTCTTCTCTTTACCCCATACTGTGTCTCTAGAAACCTACGTCAAAGCCTTTCAATATAAGGTCCTTAACAATATAGTGTACACTAATACCAAACTGTTTAAAATAGGTTTTGCGACAGATGATAAATGCTCCTTCTGTAAACTTGAACCAGAAACACTGAACCATCTTTTCTTCTATTGCATGCATTCAACGGGATTTTGGAAAGAATTTGAGTCGTATTTCCATTCACTGACAAACGAATTCATTTGTATCACTTTGCAAGATGTGCTGTTAGGTGTTATAACCTCCGTTTGTTACCCCCTGCTTAACTACTTGCTATTGATTGCTAAAATTTACATATGGGATTGCAGAAGGACTCATACTTTACCTAATAAAAATGGCTTTAAGCTAAAGGTGAAAACAAAATATGAAACAGAAAAATATATCCATATTAAAAATAGCAAATTGGATAAATTCAATAAGAAATGGGCGCTTATTTTACACACTTTATAAGTGAAATGTCTTCGTTCGTTAGTGTTAGTTTAGATGTTGTTTCACGGTAGTGTAATTTATTATATTGTAAATATTGTATTGTAAGTAGTGAATAACTAGTCGTAGTGTTTGTAAGTAGTTGATTGTTGATTGAATAAATGTAATGTCAAGGGAAAAAAAAATCCTCTATATATGTTCTATATGTTAAATTTTGATGATGAGATTCACAACAAGGAGTGGCATTACTGACCTATGATAGCAGCTGTGATTGGAGGATCCAGTTTCTTGTAGCCTCGAGGGTCCCCACCACCATAGTTTGACATCTTTAACACATCGTCTTTAGAAAACACTCATTAAACTTCTAACGAGAATTGTTGGCTTCGGACTGAAGCACGCATTCTTCTGTTCCTGGTGAAGATAGATTGATGAACCAGGGACTTAAAGAACGATCTGTAAATATAAAATAAAATCATTAAGTTCTATGGTATGGATAGTAAAATAGTTCACCATTTTTAATAACTTTATACTTCACAAGTAACGCAAAGAGAAATATCTCATTATCGTCAGCCATCTTGTTTTTAAACATCAAGGAGACCTGGTATCGAGGATTGCATCAAAAAATGTATTCTGCGCGTGCGTATGTCCTTATGTTTATGTCGCTGGTGTTCTCACGTGCTTATGCTTGTGCTTATGCGCTAGTGAGAACTGGCCTTAAGGCATCAAGGACATTTTTTACGTTTCGTTTCTTTCCCTTCTCGACCTCAATAGATGGTGTTTTATACGAAAGAACATCTTTCAGGCATTGCGTTCTTGTGGTGAGGGTATTTTCTTGTCCATGTTCAAACTTCCTCCTTCAACAAACAGTTATCATATTGAGTTCTTACTGGGCTCTAGTTATTTGTTCCGCTGCCTCTGATGTGTAGGATGCAGAGATGTTCTCTTGAAAATGCAGCTTCCAGGTAGCCTGCCTTGAGAAGCCCCACTTTTGCAATGAGTTCTTCCTTGGTGCTGAGTTCTTAAAATCTATCTCAACTAAGCAACCAACAATTTCATCAGTCCAGCACTTGAACTTGGTATCGATTCTATCCTTCCATCATAAAGTTCAGCTTCGTCCAAGCAATTGACTGGTTCCTTATCACGTGTTGTTTTTTATGATGCGTTGCACAAGCTCGTGTTTTTTACCTGTAGCAAGTAGTCGCGACTCACTACACATTTTTGCGAGTGTTTCTTTGCTCTCTTGATACAGAGAGTGCTGTTTCCAGGTCTCTTTTCGCATGCCCTCCTCTTTCTGTTCTTGTAGTTTATATCTGCATCCTTTCCTTCCACTATATAAGCTTTTTGGTCAATATATATTTGAACAATGTTAAGCTTTTTAGATACTTTTTTATAGGTGTAGACAGGACAAAAGTATTTCGTTTCTTCTTCGTTCAGAATAGATGCCTTTGTTTTCTTGTAAATGTTAGTGGCTGTGGAGGTTTCCAAAAGAATACTCTTTTGTAATTCCCTTTCAACATCGACTGTTGCCAAAAGTTTTGCCCTCCGTGTTCGGTTTTTGCAGGAAACAAGTTCTTGTTCAATGACTTCGATGTTTTGTTGCAAGTATCCTTCAACGCTGCTTCGTTGCATCTCGATGAGTTTTTTTCATCTGGTATAACTGGCAATTGCTCGCGCTGTCTTGTTCGCTTCACATTCGCGTTTGCTATTTTCTTCTGACGTTGGTAAAAGCGACGAGAAGTGCATGGAAAAGGTAAGACAGAACGATCTTCAATAAAACAGACTTCAGTATTTGAAGGAATGTAAAAACAACTGCGTGATTCTTGATCATATAACGCATCCTTTCTCCCAGTGAACGAATGTCACTCTCTGAAAAACTGGTATTCATTCTCTTCTTTGTGTCTTTTATGATTCCCTCTTGTACTCCTCCTTTTGTATTTCGACTTCTTCTTTTTCGTTATCCGTTGAGCCGTTGCTTTCACATTTCCAGGTCCTTTTGCACTCAATATTTGCTTGTTTCTTCTCTGGTTTGCTTTGATCACACATATTTTCGCTTTCCTGTTCCCCTGTATCTTTTTTAGTATTTTCTTCCTCGTGTGAAACATTTTCTCTCTTTACTTCACTACCCTGCCGTTCTTCTTGGTTAATACATTGAGACGCATCCTGATTTTCTTCATGCCTTTGACCATTCTCAGTTCTGCCCTCACTAATCAAATTAATGTCTATTAAGTGTTTTCAGAACATTTCTTTTCTTCGGCATCCAGGTCCTTTTGCACTCAATATGAAGATCATTACAGATGAAGAATTTTTGGTCTTGTGGGAGGCCTACCAGTCGAAGAACCCAGAATTTCCGTTCGAATTGTATGAAAGATTTGATGTACAAAACATTGACGAGGCGGAATGTTTAGCTGAATTTAGAGTCCGCAAACAAGACATCCCTGTGCTGGCAAATGTTCTTCAACTACCAGCCAACATCCATTGTCAACAAAGAACAGTATGTGATAGAATTGAAGGCTTATGCATGCTGCTGAGGAGGTTTTCATATCCATGCAGATATTCAAATATGATCTGTCGATTTTGAAGACCAGTGCTGGAGTTATGCATAATAACGAACGAAGTCATGGATAACATTTTCAACCTTCACAGCCACCGAATTGCCCAATGGAACCACGATATTTGGAGTCCTCCTTTGTTACAGGAGTATGCCGATGTCATTCATGCCAAAGGAGCCTCTCTAGAAAACTGTTTTGCATCTATCGATGGGACAGTAAGACCGATAGCCCACCCCGATCAACACCAAAGAATTGTTTACAATAGGCACAAGCGTGTCCAGTCAGTTGCTCTTCCAAATGGGCTCGTTGGGAATATGTATGGACCAGTTGGTAAGTAAGAATTCCAATTTTGTATATAAATTGTATTCCTCTACAATGTATTACACATCAGCTCCTAGTAGACTGATACCCTGCAAATTCAATAAAAAGTTTATATATGTACGGTTGATCTCATTAAACATCATCCCCAGATTCACATTACAGTAGTTAATTTTTATGCACAGCCAGGGGAGCAGGGATTGTAGTTAATTCCTGTGAATGAACTCCATTACCCATGTACCAAAGGGTATAGATAATACTGAAAACATTTCAATTTTGCTTTCAGAGGGAAAAAAGCATGATGCTAGTATGTTGGTGGACTCCACCCTCCTCCGTGAGCATGAGCGAATGCATTTTCCCTAACTTGTGATCCTATGTGTGTGTACGGTGACCCCGCCTATCCTTTGAGAGTGCACCTTCAAGCACCATTTCACTATGGCAGGGTAACTCCAATGATGGAAGCAATCAATGCAGAGATGAGTTCTGTCAGGGTCTCTGTCAAGTGGCTGTTTGGGGATATTATAAATGATTTCAAGAAAAATTTAAAGATTGGCATGAGCAGTGTTGGAAAAAAAGTATCTAGTCAGTGCACTCCTTAACAATGCGATAACCTGCTTTTATGGGAATACTACCTCAGAGTTTTTCAGTCTCAAGCCCCCTTATATAGAAGACTACTTCAGATAAATAAAAGCATTGAACAGTTTATTTTAGTATGATTTAACACTCAAGCTTCATAAAAGTGTTTCCTATTATTTGGTCAATCTCTTATAAGGTCAAAATCATGCTGAATATAGATCGATACAATGTATTAATCCATTAACACAACACAATACAACTGCCAAGGAATGAACATTTTGCCTGATAAAGTGTATTATTCAGATACCTAACAAAACTCTAAGAGGTTACAACTTTCGGTTTTCTTAAAAAAACGAATGCCTTGTCTTTAGTACAAGGATAAGACCAAAATGTAAAAATTGTGTAGTTGTTGAACAGATGCATTCAATTAAAACAGTGTATGCTTTAACTAGAAAGTTAATAAATGTTCCAACTGAAAAGGCCGCAAACAAAGTGTGTTATTTCTACAAGGATATCACTTCCTAGCCAAAGTTTGCATCATGTTCATCAATGCTTGCGAAATCTGAACTTGCTGCTCCGCTTGTTTATAGAGTAGCTCAATCTGCAGCTCTTGCTGTCTGGTCTCGCTTTCTGCTCCTTCCTTTGCAGCTCTAGCTCCTGCTGGCGAATGGATAGCTCACTCTTGGCATTTTCTTTCACGAATTCAACCGCATCGCCCCCACTTCTTTGCCTTTTTTTGTGCCCCCGTCAGGAGATTCAATTGATTTTCTCTTCGAAGCCATCCATTCCATTGCTCTGTTTCTGACTTCTTCTTTTCTTAAGCAAAAAAGCTCTCTTCTTTCTCAGAAAGCTCTTCTATCAGTGCATCTTTTTCCGACAGCTCACAATCAATGCCACTGGCTTTCAGCTCTTCTTGTTGTTTGGGATATCTCTCTAAAATTTTTGAATGTATTGCATTCCCATTCATTTCAAAAGTCATGCTTGATGGCCCCAAGGCAGTCTTTGCAGCAACAGAGCTGGGGGGCTTGTCACTGTCAACACAGCCCAGGCAGCTGAATTTCATGGTACAGGTTGGAATTTTATTTATTGGAGCCCTTCCTTTTCCAGTCATCCTTGTCTTCCCCTTCATATAGTGAAACACTCTACTATGCTCCTCTGGTGGACTAATTGCAGTTGTAGTGAGTCTACCAAGTGCAGCCGGAACTACTTCTTGTACTAAGAATTGATGGCTGGGGGTGTTGGCTGGTGGAACAGACTGTGAAGTACCAGCCCCTAAAAATATAAACTGATAATCTCACACACACAACGCTGGAAAAGTGTGATCTGGGGATTATGAGTATTCTGATTTTGACCTTTTAAAAGTCGCTTGCTGTCAACACTGCTTAAAACAGTATGCAGTACTGGTGTTATAGTGCGCAAAATTAAAAAAATAAGCTTTTATAAATATGCAAGTTTACTCGATTTATCTAGGAATATAGAAGAATCCGGCACCGATGCTGCTTTGTCATTGCACAAGAAATTTAATTTCCCACACATCCATTTTTCCCTATTAAAGACTCATGTAAAGGACTTTTCCAGTCTACTTTTTTTATTGGCCGTTCCAAGGTTGCGCGGGAGATTGGGTCAAGTTACATGTTACAAAGCATCATGGGGCTGTTTTGGGGGACGCCATTTGCTTGAATTTCTCGTAGCTTTGGTGTTTTTCTGCATGTACCGGTTGTACTCATTGTCTTCTATTGTTTGTGAGGTACTGTATTTGTGGTCTTGTTTTGCATTTGTATTATTATCTTTCTTTGTTCCTTTTGTTTTACGTCATCTGTGCTCTGGTACACACAGAAAGAACCAAGCTTGGTGTTTTGATTTTGGTTGTTGCAAATGGGTAAATTTAACTGTTGTGTGCCAGGATGCACAAATAACTGGAGGAACTTGCCAGATATAAAGTGTCACACGTTGCTGAGTGATGCTAAAGCTAGGCGTTTGTATAAACAACTCATACGCAACGAAAATTTGAAGGTGGATGCACAAAACACTAGGATTTGTGGAGATCACTTCCCTGGGGGAGAAAGAAAGTGCAGAACCCAACTTCCCTCTATATTTCCTTGGACTGTGACTCCTCAAAAGCGACGACTTATAGAGAAGCGTGAGTCACCTTCGACGACCAAAAAAAAGTCGAAAAGGATTAAATGCAGTGAGCTTCGTGGTGAGGATGTGGTTGCTGAAGAAATTGAAAATGATGTCATTGTCAATGAGATACCAGCAACTGAAAATATTGATGTTGTTGCTTGTTCAGCCAATAAAGATCAAGCTTGTCAAACTGAAGACTTAATAGGTTAAATCTTATAATGTTTAATAAGTTAACTTCAAAGTCTTAACGGGTTAACTTTTACAATGTTTAATATATAAGTTAACACGCTAAAGTCAGTCAAAATTAAGAAGGCGCGCGCGAGGGGAACAGCGCGTTTTGAACCGTCGCTTGCAAAACAGGCTAAAGCAAATGGTTTTGTGTCTGCAAAACAGTTTACCTCCCTGGAAGTCAAGTAAAAAAACCGATGTGCTGGTTCAATTAATCTACTGTTTATTCACCCTTAAAAATAAATTAATTTGATACTTTATGTCCTAATCAATGTTCATCAGACAAAATCAACTACATGTAAATCTAAATGAATTAACTCAAACCAAGAGTCCTTCATTACTGTCACTACGAGACCTATATACTGTTGTGCTTTACTCAGTCCTTAAGCGAATCGGCTTATGTTAATATTTGTAACTAATTCAAAGCAAGATGCAAACTTGGTTGGATGATAACAGAAACTTTTTAATGATAAATTAACAACTATTAACTGAAGTGGTGGATATTTACCGAGCTACGACATAAGGTCACTTTTTTATTGGACGTAACAATGACAAGTATTTATTATGAAACACCACCCAATCTAAGACTTTTCTTTGATTTTCTACATAACTGAAACTCTGAAATACTGATCTTTTCAAACCAGATGCAATGCTTATTAATAAATAAATATCCTCGAATGGAGTTAATAAGTAAAATACAAAAAAAAAAACATTCATAGATGAGGAAAACTCAACAACACTGACTGACTGGCATACAACTAGCCAGTTCAAGCTAGATAATCTTATAATTTTAATGGACCCTATAGTATCCAGAATGGAGAGCCACAGAGTTGTTCACTTCACGCTTTTATTCCCGCATCTAAAAACTAATCTCTTAAAACATGTCATTGATATCTATCTAGTGATTGCGTGTTAAATCATAACGTCTTCGATCCAATTACAATCGCGTGATGTAAACACTATATCCCTCCCCAAATCAAATTGAATGAATAATATAGATCAACATATGAATCAGTTCAGTGTTCTTACTAGCGGACAAGCTTTTGTTCTCTAGCTGGCAGCTAATATATTCATAGGAACAGTTCAGTTCATTTGCATTTTAATTTCTTAAAGTTCAGTTCATTGTGTGACATAGTCACGCAAGTACGATGGTGGTCGACGCTGGCGTGGTGGAAGATGTCGACAGTCCATTTCATCCACACTTGGAGCGGAATCTGTGATACATTCATCATCGCTCTCATCGATGTCTTCAGAGTGGAACTGCAGTTTTCGAGTCAACGAGACATTGCGCATGATCTGTGGTTCTCCTCCCCTTCGTAGGAGAAGGCTGGGACCCTTTCGGCTGATGACAGTGTACGGTTTGGGGTCGAAAGTACTTGTTAGCTTGGTGTTCCGACGCTGCTGCAGGAGGACTTTATCTCCTGCTTTGACGTTCGAAGGTGTTGCGCGACGGCGTTGGTCTGCATAGGCTTTGATCGTCTGTTTTTTTTGTTTATCTCGCAACAGGACGTCATCTCTCGGAGTAACTGTGGTAGATTTCACCTGTGGCAACTTGGTTCTAATGTTGCGGCCAAACATTAGTTCTGCAGGGGCCACACCGGTTACACTGTGAGGTGTCGCGCGGTAATTTTGAAGGAAAGTGTAGATTTCTCGACGCCAATCTTTCTCTTCTATATAGGCTGCTCGGAGAGCTTTTTCCAGGGTTCTGTTGGAGCGTTCCACTTCGGCGTTGGCTTGAGGCCAGTAAGGGGTGACTTTTCTGTGTCTGATATTGTTGTCCAATAAGTATTCCTTGAAGGTTTCGGAGATGAATTGAGGTCCGTTGTCACTGGTTATCTCCTCCGGAAGACCATAACAGGCGAAGATCTTTTCAAGGCGGCGAATTAGTGTTTCAGCTGTGGTTGACTTGAGGATTTCAACTTCAGGCCACCTGGAACACGCATCGACCAACACCAGTAGGGTTTCTCCAGTAGGAAATGGGCCGCAAAAATCGATGTGGATGGACTTCCACGGCTCGGAAGGCATGGTTGTCATGCGAAGGGGTTCGGGGTTCGTCTTCGGTGCTTGTGCCTGGCATGGGATGCACTGACTGACAAGGTTTTCAACTTCGCGGTCGATTACTGGCCACCATACTTTGGTTCGGAGGAGTTGTTTTGTTTTAACTATTCCCTGATGTCCTTCGTGAGCAATTTTAAGGGTCCTCTCTCGAAGCGCTTTGGGGACGACGATTCTTGTTCCACGAAGAACAATGTCGTTGATTACTGAGAGTTCGGTTCTTATGTGAAAGTATGGTGTTAGACTGCTGTGTGCTTTGGTCCACGTGCCTTGTTCAATGGCGTTGTGGACGTCTTGTAATTCTGTGTCTTGTTTTGATGCCGCTTGAATTTCTTCTAATGACATGGCTTTTGGGACTGAATGCCGGGAAACTCCATTGATGTACTCTTCTGCAATGTTTCTCTCTCTAGACGGTTGGTTTTCGATTGGAAGGCGTGACAACACGTCTGCTGGGTTGCCTTTTCCTGGTGTGTATGTAACTTTAAAACGATAAGGTTGAAGTCGGAGTGTCCAACGTTCAACTCGGGCAGGTGGCTTGGATCTTGGGTGGTAGATTGCTTCTAAAGGTTTGTGGTCGGTAAACAGCTCGAATTCAGTGGCGTACAGGTAGAGATGGAATTTCTCGCATCCCCATACTATGGCTAAGGCTTCTTTTTCCGTTTGTGAGTAGCAGTGTTCTGCTGGCGTATGCTACTGGACGCACAACCCCTCTTTGAGTTTGTGTCAGAATTGCTCCTAGACCCACCGGACTTGCATCAACACGCAGATGAGTTGGTGCAGTGGAATCGTAGTGTGCGATGACGCTCTCGCTTGTAAGTGCGGCTTTTAGCTGCTGAAAGGAGGTTTGGTGCGTCGTCGTCCACACCCAGGGAGTTCCTTTCTTTGTTAGCTGTCGCAGGGGATCAGCCATGGTTGCAAAGTTAGGTATGAACCGTGCACAGTAGTTAACTAGGCCGAGAAAACTTCGCACTTCTGCTGCATTTGAAGGTTTTCGAACAGTGCGGATGGCCTCAATTTTCTTGTCCTCTGGAGAGACGCCGTTTCCTGACACCACGACACCAAAGAAGGTTAGTGCGGCGACTCCGAACAGGCACTTTTCGCGGTTGACGGTGAGGCCTTTCTCACTGAGGCGCTTGAACACTTGTTCGAGGTTCGCATTATGCTCGGCGGCATCTTTCCCGAAGACGATGATGTCATCGGAAATGTTGCGAACTCCGTTACAGCCTTCCAACACTTGCTGGATAATGTGTTGGTAGACTTCCGGGGCAGACGAGATACCAAACATTAGTCGTTTGTATCGGCGAAGGCCTTTGTGCGTGACAAAAGTGGTTATCTCGCGTGAGGCAGGTTCAAGTTCAATCTGATGATAGCCCCATTTTAGGTCAAGTTTTGAAAACACGGTGGCGCCGGTTAACTCTTGTAGTGTTTCTTCCAAAGTAGGAATGGGGTGACGCTCTCTGAGAATGGCTTGATTGGCTTGGCGCATGTCAACACATACGCGAACATCACCATTTGGTTTCGGTACGGCAACGAGCGGGGACACCCAAGGCGTTGGCCCGTCTACTCGTTCGATAATGTTGAGCTCCTCTAATTCAGTCAGTTTTTCTTCAACTTTCTGGCGTAAGTGGAAGGGAAGACGTCTGGGACGCTGCGCCACCGGTTGTATCTTGGGGTTGAGATGAATGCGTAATTGATAGTCTTTTAATTTACCGATGCCGTGACAAACTTCTTTGTGGGCTTGAATAATGTCATCAAGTTGTTTGGAGTGTGGTTGCATGATACTGTTGACAGTGCTCGGAATAGTCACAGACAAGAGCCCTAATTCTTGTGCGGTCTGTTTGCCAAGCAGGCATCCGGCAGAAGACGACGTTACGACAATGAATTCGGTTTCCATTTGTCGCCCGTTTGCCTCTATGTTTGCTTTAAACTTGCCTTTTGTAGGCAGCGGGGCGCTTGAACCATAAGGGAATAGACGCATCTTTGTTTCTGTTAGCGTGATTCCTGTGGCGCGTAATTTCTGGAATGCGTTGTTATCGATAACATTGACACTAGCACCCGAATCGATGAGCATAGCGATTGAAATCTCGTTGATTTTGACGCATGTGGTCGTCAATGTGTCGGTGCTCTGATTCTTGTCGATCATGAATGCATATTCATCGTCTGATGAGTCGCAGGCCTCCACGTGTCGTATGAAATTTCTTTGGGGTGCAAATTTTTTGGGCCGTTGTGGGTTTGAACGGCAAACCTTAGCAAAATGTCCCTCTTTTCCACAGTTCTGGCACTTTTGACCATTTGCTGGGCATCGGGGATCCTTGGTCCAGTGATCAGTCAATCCACAACAGAAGCATGGCTGGAAGGTTCGCTTCGAAGGGTCGCGTGACGTCGTGCGTTCTTGGTGTTGCGGCCGATACTGTTGCGTTGGAAGAGCGTTCGCCGAGGCGTCTGTTGGCAACGTCGAAGGTCCTTCCATTAGGGAAGCTTGTGTTTCGGACGCTTCTGACGCGCGTGCGATGGTTAGGACTTTGTCGAGGGTAATGTCGCTTTCTCGAAGTAAACGGCGGCGTAACCGTGATGAGTGGCACTTGTCGATTACTTGATCGCGGATCATTTCGGTTTCTTTGTCGTACTCGCAGGTCTTGACGAGAGTTTTTAACCTTGTAACGAAGGCGTCGACGGTTTCGGTTGGCTCCTGTGATGCTTGACGGAAAATGTGGCGCTCGAAGGGTATATTCTTTTTTGGCTCGAAGTATTCACACAATTTTCCCACTGCAGTTTCGTAATCTTCCCCTGTATCGTCCAGCGTCTCGAAAATCTCTTGGACACCGCGTCCGGCGAGATGTAGCAGAAGAGCGCGCTGTTGCTTCTTGTCAGTGACTCCTGACGCAGTGAGATAGTATTCGAATGATTTCTTCCATTTTCTCCATCGTTGGCTGAGAGTTGCAGTGTCTTCCACTGAAAAAGGTGGGACGGCTGGTATGTCGAGTACTTTTGCCATCTGTTGTATAGAAGTTGTGTTTTCCCCGTTGGTTTCGGACTGAGTTGTTGTAGGGTGACTATGCGCAGGAAGTATGTCCCCTTCTATGGGTTCTTGGTTTGCCAAAGAATCCTCGTCGCCAATTATAGTATCCAGAATGGAGAGCCACAGAGTTGTTCGCTTCACGCTTTTATTCCCGCATCTAAAAACTAATCTCTTAAAACATGTCATTGATATCTATCTAGTGATTGCGTGTTAAATCATAACGTCTTCGATCCAATTACAATCGCGTGATGTAAACACTATAGACCCAAGACACATATTATAGTGAAAATGGCATTCCAAGTCCATGGATGCCTCTTTGTTGCACATACACTGTAATTTTCCAAAGGTTATTAAAACGTGGAGTTGAAATGTTAGGTTCCAAATACCTCCCCCACCCCCCCTTTTTTCTTGGGGGGGGGGGGGAGAATTATTTTAACTCCAAATTTGACTTTGAATCCGAGGTTAAAATAAAAGTTAATAAATGAACTCCATTTGAGTTATGACTCCAATAAAATTAACTCCAGTGGGAAGAAGTTAAATTAAGGTTCACTTCACGCTTGGAAATTTTGGCCTAAAATCCGGCCACAGAAATGTCCACTAGTTACCAGTCTTCTTATCGCAAAATGGCGCTCCGCCATTTTTATGGCGTCCCCACCGGACCCTGGTGGTCATGGTCCTGAAAATAACCTTTCGGCGCTGAAATACAAAATCTACGGATTTCAAGCTTTGTTTTGATGCCTCACTCGTTGAGTTTGTCCATATATTTCGGGATTTTTTCTTTCTTGAAGAAAGGTTTCCAGGTCCAGTTGTAGTTAGGAGATAAAACCTTGAGACGCTTTCAAAAACAAAGGTAAAGCTTTCGTTTTGCTCAAAATAGAAACGGTAGAACCACAGAAGAGATATTGCTCGTTTATAATTTCGAATCAAGCGTTCATAATTTCTGCTTTACATGGGAAAAAAATTGTTTCAAAAACACAGGTAGGTAAACCTGTGACCGGTGGATGCGACGAGCGATAGATGGGGAGAAAGAAGAGAAGACCCATACGGAGAGCGCTCGCATTTTCTCAGAAGAAACGATTCCCTGTTGGTGATTTTGCTAGTGAACGGGCTACCCTTCGACAAGAGTATTTGTCAAAGAGTAAGGAGCTCTCTGCTTTGAGGAAAAGGTTAAAGCGCCTACAAAAAAATAGTGAGAAGGTACGAGAATCTGTGGATCAGTTTCAACTTGAGGTGACACTGCCAACCCAAATCCGTGCAACAGCATTTCAAATCTCGCAAAATACCTCTACAAGTAGGAAGAAAAGCCCAACTGAAATCTCTGTTGAGGGTGAATTAAATTTACCAAAACGCACTGCCCACAGAAGGCAATTAGAGACCCTGATTGCTGCTTCTGAGGTAAATGGAGGTTCAGTGGAAAATAGAGCTCCTGCTCTTGACGGAATGTTTTCAACTGTTCTCAAGTATGGCAAGATGGCTGATATTGCTAAATATTTTGGTTCTTCTAAAAAGCTTAAAAGGGCAGCTGTTGCAAATATAAAGACTCATGCAAAGGAGTATGAGAAAAGCAATGAAAATTTCATCCGTTCTCTATCTCTACTTTACGCTGGGGGGATCATTGGGAAGGTAAAGTATCAGCAAGGGAGATCAGCAATGCTCATGAGACATACAGGAAAAAAAACCATGAAAGGTTATCTCTCAAAGGAGAGAATAACATTTGGTTTTGGAATTCCCATTCCAAGACCACTTTCGCACAGTGCTCTAATGCATAAAATTAAAGAAATAGATGTCGGTGAAACGTTTTCAGTAAAAGAAACACTGTGCACTTCCCTACCCATGGATCAAAAAGTTGATGGTGTCTACAGAGACTTGGAAACAATGCTGATTATGCTGAGTAAATTTTACTTTGAAACAGATGAATTTAGAAAGGACAATGACGAACTCAATTGGTTTGGTGACCAGGAAGGATCATTTAAAGTGGCAATTGGAGGGGATGGGGCACCATTCGGAAAGTGGGATGAGTCTATGTCCTGGCTGGTGAGTTTCATTAATGTGGGGCCAAGAGTGGCTAGCCCAAATGATAATTTTTTGTTATTTGGTGCAAACTGCAAAGAAGACCATCCTGTTGTAAAGCAGTTTGCTAAGCAATTAGTTTCCAAGATTGAAGCAATTGAGAAGAAGACATACACAGTGTCAGGGAAGAAAGTAACTTACACTTTTGAGTTCGTTCCCTCAGATATGAAATTTTTAGCTTTCCTTAATGGGGAATTAAACAATGCTGCCACCTATTTTTCCAGTTTTTCCAATGTCTCAAAAGTGGACACTGTCACACTGGATGCCAAATTTGGGACAACAAATGATTGCAAATGGAAGCCATGGTCCTACAAAGAAAGATTGAGCATTGCCAAACAAGTAGAAAGGTTTAAGGCAAAGCTACCCTCCAACCTTTCATCCTCAACAAAGAGAACAAAAACCACTCAATTTATTGCCAGCAAAAAATAAAGACAGGAATTTGAGCCATTGATTGGCATGTTGTGTGATAAGGAGGTTGTAGAGCCTCTTCACCTAAAAAGCAATGGTGTTCAGCATTTGCACACAATGCTACTAAACCTAGCAATTTCTTCAAGTAACCTTCCACAGAAAATCAGCAGCCTATCAGAATTGTCCCCAACATCTGCAATGTCAAGATATATGGAGGCTCTAGAATGCGATGTGAAAGCTGGACGCTTAAAAAAGCAGCTTGGAAGATCGCTCTAAAGACAAAGACTTTTCTTACAGACTGACTGGGAAGGATTCTAGATTAATTTTGCATGGGTTTATGTACCCTGTGAATGCCATCAAGGGGAATTCAGAAGATCCTCAATTGCTTATGAAGCTTTTGTTCATTGCTTTCATTGCAATCAAGCTCAGAGACTGTGCCTCCCTTTTTTCAATGTATCACATTACTCCCCCATCCATTGATCAACTCAAGGGCATAGCTCGAGATTACTTCACAGCAGTGGCACTCTTCACAGGCTCTGCATCAGGGACAGTGTGGAGCATTGGGCACTTGGTCCATGCTCACACTCAGTGGATGTTCGAGAAATACAAGACCGGATTAGGTGTAAACACCATGCAAGGGAGAGAAGCAAAGCATGTTCAGGTAGCCAGCTATGCGAAAAACAGCCTATTTAAAGAGCGCTGGAATCAAGTTTTCAGGCATGATTATATAAGCAAACTTTGGCTCCCTCTCCACCAGCCATCTCTCTTGACATATCATCAATCAAGAGACAGCCTCATCCCTAATCGTATTACCTCAGATCCACAACACTTTTTCTCCTGTGGGTTTTCCAAAGGTGAACATGATGACAAATGTTTCTTTTGTGGTCATAAATTCATGGCCGAGATCAAGAAGTCTGTTGCTGAGGCAAAACCTACTAGAGTGTGCTTGAAGTACTTGTCTTAAACTGTTTAACTGTAACTAGGAGTCAAAAGGTTGTACCAAAGAAAATAACAGAAACAATGTAGCCCTTTAATCATAGTTTCTTATATTATCAAGCTGACAAGTTACAGCAAAAAGGATCACATGTCACTCTATTGAGCCAATTATTTTCAGAACAACAAATTCTCAGAATGTCAACTTCTTTTAAAATAGCAAAACAAGTAATTGTATCTCAATGACTTTCTTATGAGAACAATGTGAATATTTTGAGGTCTGCAAAAGGTTTTTACCCCTATGTTACCTTCCAAGTTTGAAGCAAAATCTTTTCACAATTTGCACCCATAATTAATTAGTATTCAGTGTATAATATCAAAACTATTCTATATAGCTTTACAGTGTATTTATGTTGCTGTCTCAACTCATTTGCAACTGAAGACCTTACAAATGCATCCAATAAATACCGTGAAACAAACTGTTCCTGTTTCAGTGCTGAATGATACCAAAGGTATTCCAATACCCGTAATGGAAATTCAATTGCAAGGTTTCTTCTTTAAATTTGTATCTAATAATTCCATTCTTCCTGTCATCAACAATAAGTTTCACCACACCTTTTTCAGCTCCTAGCTCCTTGGTAAATGCTTGGCAGTCCTCGAATTTATTGAATAGACCGCACAGTCTTCTCATATTTGAGAATCTTATTGTCACTGAACCAGGCTCCTCCAAAACATAAACACCATAACTTGTACGATTTACAATCCCTTTGTGCAATAAATGGAACACTTCCTGTGGCATCGGGACATCAAAACAGACCATCCAAGGATGGATTTTACTCATTCGTGGACTAAGACGGCGAAAAATGCCATTCTTAGCACGTATCATTGTTCGTTCTAACATTGGGTAAACATGACTGATTTCATGCTGATGTCGATTTCGAAGGGGACCGTATTTTCCGTTCACAACAGCTTCAGCCACCTTCTCTAGCTCTTTGAATGTTTGATCTAGATCTCTCAACTTGTGTACATTTGAAATCCGGCGTTGAAATGCTGATTTTTGGCCGCTCAATGCTCTTTTGATCCCACTAATAATTTCTACTTGGTGTGGCTCACTTTGAGCCGCCATCTTGTTTAGATTCGATTTTTTATTTACAAGGCCCCAATCCCGCGCAGCCAAAAAAAAAGTTGGCCGAATTTGTGGCCAAAATTTCCAAGTGTGCTTTAGTACAATTTGCGACATGTGTCATGTTTCGCCATTTCGACCATGGCGCATATTTTTTTGTTATAAAATAAACGCCACTTGGAATACAAAAAAAAAGTCACTGGAACAAAGCATGCTCGATACACAAATATAGCATAATCAGGCATTTCCGAGCGTAAACTGAACCCGAGTTACTATTTTGTAATATCACATCGTGTTAAAAACCATAGACTATTCATATTTACATATTAACACCTGACCTAGTATGAACTATGAACGCAAATATAAAACAAGAAAGATGTTACCGCGCTTATAAGTGATTGAAAACTGTTGACTGTAATTCTAGGAATAAAATTAATATACACATTTCTTTACGTTATTCCTAATAAGTTAAAGAAACAACTATTACTTGTTTCTCAAACTTCTATATCTACTACGTGTTATCATAACACTATGAAAACATGAAAAGGTTTTCAAGCTCTCCGACAGCAATTCTTTACAAAAAGCTGCATTAATTTCATTGCCAAAAATATAAAAATTAGGAACTTGAACTGCCCAGTGCAAGTACTTATAACTCGGAGTTTATCCACCCAGTTTGAACAACAGTGAGTGAAAATTGAAGTCAAGAAGTAAACGTGCAACATGGTGGGCGTGCGAGGCTACAAAAATGCCATGCTTAAAATAATTTTGTCATTCTTAAAGATTCTACATTTTAGTTTTTCAGATTTTGGCGATTTTGGCATTTTTGGCGGGAAAATGATGTCACGAACTTTTTTTAGTCTCTTGGGATATATGGTTTCTGAAAGTCCCAATTATAAAACATAATATTTTTAAGAATGACAAACTCTATATTGTGGTAAAATTTCAGATTAATTGCACTTGAACTTACAAAGTTATTTGAACCATTTTTGCATCATCGAGTGCCTACCAGGTTACTTTATCACGGTAGTGATGGTATAAAAAATGCAGCAAGGCAACAACTTATTCAGTTACAGGCAGGCAGTGAGATTTCGCTTACCTTATTCGTATGAGCCGAACACTTAAGGTTACCGTGTACCTTCGGGGGTGTCTCCAGTATAACAGCTCTTCGTCCTAAGATTACGCTTAATATACTTAAACCCAGATATCAAATTAAAGCTTACAGAGCTAGCTATCTAAATATGGAAACCATTTGGTAATAAAATGAATTGTCCAATTTTTTACAACGTCTAAATTCGAACGTCCGAATCAGCTTTAAAACGCTATAACTCAAAGCGATTATTGTATTTTGCTATTAATTTGATTTGTTCTCGGGTTTCCGGACACGAAGCGGTAAAAAAACGTGTCGGCGATTTCCCATATTCAATTGCAGTGAAAAGTTACAGAATATTTTCGAAAAAGGGAGAAAAAAAATTAGAGTGATCGCACGGAAATAGCTCTTGACGAAAAAAGTTTTCGGAAATAAGAAATTCGCCAACAAATGTTTGTTGATTATATGTTAGCCTAGCTTCTGTCCAAATTTCAGGAAAATCGAACAAATTCCCTTTGAGTTGTAGCTCTTTAAAGTGTCCCCTACAAGCGAAAAATTAACTTTGAGAAAACAGTGCTTAGAAAAACATATCCCTATTTATGTTTTTCCCTCTGGGCTTCTCTTATAAACATAATAAACTGAGTGCTGTATTGACTGAGCTTGTTTACTGGCCAACAATATTTTTACTCTCACTCAAAGGTTTGGAGTAAAATGGCTGAGGGAAAGCCCAAAGCCGCTTTTATTAAAATAACCAGTTTGTTATTCATATGAAATATTTACAATCTGCTAGAAATATTTTGGACCAGTAAAGGTGAGGGCCACCAAAACGCCAAAAGCATAATAATGAAAATAATGATGCTGCCCCATCCCAGGAAATACAGCACTCACAAAAATTATAGATAGTGTACTCAATAAAATAAAGGAAAATATTGAGACTGCTGCCCTTGCTAATCAGTTCCATAAATAGTGGACAAATCTTATAATTACTAAACCATAATATGATTGAAATGGCTAAAAATATTGAGACTGCTACCCTTGCTAATTAGTTCAACGTAAGCCTTTAACTACCAGGTTACGGAAACTGCTGCCCCTGCTAATCAGTCCCCTAAATCCTGGGCAAATATTGTTGTGAAACCATAATTTTAAATGATTAAAATGGCTACTTGTGCCATAAATTAACATATCAACAAACAACAACAATTAAAGGCCGTTAAAAACAACAGCCCATTAATTCCTTGGAATACCAAAAATTGGAGTATCCTAATTTGTAAAACTAATAAACCCAAGAAATATGAGAACTGCTGCCCGTGCTAATCAGTTTCATATTCCTGAGAGTAAAAAAGACACAGCCCCCCCCGCAAGCTGTAGGTCTTGCCCAAATAACTAGGTTGAAACACAAGGAATGCGGATATATCTATTAAAGGCATTGGACTTCCACCGGCCCAAAACCCGTATCTGGGCATCAGACACGGCCCCAATCCTAAAACTGTGTCCCTTATATTGTGCAGGGTTGAGCCCACAAAACTTAATTGCTAGGGACAGTTGATCGGTGAAGTTGGTTCGAGAAACTGGATGACCATGTAATGTCATGAAAAGGGGGCCGGGTTAGTTACCCCGTTGAGCTAAATAATCCAACATCAACTGAACTGGGCAAAAAGCGGGTGCACGATTGATGACCAAGGAAAAAGGTGGCTGGTTGTAACTGTGTTTAAAATCATGGAAAGTAATTTTTAAAGAAACTATGCTATTGGAGTCATTCACCAGCTTCACTACTTGATGTATTTGTAAAGGCTGAGGACCGAGGCCAGTTGTGGAAGTTATTTCACCGACTCTAAGAAAGGCATAAAATGCAATCGACACATTTGATACTTTGAACATGAAAATCTGGAAGCAGCTTCGAGGATTTTATGTAAAATTGGATGAGTAATTGGCAGCCGACTATCCAGACGGGCTCCAATCTTACCATAGCCTTTTAGCATTTGCATAATAAAAAAAGGCATATAGTCTCCCATATAGTCCCCCATATACAATCATATACAGTCATATACAACCATATATAGCCATATACAACCATATACAACGGTATACAACCGTATACAACCATATTCAGCCCTATTCAGCCATATACAACCATATACAACCATATACAGTCATATACAACCATATACAACCGTTTACAACCGTATACAACCATATTCAGCCCTATTCAGCCATATACAACCGTATACAGTCATATACAACCATATACAGCCATATACAACCGTATACAGCCAAATACAGCCATATACAACCATATACAACCGTATACAGCCATATTCAGCCCTATTCAGCCGTATTCAGCCATATACAACCATATACAGCCATATACAACCGTATACAGCCATATACAGCCATATACAGCCATATACAACCATATACAGCCATATACAACCGTAATTTCAGCCAAATAAAGCCCTATTCAGCCATATAGAGCCATATACAACCGTATACAGCCAAATACAGCCATATACAACCGTATTCAGCCATATACAGCCATATTCAACCCTATTCAGCCCTATTCAGCCTTATACAACCATATACAGCCATATACAACCGTATACAGCCATATTCAGCCCTATTCAGCCTTATACAACCATATACAGCCATATACAGCCAAAAACAACCATATACAACCATATACAACCGTATACAGCCATATACAACCATATTCAACCATATTCAGCCCTATTCAGCCTATTCAGCCATATACAGCCATATACAACCGTATACAGCCATATTCAGCCCTATTAAGCCATATTCAACCATATACAGCCATATACAACCGTAAACAACCATATACAGCCATATTTAGCCCTATTCAGCCGTATTCAGCCATATACAGTCATATACAAACCATATACAACCGTATACAGCCATATACAGCCCTATTCAGCCCTATACAACCATATGCAGCCATATACAACCATATACAACCGTACACAGCCCTATTCAGCCCTATTCAGCCATATACAGCCATATACAACCGTATACAGCCATATACAACCTATTCAGCCATATACAGCCACATACAACCATATATACCGTATTTATTCGATTAAGCGCCCTGGGCGCTTATTAAATTTTTGGGCCTTGAGAGTGGGCGCTTATTCGAGGTGGGCGCTTATTCGAGGTGGGCGCTTATTCGAGGCTGGGCGCTTATTCAATTTTCACCATTTTCAACAAGTAGTAAGTTTATTTTGCAACAAAACAATAAATGATAACAAAACGTGAAGATGTACCAAAGCAGAATTTTAACTGTTAATTAAAAGTTTCTTTAAAATACTAAGAAAACTCGGTCTTCGGGGAAGTCTCTTAGTAGTACTTAGTCAATTTCAATCTCATTGTCACTAAGGCCAATTAGCGAACTCTCTGGGGTGGGCGCTTATTCGAGGCTGGGCGCTTATTAAATTTTCCTACATACAGGGTGGGCGCTTATTAGAGGTGGGCGCTTATTCAAGGTTGGGCGCTTAATCGAATAAATACGGTATGCGTTATTGACCAAGCGTGAGGTCAAGATGGCTGGATATTGGCCAAGTTTATTGACTTCGTCTCAGTCCATAAAAACGCAAAAAAAGAACGAGACCAATATCCAGCCATCTTGACCGAACAAGCTTGGTCAATAAAGGATTTATTATATGGTCAAAGATTCTCGCTTGTTTATTTTTGAGCGCTGGCAACACTGACTTCTCTGTTCTCGTTTTCCGTAAGACAAAACCGCTTCCAGGCTTAATATCACTTTGAGTTTTAACTTTTGCATTTGTTGGTTTTTGTTCTAAAATAAAATCACGAAACTCGTCAATGTTTTCTTTGTTTTGACTCTCTTTCGCCGTGTTTTGAGACGCCATTACGAAATCTTTTTTTTTGCGGGATCAAACGGGAAATCCCGAGCGGACAAGATGGGCCCATCTTGCCCGCTCGGGTAGCCAATCAGAATACAGAATTCGCTTCATCTTGCCCGCTGGCGGAGCCTGCCATATAATAAAAGCCATATACAACCGTAAACAGCCATATACAGCCATATTTAGCCCTATTCAGCCCTATACAGCCATTAATACAGCCATATACTAAAGAAATAAAAAACGCGCTGAGTGCATTGTTGAGTTATAAAGCACGCGGGAATTGTATTTTATTTTATTTTTGTCATTGTCACGCGTCAGTGAACAACTGAACGGACTGATCACACACGCGCGAAATTTGCGCGTGTGCGGCAGCGTTTCTTGGCGAAGCTGAATGACAACTAACGAAGTTAGTTGAAGGTTCAACCGCTCGGCACACACCGTGAATGAAGGAGCACAATTTTTGGAAAATACCTTACAGTTTTTTATCTCAGGACTATGAAATAGACTTGACACTTCCTAGAAAAGTTCTGATCTTGTTTTAAGTGGTTTGAAGTAAATCGATTTCGCCATTACGGCTGTGGGAATGAAGCGAGAAACAACAGCGATCGATTCTGACAGCCTGTGCCTCGATGTTTGAAAATTTGGTGCAGATGTAAGGGACTCAAAAGCCACATCGACTAAAGGTAACGTTGTTTTAAACGATTATTGTTTTATTTAGCTGTAAATTTCTGTAGCTACTGTCCCCGCTGTAGTTCTTTTAGAATTTTCGCCGCTCTGTTTAGGTAGCCGTGTGTTTTTTCAATTTGTTGATTCCAAATTGAACTTCTTGAGACACGAAACACTTGTCTCTAGGAAATTCTATGCTATTTTCACTGTGTATCAATTTGAATTCTCACTATTCTTAAGCTTGTCAAATTTGTATTCACTGCTCAGTTTTTGTGTAAGAAATGACGCGAGGTAAAATATTGTAAATATAGCCCTTTTTCTTAATAAAAGGCAGTATTTCTCAAGAACTGTTTCTCGAATCTTCGATTTGTTATCAATGTGTTGAATTATTTTGAATTGTGTTGAATGTTTTGTTTGTTTTATTATCTCTTTGTTCTCGTAAGTGTTTTATAATGTTTGGCTAATAAATTGACATATACTGACACATATACTAAGTTCATATTTGTCTTGCTCGCTACCCTCTCTATTCGTGCAGCCTCAGTCACATAATTACATTCTTTTTTTATAAGATTGTATATTTTTTATGCCCAGGCGGGATATTCTTATTTTTTTGCCGAATTTAGGCTGAAAATATTCTTGCGTACATTCTTAGATTACAGAGTATACTGATAGTATTTCAGTGAAACCAGCTGTCATGGATATCTTTTTTACCTTTTATCCAAACTGCCGATTAATGTCGAATATATATATTGATCATATGTCAAGTACTTGTTTTTATCGTTTTGTTTCCTAGTTTAGTCAGTTTTGTTAGAAAAAGGAAAGAATTTACCATACTTCTAAATGGTATAGCTCATTTAAAACATTGTGTGATTTTATTGCATTTTATTTTTCCTCAACACGCAAAAATTTTTCTTAACAAAATCTCAGCCTTGGGTATATTCTTAACATATTCTTAAAATTTTGCCAAGTTCAGCCTCAATATTCTTATAAAAAGATTCTTACATAAAAAAAAGAGTGTACGCCATCCGGACTCGGCATATCAGCTCTAGCTGTGCTTGCATGAATTATTGGTAGATCGTATGAAAACAACAAGGAAAGCTGCCAGGGCTAGAAGACAAGACAGCAAGACTGAAACAGCAAAACATGTGAGGCATTTTTTATTGGCTATCCTTTTGATGACAGCTTGCCGCGGAGCGAGCATTGGTGGACCTTGAATTGGTTCAGCGAGAATGGGATATCAAGGACTGGGTGGAGCACTTCCTTCTCCTTGTGCCACCACGCGTCTGCCATTTGATTCAATCTCGCACTGTAATTACTTCAAGCAACCCTTTTTGAGGTTGCTGTAAATTATCCAATTAAATCCAGGGACTGATTAATAATTTAGATCATAACTAAATCATAATCGTAGGCCGGCACAACAAGCGGGTTTAGGGGTGAGGAGGGAGAAGCGTGAGCAAAACGAGTGCAAAGAGTGTCTCGAAACCCCATTGGCCTGCACTCGTTAGTTTTTTGTTTTTGCACTCGTGACCGCTGATTACTGAGAAGCCAGCTTTTGGCTTTTGTATATTATGCTAGCTTTTTTTCGAGCATATTTGTGAGGCAAAAGCATTTAGCATTATTCAAGCATTTCAAAACTCGAAAGAAGAAAAATGTCTGATGTCACCCTAATGAGAAGTCAGTAGTTTAAGGTTTTTAGACTCAAAGGCGGCCATGTCGTTTTCGCTCACCAGTGACCAGGGTTAATTTACTGGCGAGCGAAAACAATGCGTATTATTAATACACATTATCCGAGCATTCCAGTGACATTTGTTTTTTGTTTGTTTTTTTGGCGGGGGGAGGGGGGGACCAAGCAGTTTAGTTGGTAAACAAAAGCATAATGTACAAAAGCCTAGAGCCCATAGAGTAGTAGTAGGCAGGACAAGCAATACGTCTAACTGAATGACATTATGGTTTATTCCAAATGCCTTTTCTATGACAAAGGTCGATTGTAGTATTTGTAAGGGCATGGTATTTTTACCCTGCGGCTTACCAAAGAGGTACTATGGGAAAGCGCATGAATGCAAGCGCAATGCATGTTTTATGGGCACGAGTGATGTTTTGAAATTTCTCAAATTTCACTAGCCTTTTGATGTCATTTTTTATTTACCTGCATTCGGTTCCGATTTCTCTCAGGAATTTTTATGAATCTTGAATAAATCCTTCCGGTGATTAATTACATTGTATACTTTGAAAACACAAATAAAAGGAACACCTTTTTTAAGGGAGGATTTCACGGCTATGCGCATTCCTCTAGAACTATTTTTCTCGGCAAAAAAACGATAAACAACGGGATCTACATAAACCAGGTTCTTTTCTTGGTTTTTACCCACCATATGTTGATCAGAATGATTTAATTAGACAAAGAGAACCCTTTATCATTCGGGCCAACACTAAATTCACTTCAGTACTTGTAACTGTAATCTCAGATTCAATCGCCTCAAGTCTAAGCCATCAGGACCGTATTAGTGCACAATTATGCTTGAATTAGTTGTTAAAAGTGGTATTTCAATATCAGTAGCCTCTTTTGCCAAGAAATGGTCCTGTCTGAAAAATGAAAACAAATTTAACACAAGTCGATCATTCCCCGTGCTTTTCTTTATGTTCGTAAATATTTGTTTAAAAATTAAAAAAGTTGTTGTATTTCATCTTTTAACTTTATTTGATTCACGTTGTCATCTGCATTGGCTGTGGTTGGCTATAGTTGCACTTCAAATTTTTCATTTCTTTGTAGACTTTGTACGTGCTCTCTTTCCTGTAAAATATAAAAAAAGCATACCGTTAACAGTTTACTACTACTACTACTACTAATAATAGTGCTTTGGGCCCAAGTGGTCTGGGGTGGTCACAGACAGGTTCGTTACGTCCCGATTGATTCGTTTATCTCCCACAACAGCAAGTGATGTCAGACGGTACCTCTGGCCTAACCATTTAGTGTAGATGTTTTTACAGAGGCAGCATTTTCTCTGTAGTTATTTTAAGTCCAATTAAGTGATTGTCCGGCTGGGATTTGAACTCGCGACCCCCAGATTTCAAGTTCAGCAACCTTACCACCCTTAGCACTCGACCACGCTGTCTCCTATTCATAATACTATTTCACTGATACAAAAAAGCAGTTTGAAAGACTTTCAGTTAGTCTCCTGTTCCATATTATTCTCACTCCATGTGTATATACCTATCCTGCCATGTTTTTCATGCAGTTGTATAATCAACAGCTTTATTGATTATTCTCAAACTTATATTAAAAATAATAATTCATAGTGTGAACACAAAGAAAATCACTACCACGACAGAGGTTTGGAAACCTCTTCTTGATTTGCATTAATTTCGTGAAGAAATTAAGTCTATAGACAAGGTTTACTGACAAATTGCACTTACAGCGGGCAGTATGGCATTTTTACTGACCCCTGTTAATTAATGACTGTGATAGTGAATGAGTTTCTGGAAAATAGCGAGCCTGGAATAGGTCTAGGATAGGGTAGGGTTTTTCAGCGTTTAGTCTAGAATAGGGTTGCAAAATGCAGCTGAAATGGTCCAGTATAGGCTATTAAGGGTCTCAGAGTCCCAGCGGCACACCCCCACCCAAAAATTTGCAGAGTACCCCCCCCCCCCCCCCCCCGGATTCTCAGTGCTTGGAAATCCTGATGAAACACTCCTACTAGTATAATACTTTTATTTCTGCTTGTTTCTGTTTTGTGTCCCCCGTTGGTGGACAAAGTTGCTATTGAAGGTTTTGAAGCAAATTTCCTTTTTCAAGCCGAAGACATTGGGAAAATACTTTGATCAAAACATACCTTGAATTACGCCAGGATGTAAGTCATCTACCAATGCACTAAAACCTACAACATTAATGGGCTATATATTAGTCCACACATATTTGTATTGCCTAAAAACAAATTAATAGCTAGGTGCTATCACAAGTGAATTGTCTGAAAAAAATCCATTTCAATTCATCTGACTCTGATTTCTTATAATTCCTGATCAAATTATAACTGTACAGAAACAGCAGCTTCAATGAATACACCAAACACAATGCAGATCTATCAACAACAACAACATTTGGTGATTATGCACCTTCGTGTAACAACAAAATGCTGTCATTTGGGAAGACTGACTCTTAACAGACAGCTGTCAAATAATGCCATGAAAATAAAATTTCTGGAAATTGAAAAAAATAACACCAACCTTTTTTTATGGTTCTTGAACTTTCTGCAAACAACAAGACCCAAGTTAGAAAACAAAAAAGACTCGTGTTTGGGTTTTGTCAGTAAACTATATGTATGGGCAGCTATATTCACATGCACTTTTGGATGGCCGTGACCAGTACTAGAATAGTCAACGTGCAATTCCACTGTGAACAGTGTGATTAAACAGGGGGAACTTGCTCTATGCGATGTGGAAAGTCAAACAAATATTGCTAACATTTTACATGTATATACTAGAAGTTAATGTTAAAGTAAGCGTATGCTTTTGGTTTAATTACTTCACCATATTAAAATTACCCTAATTTTGTCTGCCAAATGTGGAGGACATGTTCGGAATGGCAAACAAAAGGCTGTTCTGAAACACAGTTCCCATGGCTTGTTAAAACCACAAACAGTAGTATAATAATAGCAAATTAAATAAACTGGTGTTTCACATTGTTACTTACTTACGATGCAGTCTATAAATTTCAAGTTCTTATAAATTTAACCTTTCTTGAACTTTGTGGCTCAGCTAAGACACACATCCATAATTCTCCCATATATTGGTTATGATAATGCAGCAATTTAAGTTTAGGGGATGACTCCAAAAGGTTAATTCTTCTGATCAGAAGAAGTATTTACAGCTTCAAACAGCAGGGCTATACTCTTACTAGTCTCACCAGTCTTGCCAGTCTTTCCAGTCGCTCCTTTTACTCCAGTTGGTCCAGTACCTCTAGTCGCTCCTGTTGCTCCGGTCTCTGCTGACGCTCCTGACACTCCGGTCTCTACTGATGCTCCTGACACTCCGGTCTCTGCTGACGCTCCTGACACTCCAGTCTCTGCTGATGCTTCTGACACTCCGGTCTCTGCTGATGCTTCTGACACTCCGGTCTCTGCTGATGCTCCCGACACTCCGGTCTCTGCTGACGCTCCTGACACTCCGGTCTCTACTGACACTCCGGTCTCTGCTGACGCTCCTGACACTCCGGTCTCTGATCAAGTATTAAAAATAGATAATATTGGAGTGCACTCAACTAATCTAAAATCTCATTGAGAAACATCACATCCATTGTTATGGATGTTTCTTTTCCAGAGAATTGTAAATTAAATAACTATTTAAAATCTGATAGCCCGAACAGCAGAAACATACATGTGATTAGTTATGTCTGGTCTTCAATAAAATAAAAAACACTTTGCCACTGGGAAACATTCTATTTCACTGACCTTGTGAGGCATCTGTTGATTTCACATTCAAGCTATGAAAAGCTAAAAATATAATAACAAATTAATTAGTTAATGCCAATTAGCCAGTAGATGTATATATTTTTCCCACATAATTAGCATTCTTGTATAAATGAAGAATCTAATGATATAATAAAGAAAAAATAATTGTAAAGTTGTACCTTCAGGGGGTGTCTTCAGTCAAAAATATAACTGAATTATTACCTGCCATTGATATATAATAACTTTATAATCTAATAACTGCTTCAAATGAAGTCCTATTCATGCACACAATAAACAATTGAAAATATAATCAGACAAGTTGTATGTAGGACTTCACTAAAATTCTCTATCCAAAATATGTACGGTGAAACTGTTCTATAAAAGAAATTTAACTTTGTACGGCCAGTTTTGCATTATTGGTGATTTCAACTTCACACAACTAAATTGCTAGTCAGAGTTCCTTTACAAATACTGATGTTCAGCATATATATAAGTACAGTGATTGAGATAAAAACTGAAATAATTTTATTTTAGTCTTTTTTAATTAGTGACATCAACTAACCTGCTTTTAATTTCTCTAACACCTCACATGAAAAAATTGCTTTCTGCACATGGCACGAAGTGATGCACTTCCGCTTCTTGCCTGCAGCCTGGCTTATACACATGGTGAGCCCAGTGCAGCCACTTTTGGACCTCCTGATCCATTCTCTCAGTCGTGTTTCATTGTCCACCCCAGCCTTCCCTACAAACTTGCAGGCTGAGGGCACATTGAAGGCTACAGAACTGCCACAGGAGCAACCCCTTGGCACATAATGCAGCAAAAAGAAACTGGTTGCCTAGGAAAGAAAAAAAGTGTGTCAGCTGTTACAATGAACTAGGGGATATTCACACAGTGGCGATAATATAATTACAACTGTCAAAAAGTTGACACATATGCATTTTCCTTCCACACTGCAAGGCTCATTAATGTCAAACAAATGTATATGGTGACATAGTTCAATCCTTTTTTCCTTTGCTCAATATGTACTCATTATCATATATTAGCATCATTAGGAAAGAACAATTGAAAAATAGAAACTGAACCAAGGATAAAATTCAACTGCCGGTATATTATAATAATTTATTGTTATTCAAGCGGAATCATGGTGACGTTTTATGAATTTTGGTTAATTTTTGAAGATTTGCATGGACACAAAATCAATATAAATCATCAAAAGAATTGCCTTAATTTGCATTTACATTATTTGATATCCAGAAGATCAATTATAACCAAAGATTATAATATCCAGGAATTAAAAACTTCAAAGACGGCAAAATTAATTTACATGTGATGAATTAGTTATTTAGCCAATCATTCCAGGGTTCATTCTAAAAGTCTACAAAAATAAGAACTGAAAACGGCAACATACTACAGTCAAACCAGTATTTAGCAACACTGTATTAAGCAGTACATCACACTCTTTTAGTGGTCAGTATTCAATGTTCTGAAAATTTATACTTTCCTCAATTTATTGTAATTTTGACCTTTATTGCAGCGCGGTTACCTTGGTAACGGTGGTCGCATGCAGTCACCCTATTGTACATATCATGTAGCTGAACTACATCAAGGGCAATAACAGCTAGTGTACATAATATAATACCTCTTTAGGATTTTCTGACACTTTGTCCAGCAGGTCAACCAGCAAAGAGTGGCCCTCTTCTCCATGATTTGAAGGTCCAGGTCCATTATTGTCCACCTGCTGTAACAGCTTGTTGTACACTGGCATGACCACGTTACTGAGCCATGAATCAAAGCGTTGGAAGAATTGATCCTTTAACTCGAGTGACTCCAACAGCTGCAGGACATACAAACGAATATTTAATATCATCAAGTACTTCAACTTACATTTAGATAAGAGTATGAAATTAGGTGCACATATTTTCAATATTTGTCTTCGACCATCTTAGTTATAATAATTGTACTTGTATATATGCCCCCCTTGGGCTTGTATGTTTGCTTAAGAACATTAATTAATGTTGATTACTCTAAAGTTGATCCGTTTATGTTACTTAAGGTCGCGGGGGATACATGGTTATGAATATATTCATAAGGCAAAAATATTGGTAGGGGTGTTACTTTGAAAAACGTTATATCATGAACGTTTGAAAGCCGATTCCACTAAAACTTAACAGAGATATTGGCGAATGATGGAAGTGCATAATGATTGTTTTTTATTGAATGGATCGCGTTTTGCAGCAATGCTGTAAGCCACTAAAGTTATTTTTTTTAAAAACGTGGTTTTGTGTCCAAGTTTGCTCCTCGAGAAGAAGATAATTAAACTTGATTTTACCACTCAGTGATCAGTCAAAACCTCTTTTGTGTCATATCAGACTCCATTTTTTTTATTTCGAGTTTCATTGAAAGTTGTAAGCTTTTAAAGGCGCAAAAGTCATCATAATAGAATTCGAAGCCTTCAATCTTCCCTTCTAAGGCTTATTTAAAAATTTGGCGTCTGATATGACAATCTACGATACACCTTGTTTACCTCTCTGCCGTGTCAACTCATGAAATTCTTTATCCGCGCTGAATTCTTGGACACAAAATTGCTTGTTTTTACGCTCTGAAGGCTTTCCGAGCAAACACGAATGCAAAAGTATATTTATGGTAATTTTGCTAATTTTAATCCACGGACTTTTGTCAACACTTCATGCAGAAAGAACGATGCGTTGCAAAATAAGCTAAAATAGTGTATTTTACCAGACAGCGCCACCTCAAGTGCCACTTCATCTTCCAACATCTCATGGTTAAAGATTTCGTGGAGTTTCAAAATCTCTCCACAGCTCTTTATGGATCTGGCCATTAGTTGGTTTAGCTTTTCCTTTACTTTCATCCTCTCCACAAGGCTTTGCTCCAACTCCACCTCGTGGAAAGGGATGATAAGTATCCTGGAGAAAATTCTGTCAAATTTAAGGTACAAATTATTAATAATTAAGTTTAATATAATTCAATAGCTGTTATTTCAGCTCTATGAATTTTTAAATCACTAAAGGAAGTAAAGGATGTGATCTACCTTTTGTTAATCAAACTGTGCATTTTTGCTTCCTTGGCATGTTAAGTGGACATTTACATAAGGTTTACAGAAACTGCAGGCCTGGGGTATCTCTTTTGTATTAAAGAAATTAACATCCTGCACTAATGACATATCAGTAGACCTTTGTTTTGCTGATTTGATCTTCCAATAAAAATTTTTATTGTCTGAAGTAACATACAAATACGTACTTTAATTTGTTAGCCTATCAGTGCAATTCTAGATCTTACCGTAGGGCTTTGTCTTTGCCTATTTTTTTCTTTTCCAGCTCTGATGGATTAACCGTCAAAATTGATATGGTGGCAATTCTATCTGCTTTTCTAACGGTTTTTCTGCCAGTCTAGTTGGAAAAAAGAGTTATGATCAAAGGTGCTATTGGCCTTGTTTTGAATCTGTCAACTCTTACATAAAAAAGGAATATAAATATTATACTCCAATTCTTATAAATATTTAAAAAATAAAACTAAAACAACTATTCACCGCAGTGTCGGTCCGGCCTGAGTGGTGGATATTTACCAAGCCACGAAGCAGCTTAGTAAATATCCACCACTACTGGCCACCGACACTCAGAGGTAAATAGTTGTTTTAGTATATAATATACTAAAACATAGCACAAAAATGATGATTTTTGACTCATTTATTCCAGTCAACGATTAAAATTTTCATGTGCAAATGACCGATTTTGCTTGGATAAGAATAGCACTTACTATTCCATGTTTCAGAAGCCAATCATGAGCCTGCACCAACAATGTTAGGCTATCCACTGTTTAGTGTTAACACTAAATGTTGATATTCATTTGATGCAAAGTTCCTTTTATCAGCAGTACTAGTCCTGTACATGTACACTGCATAAAAACTCTCTCAGTGCAAAATTAATAAGTTTGACAGGTGAGTTATCCTGTATGAAAATACTAAGAATTCTATTAGAAACCACCCAACCGTAAGAGGCTTATGCTCGCCGATGCATGTGCCTTAATATATATGCAACTTTGTCTAACCACAATTAGGAAGAGAATTAAAGCAACCTTAATTTATAATAAATATCTGTGACAATAGTTGGCTTTAAAAAGTAAAAAAGGTGGTTTGTTTATAGTTTTTAGGGATGCTTAGTAGGGAGACACAACGTACAATGAAATTGATGTCTCATCCCGCAAGTATATAATCAGTGCTATAAATTAAATATGCCTTACTCTTCAAATGTTTTCATTGCAGCAATCATTATGACAAGTCATAGGTTTTTCTGTGATATCACAAATATACAAAATACTAGCATACCCCATTGTAGCACATAAGAGCAATATTCTCCAACTGGTTAATATTTGACACGTCGTCCCACATAATAGGGAGGGAGTTAGAAGAGAGCTCATGTATGAGCCGTGCTTGGGTTGTTTCTGTGGAAGAATAAATTGAGAAAAAAATAAATGACTTTTATTTACCATTAGTATACAGTTAGTAATAGTAAATTATTTTCAGCACATTAGTACTGCTGGTGGGACTGAGCAGTTATAAACGCAGGGGGGTACTCGGGTATATTAGTGACAGGGAGGCCAAATTGTTAGACCCAAAAAAGTCCTATCAGGCTAAATCCTGCAGACCCAAAATAAGTCCATTTGGCCCAGAACATAGCCCCCAAAAAGTTCATTTTTTTCTCTGCATACAAAAGTTACAAAAATGCACATCAAAAAAAGTCACCACTTTTTTTCTGACCCAAAAAAGTCCTCAGATCGCTAATTTCAAACCCCAAAAAGGTCTTCATACCTCAATAATTTACCTAATTTTCCCTCCCCCCCCCCCCCCCCCCGGGATTATAAACATTGGAAACAAACATTTCAAATCAAACACAACAAGGTTAATTAGAATCCCAATGGGCAGGGGCGAATAGAATCAGTTGGCTATTTAAATAATTTTAATCAACAACAGATACATGCATTATTGGATATATAACTTTTCTATTCACAAGTTTCTCACCTCCAAGTGGCATTTCCCCTCGGCCTAGTACAGCCAGTGCACATTCAAGTGCAGTGGACTTAGCACTGTTGGGGTGTCCTAGCGCCATTGCTATTGGCACTTTTTTTTTCGTTTTTGTAGCATGCTCATAATGGGTGCCCAATATGACACACCCATAGAGCATCAGGAAGGATATAAAGTTGTTCATAAAGAACTTCTCCTGTGTGAGCAATAGCTCCTTGAAGGATTCACCATCATCAATATCGCCTAATGATCAAGAACATTTACAAAAATTTAAGCATCAATATAATAATTATTGGTAGGAATAAAAATAAGTTAAACGCTCATTCGCCCTTAATGGGACACTGCAGTCATCTATCTTTAGTATCACTTAGAAAAGCCAAAAAACATCTTTGCATTAATGGAACCCTTAAAATAGTTCTGTTAACAATTACAAATGGCCAGGATGGAAATGCAACTGGAAAAAAAAATTTTCAAGTTCCTCCCGAGAGTCATGGAAAATTACAGAAAAACTTATAACTTGTTAATGGCTTGTTCTTCCTTGAAAAAATCTTTTGATATTTTCTTGGTGTTCTAAAAGCAATTTTATGTTTGTCAGCAAAGGTAATTTGCCACATATTTTGCATATTTTGACGAAAACACAGCAAAATCTGTGTGACAGCATTGCCCCTTTATTACTCAGTGCAACAAAATGAAGTTGCACTTCTAAACCTGGCCTAGATATGTAGTTTTAAATTCTCTACTAGATATGTAGTTTTAAATTGTCTACAATTCCACAAACATTTTGAAATCGAACTGTGTTTTTTAATGCTTCCAGATGAATTTTGATACAGCATAAATAAAACTATGTGAAAGCTTAACTGTTAGTAATACAGTTTGAGCTTTTCGGTTCGTTTAACTGAACATTTCATTTCATTTTGGTGGCGGGTTTATTAAATCTTTTTTTGATGCCCCCCTATACCTTCTTCCACATTGGGTCAATTTTTTGATAGCCCCCCCCCCCCCCCCCCCTAAAACTTAACAGGAAAAATTCATGGCCCCCCTAAAAATCGACATAGCCCCCCCTGTACATAAATTATGAACCCTCCCTTACTATTTGTAAGAGCATACCATCAATGTCAACACAAGGGACTTTCAGCAGACCATCCAAAATGCAACAGGGTGAGTCTTTCTCCGCAACCTGAACTGGTTGCCCCCCAACAACCTTGACTTGCAAGTTTCGACCAAGAACCCAAAAGGGAGGGTCACACCCTGGTTGATATCCTAAACGCTAAAAGCATTTGAAAGACAAAAAATAATATGAGAGCACAATCATGACTCATTACTAAGTCATGTCTCGGAACCACCTGTATCATTTCATGTGTAAACATAATTATTCTACACTGCTTAGTACTTTAGTCCTGGTAATTTATACATAAAATACAGGTTGGCCCTGAATAATAAAGAACTTAGGGAAAGTTCATTTAATATGACAGGGGGGGGGATGAAGATATTGAAACTCAAAGTTTGAAATTTTAGCAGCCCCGCTCGCTAGCGGTTCAATTTTTTAGGAGCCCCCTCTTAGTAATCGGTAATCAGTAGTTGAGCCCCCCTCCTAGCCCAACAATTTTTTCAGAGCCCCCCTTCGGGTGTCTAAAAATTTTCGGAGCCCCCCCTCAATATCTTCATCCCCCCACCCCCTTGTCATATTAAATGAACTTTCCCTTATCACCATGCCCTGAAGTATTCCAAGTCATATTTTGATACCCCTGAAGAAAAAATGAAACTGGAATCATGCCCAAATGAATACCATAATTAAAACAGTAATAGCCCCAAGGAATTTCATAAATAAAACAGTAACACCCCCCCCCCCCCCCCCCCCCTCCCCGCCACAATTTCCTAGCCTTCAGTGCAGGGACATTTTTTGGCGTTCAATCTCTCAGTTCTTCGCGTATCATGAGGCGCCATCTTGGAATATGAAATGAGAGAGGAAGATTGGGAAGAGTATAAAATGCTGTCAGTGAGGCTGTCAGACAGAAAGGGCGATTAGCCTGCGGGACAGGCATTATTTTTTTATCTGTGGGGCGAGAGCGCGCAGCGCGAGACGAGCGCCCCTCCTATCGCGCGACTCGTGTTCCGCGCGTGCCTTACGCTTTCGCGCGCCCGCCTCAAAAACGCAAAAAAAAATAACGCCTGTTCTGCAGGCAAAGGGCGGTGGGCAGGAGCGGGACTGCACTGTAGCAGTTTGATGATCTTTTGATCAATGTTGAATATAATAACTCGATTTAGCAGTAATTTCGATTTTGCTTGATAAAACAACCGCACCAGGGGAGTTGTGTCGTATTTCACTGTTAGCATATACTCTTCTGAAATAAATTATATTTTATCGTCTTGTATTCTGAGTGTTTTAATCCTCATTAAGGTGAATTTATGATATAGTTTAAGCTGCCTACAATACGGTGAGCTGAAAGTCCACGCTTTAAGGGGTGGCGAATGGTAAATGCGAGACTGGGGTGGCACGGTTGTTCCATACTTAACAAAGTGCTTTGAATAAACTTGCTCTTACATTGATAGCGTACGTATATTTGATCAAAACGAATAAGTTAACCAAGAATGACCTCTTGGCAAACAAAATTGTCAAGAATCAAACACTATGTAACATGACTTGATAGATAATTTTTCTCACGGGCCAGCAATAAATTCGCTTCAGCACCCATAACTGTCATCCGATTCAACCCTCCATGAAATTAAGCCATCCGTACCGCATTTATAGCGTTTAATACTGAATTGTGCTTGAATTTTTGGTACCAATTGATATTTTTTAATTGTAAACGGTTTCCTTCCCAGCAATGGAAGAAAAATAGCAAATATGTGCGCAGAGCGTGAAGTTGAGAGCCGGAAGCTTTGCTAAAAATAGAGATTTCGTTAACCGTGAAATCCAACTAAAATTTTGCGAGATTCAAAATTTTTTGAAGGACCATTAGCCACCCCTTTTTTATCAGTGATGAAATCAGTTACCCTCACCGGCTTCAGCTGTTTGGCATCGTCACTCTGGAGATACTTGTCGCATACTTCTTTAAAGTGAGACGGCAGATATTGTTCTCGAGCCGGGGCTGTCCAAACTCCTTTGCCAGGAATTTTTTGCAGGATAGATAGTTGATTAGACATCTCACGCAACGTCAAGTAATAAGTTGAGCTGAGAAAGAGAAAAAAAAGAACAATTAAACACTTGGGCTATTAACATTTAAACAAACTCTTTCAGTGAAAGCTTAAAACAGCTGCATTTACCTTTGCGATTCATCTCCATCGACACATTGACAATTTGCCGGCACCACTTCAATCAAGTAGCCTTCCACGCTGCTACCAGAAGACACAAACCCCCGGACTTTGATGCCGAAGTTAGTCAAAGGCTGAAACGCACGATTCTTGAACACGCCAATCGCGCCATTTATTTCAACAAGACCAGGCACTTCTTGTGAGTCTGCGAAATCCGTTTTTTTCTCTTGGGAAGAAGAAGTTTCATCCGTTGACGAAGAAGCCATCTTTACTGAACTGTACTGGTACTAGGCGTGTACGTGAATTACGTTTATGAAATCGCTTAGTCTCATCTCAGCTGTCAATTGAGCCCGATTGATTGGTTAGTTCTAAATGTGAGCCGAAACAGGGATAGTTTTGGCATGTTTAAAAAACAACGAGAAGTTATGCGAGGTGGTAGAAACAGGAGGAGTAAGTACTATCACGTTGACTACTTCCTGTAAGTGACATATCAAAACACAACACAAAAGGATTAAGTGACCATGGAATGAATAGATATTCTCTTCACAGGAAACAATTCCGGTTTATTGCATTGCTTAAGTGACGAAATATTACAAAACTTTCCATGAAGTTTGAAATGATTGACTTGTCGAAACATTATATCAGACACATTTTAGAAAGGCATCATTGATGTCTCGTAATCATTGTATGTGCGCAATCACCGATCTTCCACAAAGGGACAAAAGGCACTGTTTCGCGTGTGAAAATAAACCCGGCTAAATAACTAAAAGATCATTCTACGGAGCAACTGTGCTTCCATGCGTCTGATTATTTCATTTAATAATATTTACTTAATATTTAATAATATTTATTTGCAAAGAATAGTTTTCTCAAAAATGTTCTAATTCATGTTCTGCTTGTCCATTCATACAATCGCTTGAAACGGAAGTCACATAATTGTATGTGCGCGATCACCGATCTTCCACAAAGGGACAAAAGGCGTTGTTTCGCGTGTGAAGTTGTTTCGCTTAAAACCTTTTTGGACGTCCGGCATTTATTAGTAGATTCAGTTTCTGCGCTTCAAATTATGTTAAATGCCCTTTGTATTTCACAATAGAGCGTGTAAGTTCAAATAGATGAACATAGAACGATATTGCACGAGCCCACGAAAGTTGCCCTGGAAATAAGAGTCCCAGAAAAGCTCAGTAAGTGTGGAACACCACAGCCCGACTACGCAAAGGAAGGAAAAATGCCACGTAAGTTACAGTATTATATTTTTTATTTCGAGTTTCATTGAAAGTTATAAGCTTTTAAAGGCGCAAAAGTCATCATGATAGAATTCGAAGCCTTCAATCTTCCCTTGTAAAGCTTATTTAAAAATTTGGCGTCTGATATGACAATCTACGCTACACCTTGTTTACCTCTCTGCCGTGTCAACTCATGAAATTCTTCATCCGCGCTGAATTCTTGGACACAAAATTGCTTGTTTTAACGCTCCGAAGGCTTTCCGAGCAAACACGAATGCAAAAGTATGTTTATGGTAATTTTGCTAATTTTAATCCACGGAACTCGAATTAAAAGTTCAAGATGATTTCGGGCTGTTTGCTTAACTTTGGTCAACAAGTATTTATATTGCACAAGCTTTATGCTTATTAGATCAAAGCTCTTGTAAACGACCAGTCCCTATTGTTTCATCCCGTGGTCGCTTACGGCCACTTTTTCGAATTCCCGAGGTGGTCGCTTACGAGAGCTTCGACTGTATGGAGGGAAACAAAAGAGTATAAGGGAGAGACGGAGACTTTTCTCGTTAGCGCGATCATTTCAACCTGAAGCCTGGAAAAAAGCAAGGAAATTTTCCAACAACAACAACAACAAGCTTTATTTTCATGACCATAAGTGTTACAGTACAGTAAAAACCCGTGTGTAAGAACCTAGCAGTTTAAGAACCTGCTGGCAGAAATTTCCCATTTTTATACCCCAAAATATAAGAACCTGTTTAGCCAAGCAAAATTTATTAGGTATGTGAGTTATAATGGGATATTTTCATAAGCATTTTTAACGAAGAAGTATAACTTTGGTGACTTTGAGAAACAGAAAATTCTTCAGTGCTCACAAATAAAAGACATGTACAGAAAAGACAACTACAATATTTGCAGTGCAAATATTTTTTACAACTTTGTAAAGAAAAGTCATACACTGTAATGTGAAAAAAAAGAAGTCTCGTGACAAGACAGTTATAAATAAATGCTGTATCGTAAAGGAACAAACCTATTTTTTTCTGCTTGTAAGGAATGGTTTCTACTGAAAACTTAAGAACCTAATCAAGAACTTACTTTAGCCTATAACTACCCCCAAATATAAGAACCTGTTTTTCCAAACTTGGAAAAATGTAGGTTCTTACACGCGGGTTTTTACAGTATTGCAAAAGCATACAAAAATGTACAAAACTGATAACAATCTGTTTCTAAAATAAAAGCAAGATAAAACGACTATAAAATAATTAGATGTGTTCATTAATTTAATAATCAATTCGTTTATAGGTAGTAACTTAATATTGGGTAACTGAAACTGCATGTTCTTGTAAAACGCGTTTCTTATTGATGAGTATTTGGGGCAGTAAAAAAGAAAGTGGGTTTCGTCTTCGATTTGATTGCTCCCACATATAGGACAGGTTCTATTGTCTTTAGGAATTTGGTTATATCTTCCGAGTTCTATCATAAGTTTGTGATTGCTTATGCATAAGGAACTATGATTTTGCGGTCGATAATTGATGGTTTCACACTACAAACTACATGTAAGTATGTCGCAGATGAGCAAGAGCTTGACTCAAGTGCACTTGAGATTCTTAAATAATACGTCAGACAATCAGGGTTCACAGCTGACGAGGTGTATTACTTCGAACACAAGCTATCAATACCTAGTAAATTTTTATCACGCTGCTACATGTTCCTTATAATAATCACGCTTTTCTTTTCACATTGGTCAAGTGCCTTCTCAAGTACGGTGTAGATCATACTTGGCGGCGTGCGTGCTTCGGCTCCTTAAAAAGACGACACGTTTCCATGGCCACAACACAACGTAGGATTAAAGTGCATTTTGGAATGTAGAAGCCCTAGGACGAAACCAGGTTTCTCAATCGCGTGCTACGACGGGAAAATTGGCGAAGCGCTCTATTGACAGAACTTAAGCAACCACCGAAAAATGGCACCGCACATTCTTTTTTTTTAATTCTACAGTTTGTGACATTTATTTGCCGTCTGTCCTCTGCAAATGAACAGTGACATTATTTAAGGTTTATGGAGAAAGTGCAAGCGCACGACGGTTAATTTTCTTTTCTTTCTCTGAACTTAAACGCCGTCTCGTACGGTGCAGCCACATTAGACAATACAACAAATTTGTAATACGCAAATCCCATGTATATATGATCAATTTCGAAGTAGTTTCCACAAGAAGTAGCCTAAAACGTTTTTTCTGATTTTGCCGTCGTGGCCGATTGTTTAAGTTCCCTAGTGTAACATTCCTAGTTGTGTTCTTAACTATTACTATTCTCAATGCATCCATAATTAGCCCATTACGCGCATCACGGCCTCGCTTTTTCGACCAGTTCAACGGAGTTCAGTGGAGGCGACGTTTTAGTTTCGCCACTCCCACTTCCCCTGGCGGCGGTTGACGCCGCATCCTTAAACCCCTTCGGCACGCCTATTGCGCCAGCAGTCGCGGTATTCTCCCATAACTTAGCTTCCCGTGACGGGGTAATAAGTGTGCAGTGAGGATATATTACTGATGCTCCCGATTATGCTTATACCCCTTTGTCGAAAACCAAGCTGTAACATGTCTTGATACATTTTGTCTCTTTGCAGTACGGCAGAGGAAGGCGGGCTGTCCGTGATGCGTGGGTGTTTGGAGTAATAACGACTGAATACCGTCCTGCGCGAGGGTATTTTAAAGTGGTTAGACGAAGAAACGCAGCAACTCTTTTGCCAATAGTAGAAAGATGCCTCCTGCCTGGGAGTGAGGTCCATACGGACGACTGGGGGGCATACAGGGAACTTGCTCGCTTGCCAAATGTCCGCAGGCACAGAGTTGTCGTTCATGCCGATAATTTTGTTGACCCACGCACTGGGGTCCACACCCAAGAAGTTGAGTCGTGTTGGAACAACCTTAAACAAGGACAGAAACGAAGAAGAGGAATTAGAAGGAAAGATCTGCAATCCTACCTCGATGAAAGAATGTGGAGGCAATGGCGAGGAGGCGATCATCGCCAAATAATGCAAAATTTTCTGGCCATTATTCCTCTCCAGTTCCCGAACAACAACCCAATTCTGTGACATTGCTTTTAGGTATGACTTTTTCTATGCATGTCATTAAGTTGTTATGCTGACAGGAAAAGTTCATATTAAGGTGTTTCGATACAGTTTTCTGGGACCATACCTACATGTTTAAATCGGAAAATCCCACATAGACATCTTAAAATATGGTATATGGCGTATATATTTTGCAAGAATAGAACAATCCCGTACGTTTTGGTTCAAATAAATCGCATTAACATTTCACACCTTACTATTTGTATACTGGTATTAAATTAATCGAGAGATAAACGCTGGTCTTGTGAAATTACTTATAGATAGTGTCAAAAAGTAGCTTGATGTTATGTTTGTACACCTTCAAAGTTTACTTCCTCTTTTCCTAACATCGCTTCAATCACGGAGAAATGTAGTGCGCATTGATTCGAAATCTTTACTAAGTCTAACTTAGAAAAGTAAATTTGTAACTCAAACGTTTTGGCCGGTTCGTACGTTGTCTTCATGTATAAATTTAAAGGCGTTCCAGTGAATCAATGTCAATAAAACTTTCAGATAATATTTTGCACATCGGTAAGCATGCGTGGTGAACGTTTTCAAAAAATCCATCGAGCTGTTTCTCAGATCTTTGCAAAAGCGATTAAAATCGAAAAATACCCAAAAATTGCACAAAGAACGGAAGCGATGTTAGGAGAAAAGGCAGTTTTCAAGATCGCAAAAGAGAAAGTAAACAAACTTTGAAGGTGTACAGACATACCATCAAGCTACTTTTTGACACTATCTTTAAGTAATTTCACAAAACCAGACGTTACTCTCTCAATCAATTTATTACCAACAAATATTAAGGTTTGAAATGTTATTGCGATTTATTTGAAATCAAACACACAATTTTTTTTTATTCTTGCAAAATATATATCCCATATACCATATTTTAAGATGTCTATGTGGGATTTTCAATGCGAAATCAGTCTTAAACGCGCAAAATTTCACTTTTATTAATTTTGAAGTTTCTTATTTACCGTCGTCATGGTAATATCGATTTTACCAGAAAATACATCTTGCCAAACTTCAATTCAAAACCAAAATTTCACGTTTATCTGACTTGGAAAAGATCGCTTAAAAGCCGATTAAAAAATGTAGTTATGGAAGAAATCTTATGGTGTGACCATTCAAATGAAACCTCTTCAGCAGTACTTTTGCATGGTACCATTTGTTCTAACAGTTTGAGTCTGTGGACAAAATCCTATGGTGTGACCATTCAAAGGAAACCTCTTCGGCAGTACTTTTTTTACTAAATATTTTACTAAATGAAATTTGGAAATTTTTCTTGAATTTTTGTGGTTGGCACTCTTGGGAGTTAAAGGGTTAATGCCTTAAGATCGCGTGTTTTTTTTTTAATTAATGAACGGACCATTATTTCTTTTTTGGACGGGGGCTGTTGGAAAATTTTGAAATAAAGTGTTTGCAGCGGCTATAAACACTGAAATAAATTGTATGCAAGCAAAAAAGAAATAAAAAAATTGTTTGCTGAAAGTATGATAGTTGGACGGAGACGCAACAGAAATTGTTTGCAGCAGGTGCCGCATTTAAAAAACTGTTTGCATGTGAAAATTCCCCCCCCCCCCCCCCCCCTCCCTCCGTCAAAAAAATAATGGTTCGTCACAAAATCATGTACAATTTCATTGTTTGTAAAACAGTGGTGCGCTAAATGAAAGCTAATAAAAAAATTAACCAGTCGTCGAGAAAACATGAATTTAATTTTTTTAATTTCTGGGGGAGCCAGGGTGGGTGGTTGGGTGGACTCCTATATAAAATTTACGGGGTTGCTCGTCGGGAACTTCTCGAAAAACACCCTAAAAGGTACCAGAATCTTGTTGGAAAGGCGTGGCTCAAATAAGTTTTAAACACTTAGAGGTATGGTGTTTTTTTTTTCGAAGCGCTTTTTTGACTCCATCTGGTTTAAGTGTTTCTATTTTCCCCGAGAGCTTTTCTAATAGATTTTCTGTGAATTTTCATTATTTTTTTTATCATACTAGTTTTTTTTAGAGATTCCTTTTCTTTTCTTTTCTTTTTTGGTACCTTTTCTTTTCCCCTGTGCCCGCCTCGAATAGCCCTTTCTAATTGCAGGCACATGAAGCTTTGTAAACTTATAACTTAACTTGAAATAAAGCTTGTTGTTGTTGTTGTTTTACTAGTTTCAGTTGTTGTTGATTTAATTTTACGAGTTAATTCGTACTCTCACTCCATTGCTCGATTTGAATGCTGTTATTTCTATCTAAATCATGTAACTTTTCATTCAAGAAAATACTATTTTTAAATTAGAATAGCTCAATTTATTCTTTCTCGATGTTATGCCGGAATGAATAACTCTTGACTTTGTAAAAATCAACTAAAGTAAATTTAAGTAGGAGAAAAGTATGAACAGTAATTTATTTATCGGCTTAGGTCAGTCCGTGTAGGAAATAACAGGGCCCTTGGTCTACAGTACCAAGACACTGCCAAGACCACTGACAACTCGTTTTTTTTTTTTTTCAATATCAGTGGAGATCCCGGCTGCAGGTTAATCACTTATAGTCCGCGTATGCCAGTCATCGATGATTGTATTCAATGATACAGGTTTCCAGTTTGGATTCGCAACTTTATCACAAACTTAAGCCCTTGCCCACTCATAAAATGAGAAAAAAGCATCATGAGCGAACGTCGCCACTGATTTTGGGAGGAGGCGGGGAAAGGGATGGGGGCGATAGGTAATACATCGCTTTAACTCTGATTTTATTTTTTACGTTCCTGAAAGGTCTATTTGAAAATCTACACACACGAGCACATCATCGCGTTTTCATATCACTTTTGAACTTCGGTAAAATTTTTGAGGACTTTTTCACGCGGAATCATTATGGCTCCGTCAATTCCAAACCCGCTCATCCCCGCGGGCATTTGTCGGGCGTTTTAAAACTTTTCCTTCCCAAGGGTGGGGCATTTGCTAAAATAGGTCAGCCCGGTGGTGGGGCATTGTCCTAACAACGTTATCTTATGGATATTAAAATTCGTACATGCTTCGTTGTTTATTTTAAATTTTCTGATTGTCCCCAATATAAAAATATAAAAACGTCGTTTGAGTCCTGCACTTTTCAAGTGCCACAGAAGATAATATCTATATCACGGCAAATTTTCAATTGTTGTTGACGTCTTATTTGCCAAAATTCGTGGCCTTGGTGTCTTTCCATCATGATATGTCGCAACAGAAGAATCTAAAAATTCAATAGCAACTTAACTTGAAAAAGCGTTTCAATCAACGGCGACCTTACATGTAAATGGTTGAACGTAAACATAATTTTGGTCGTTTCTTGGTGTTGCGGATGGTGTAATCACCAAATGACGTAAAACAAAAGATTCAAAAGACACTGAACAATACCCACACCACCTTAATCAAAATTAACAACATTAACAACGTGAATCGACAGGAAATTATTGGAGTCAAAAGTTTTGCGGAAACATAACACAAATATTTAGAACTAATGAGGAAACGGATGTAAGTAATACTGAGGTACAACGAAAGAATTCCTAGCATGAATAAAGATCCATTTATTTGTGAGCAATTATTGCTTCCATCAATAATCATTGAAATAAAAATTTTGATCTTGTCCCATGGGTCGGGCATTTGCACTCGTTCAGATGCCCTACCGTGGGGATTTGTACATATAAGCCGACCCCACCGTGGGGCATTTGCAAAAAAAAAAAAAATGCCCGACAAATGCCCTTGGGGGGAGGTGGGGGGGGGGGGGGGGGGTATGAGCGGGCTTGGAATTGGCGGAGCCATTACGTTCAAGGAGGGATTTTACCTCAGTTCATTTTTTCCGCCACTTAACATGGCTTTGATGGAAATATCTTGTTCACGGATCAATCAAGCCAAAAACCCTTCACTCATCTCATAAATCTATGTTGTGGGATGTTTTGTAAATTCGTTTTTGGGTGATTTTTGGGTGTTTTGGAGAAGAAATAATTTTTCTCAAAGGATCTTTAAAATTTAGAGAAATAAGAAATATTTAAAATTTAGTGAAGTTTAAAAATAAGAATTTGCAGTTAATACAAAATAGACGGACACCCAGTAAGTCCATTAGCAACTTGGGTTGCTCTTGTAAGGGTATCAACTCAGTGTCTGTTGGTTTTCCAAAAATCATTTTCTTTCTTCTATCCCGTCTTTTAACCTATTAAAATTCAGGCATATAAATAATCCCACATCCTTCTGACAACAAAAGGCTTTTGTTCGCTCTTTTTCGGCTCTAGTTTCCGGCACCAAATTAAAGCATCTCATGTTCTCAGTCACATCCGAGCGGTATACACTGCGTGTTCGTGTTTATTCCAGAATCTATTCTGTCAACTTGACCGGCGTTTGTTTTCTCTCAGTTTTCTGCGTCTGACGTTTGTTAGTGCTACAATATGGACCAGACAGTTTCAGCATTCAACTGTGCCTTCTTGGAGCCTGTAAATGACACATTACAGTGTCCTATTTGGTGAGCTATGTCTTCTTTTAAAGAACAAAATTTCTCACCTTTTTCGAAATAATTCAGTACATAATCATTATATGCGTTTAATTGCAGTTTCAACACCATGTTAAGGCCACTTGGCCTAAACTGTGGCCATTCTGGATGCCAGATTTGTTTGGAAATGCTAGCTGCCGAGTCAGTTTTACCGAAATGCCCGGTATGCAGGCGAACGTTCGAAGCACAATCACTTGGTATAAACGTTAGCCTGCATACCATCACCAGACATCTGAAGGTCCGGTGCCTCAACAGCGATTGTACGTGGCAAGGGAAATACGAAGGAGCAGCGGACCACCAAAACCAATGTCCAAAATTGCCAGTGCAGTGTACCAACGAGGACTGCCAACACGTGGCAGTTCGCGAACAGCTGGCTGTGCACGCTGCCACGTGTATCAAGCGGATGATGGCATGTCCGGATTGTCAGAAGACTGTACCATGGGACTCACTAGAAGGTCACCGCAGTTTAAACTGCGTTCATGCACAAATCAAGTGCCCACTAGGCTGTGGGACTGCCCTTGCAAGGTAAAGTGAAAAGAAAAACGAGGGAAAATATGGAGCATTTAAAGGACGAAATTTCGAGGACTCTCGGGCCCTGGCGCGCGCGCGTCCTCGTTATTTCGCTCTATAAATAAACCGGCTCCGTCTGCAGGGTAGTGGAAAATGTGGGGGGGTGGGCGAGTTATTTCACAGGAATAACGAATTTTTATACAAACGAACGACGCCAGATTTCGCAGAGTAAGTAAGGTTTTCTTTTCCAAATTATCGAGGCTCCATGATGCGTAGCCTCCTACGCAGACGTCCTTAGGCTCGTCACGCAACCTTTTCTCCCCCACGGGAGGAAAGATTGCGTGACGAGCCTAAGGACGTTTGCGTAGGAGGCTACCTGATGCGCGTCAGATGCTGTTTTCGCATATCGCATCAGTTATACGCCTTTTATGCAATTTTACACGCCATTCATCCACCATTACCTTGATCGAAGGAAGCAGTCTACTTCAGCGGTCTTTGGTTTTTTTTTTCGTTCCTGCTTTTCGATGGAGAGGGGGGAGGGGGCGGTTAAAGGGTGGTTACTCTATACAGGGAGGCTCTGCCCAAATAGCCAGCACAACAGGCGCTTTTGGGCGTGCTCGAGTGAGTAGACCACCGTCCAAGAGAGGTCCTTTCTATACGACAGGGTAGAGAAATTGAAATTTTTAGTATTTGGAAAGAGACGCAAAAATCGAATGTGAACTGAAAGAGTGGAATGAAATCGATGTAAGTAATGCAAATGCTAAGCAGAATTACACGTAAAGGTTGACGTGCTACCCGAAAAGTATTGCAGTTGTTATGTGAACCAGTACGGGACAATCTTGTGTCTCGGAGTCTTTGGCTTAATTTTGTGGTACAAAAAAAGGGGTAAATGTACGTGAAGGGGCTATCACTTCGATCAAACCTGATATTCGAAAGGGGTAGAGCCTCCTTATATGATATGTCATTGACTAGCCTCAGAGCTTTTTTACTTGCCTGCTAAACAAACCGAGAATTCGATCGAGTAAATGCTTAATAATCTTGTTTTGAAATTTTAAGGCATCATGGGCAAAAATAAAAAAAAGAAAGCCACATACGTGTTCGTCAGGCACTAGAATAACGTTTAAATTTATACATTAATTACGCGTAATAACATACAATACGAAATGCAAGTGAGTGCTTATATATATTTATTATTTGATTTTAGAAGCCACGTGAACATGCATTTGCATGTTTGCGATAAGAAGGCCGTACAGTGTACTGTACCTGGATGTAAAAAGATACTTATAAGGGAAGAAATGAACCATCATGTATTGCAGGCTGCAGAGAGTCATAACATTCTGCAGTCTGCAGAGATTCAGCGACTCCGTCTTCTGCTAAATGAAAAGGTAACTGGATAGGAAATTTACTATTTAATATTCTCGTAAAATTATACTTAAAAATGTTATGTTTTATAAATTTGTTTAAGTGACAGAGTACTCTCAGATCGCAAAATCTTTTCAATAATAGGTCTGAATCGCGACGAATAGAAAATACAAAAGGTTTTGAAGCTGTTTGCGAACTTTTGGCACCAACAGTTTCAACCTAATTTGTTATTTCTGACAACATTTTCATCGAGAGCCATTCTCGCGTGTTCACTACAGTTTTTTTTTCGCATTAATCTAAAATTTTATTATCGCTTATGGTCCGAAAATCCGAAAGCAAATTATATCAGCGAGATGCAAAAATATATTTATAACTTTCAAAAGCTGATACAGACGCTCTCATTTAAACGTTGTAAAAAATGATACAATTTGTTTTAACACATCACGCATGTTACTATTTTTTTACAGAAGAGTGCTACCCAAAAAGAAATGCCCAAAGACCACAAGGTGGTATCATTCTTGTGGTCAGTGGCCAATTTTAGTCAAGAATACGTAGGCGCAGGGACGGTCCCTTTGACGAGCCACCTGTTTTCAAGAGATGGAAACAGGTGGAGAGCTGTGTTAAAGAAAGATAACGATTTATTTCTCCAGTTGGTTTCTGCCGCACATCCCGTGACGGTAGAGATAAGGTATGTCAAATATAGAAGTTGTTGGAACTCACACCCTTGAGTAGTAAGAAGTTTTATTAGAAAAGTGTGAAAACGACACAACTGTGTTCGTATACAACGACTGTCGGAGGAACCATTACCTTAATGTTTACTGTATAAAACAACGGGGAATCGTATACTTCACTTGACTATCAGAGAAGATATTATTATTATTCAATAAGGCGATTAAAAGCTAGAAATCAAATGTGATAACTCTTGAACGCGAATAATCTAATTGAACCATTCGTACAAAAATTAGTATGATTTCCTAGTCACACGTACACCAATGCATTGATAATGTATAAATGTAGCTCAGAATATTAGATTGCATGCCGCATTTGCATGAATCATCCATCCAGTAATAGCATAATTTTTGCTTTTATCTATTACTCAATATATTCTTAGTATATAGGGTTCGGGTGTAACAAATATCAAACACATTTTATATTTTAAATTTATGAAAAATTTGTCAGTTGCAAACTAAAACGCGGTTACTTACTTACAGGATTGTCATGAGGCCAGGACACGACGATGAAAAGGTTTTCGGCCTTCCCATTGTTACCCTCAAAGAAGGTGAAATGTGGGGAACGAACCTCAATGCCATCAATAAATGGGTGGACAGCGATGGAGTCTTAAAAATTAAATTTATAATTTATCAACTATACTTTTAGCATTTTTTATTATTACTTTCCTAGCCCGGGGGCTACCATCTCAAAATGACGGTGGTGCTCGTCGTACTATTTAGGGGTCAAAACTTGTAGTTCAGTTGGTACCATTTAGGGTGGTAAAATCTAAAATGTCCACCGTTAGAATTAGCGCGGTACCTTTTAACCTTTTAGGCTATTGAACCCTAAAATGCGAAATAATATGACATGTTTTGTTGTAGAATTGATAGCTCTAAGGGGTTTAAAATTCAATTGAGCCACGCCAAACAAACAAGATTCTGTTACCTTTTAGGATGTTTATTGAAAATGTCTGACGAGCACCCCCGTTATTTGTATTTGGGTTCACCCTCCTCGGATAGAAATAATCAGCAAGGAAACTAAGAATAACAAGGAGCCCGATGGGCTTCGAAACTGGCTCGTTTGGCCTCAGTTTCCACCCGGTGTTCACTTTAGAGTTTTATATTAGCAAGCCACAATATACAATCTAGAATCTATCAATATGCACAGTCCAGTCCACATTTACATTCCACAGCCCGCTTCAAGCACTCCTTAGGGACGGACCATTTTATTGTTACGAGGGGGGGGGGGGGGGGGGGGGGAGGGGTGGGCAAATACTAAAAACAAATTCCTGCACAGCAAAAGTAAAGAAAAAAAATAATGCACAGCGAGCGAAAGGAAAAAAAAGGTATGGAGCAATCCCGAAAAAAATTCTTGCACAACATCAAGACGGAAAAAAAATTCATGATCAGAAAAATTGCCCAACACCGCCACCTGCCCCCACCCCCCACCCCACAACCCCCTTTAGTAGGCTACAGTTTCAGGTCTATATTTTTTTCTCTGATCGGCTCGGTACTGTTAGAAAAAACATAAGTTTAGAACTTTGTATATATTTTTCGCTTTAAAATCCTTGAAACCACCTACTACAAGGAATCAGGATAAACAAAGGCATTTTGGAGAATCGGTGATGGGGCAATTACCAAAAAAAAAATTCCTGCACAGCAAAAGTAAAGAAAAAAAATTCCTGCACAGCAAAAGTAAAGAAAAAAAGGACTGCACAGCAAGATAAAGGAAAAAGGGTATGGAACAATCCCGAAAAAAAAAATTATTGTACAACATCAAGACGGAACAAAAAATCATTATCAGAAAAATTGCCAAACACGCTCGCTACCACGCCCCCCCCCCACCCTCCCCCCCCCCCCCCCTCCCCGCCGACAAATATAAAATTGTCCATCCCTTTGCAGGCTTCAATTATTTCAAGTCTATATTTTTTCTCTGATCGGCTCTGTACTGTTAGCAAAAACATAAGTTTAGAACTTTGTATATTTTTTTCGCTTTACAATCCTTGAAACCACCTACTACAAGGAATCCCAATTAATTTCACTTCTTTCGGATTTTTGCCTTTCATGAATTTTTATTTCGTGAAGTTGAAGGAACAGAACAGCCAACTGAAAATTCACCGCCGTCGGAGAAGATGTAAACAATGCACGTGTCTTGCGAGTTTCGCTGGTGCTAGTGAATGTTTCTCGGGCGAACCTTAAAGCGATCACTTTTTCATTTAATTTTCTTTTCTGTGTTTCGGATACAGAGGAATAAAAATTAGATATATTTTCGTGTGTCTGATTGCGAGATGTTTTATGGAATCTCTGCGTTTAATATGCGTTACTGGAAAGGTTTCAAATTACTTTTGACATTATGCAAATTGCAACATTTTTACCTCAACTGAAATAATATATTTCAAAGGGATAAATTTGTTTCTCTCCTCCTAAATTAGCACTTCTGTCGTTAACTTTGATTAAATTTATAAGTTTCATCAAAAATTTATTATGATTATGACGGAAATAGTTCCAGCAAAACGAAAAGTTCTGAAAGTTGTTTTGACCCCGGATCCGGACCACGCAAAATAAACTGAAAGGTTCGTGGCTTCAAACTTAGAACGGTAAATATTTGAACTATAGTTCCTTAATTATTGGTTATACTCTTCGCTATACTACTTATGAAAACACGCAAAATCACACATGGTAGCGATATACAAAGGATATCAATCGCAAAGCAAAGCCATTTCCCTTAAATGATCGTGACTTCCTCCTAGACGTCTCCTAAAACGAAAAAAAATGTGGAAAACATATGGTTGTAGTTTGAAACTCACAACGGCTGCAGACAAGCGCTTACCTTGCAGAATATCTAACCAAAATTTGTCAAAGTGAAGCGATCGATGAATGTCACAGCAGATGCATCAAACTAACCATCGATATCTCACAAATCCAACAGCCGAGTCTTGTTACAGTATCGTTTTGTTTTACAACAGCAAACGAACGATATCGCTTGCTTTTATAACGATCAACGAAAGTATAAAGCAACTCGTTTGTATAAACTCTTGCACTCTTCTTGTAAATGGAAATGTGCCGTTTATTCACCCTCATCTCAACCATTTTTCAAAAACGGTACAACTTAAAACGTGGTCCTAAAACCGAAAATTAAATTGGTAAGGCACGACAGGCTTTCACCGTTTACACTGCACATTTTACTCTTGTCTTGCCGAAAATGAAAATTACCCTTGCTGATTCTTTTGTAGTGTAAATGGAGTTTTATGGTCAGTACAGACCGTGCGAACATGGGTACAAGTAATAAAACAGCGTGGGCGCAAACTTATAACAGGGGGCTTAAGCAACCACGACGGTGACGGCAGCGAGAACGGCACAAAACAATAGGTTTAATGGGCGAAAACAATGCCTCTGCACGAGCGTTTTACATTTTGGTACATTTCTTTGCCGTTCCCTGCAAAACAACAACGTCAAATGATCAAATTATAAACTAAACAAATTGGAACAATTGCAAATAGCGCAACTCCTTTTTTCAAGTCGTCGTTTCTTAAGCTGCCTAATATGTTTCAAATGATACCACGGGACACCAGGATTTGTTCTCTTACCGCATTTCCCTTGCCATTTCCTCTAAAATATATAGTTTTGTTGTGCTAAGACGATAAGGCAGTTAAAATGGTCAATATTTTGGTCTCCATTCCATTTCATTAACGATACATGCGGCAAGAAACTGCTTGATTTTATTGTATTACTCCCTTGTGTTAACATAGTTTTACTGTAAACAGTCCCTTTAACCTGGACTTGTTTGTTAAAAACGGGCGTAGTTACCTGTACCCACGTACGCACGTGCCTACCTGAAAATGTCGCAAAAAAAAAAAACGAATAAAGATTTGGGACTTGAGGGTGAGAGAGGAGGTAAGGGGAGTGTTTGAAAATTGATTGTGCGTACCTCTGAAAAAGTCCTGGCTACGCCCCTGCTGAACCAATTTCACGTTCTCTTGATAATTCTTCGGGTCAATTTTTATATACTCGTAAAGATTATATATAACTTGCCGGTTAGAATCTATTCTCCATACTACTATCGCATGGTCTAAAATGGGAAAAATACACGCCCAAAATGGGTATCATTTTGTTTTTGCAATTCAGGACTAATGTGCAGAGATTGTAGTAAATCACTTCAGTAGGATAAATGTAGGATCAAAATATGTCACAATGTGTGGCAGAAGCTGCCGTAATTCCATATTTAATTCTTTTAGTGTCCAATTGGGAAAAATGGACATGTATTATTCAGTTTATTCTATAAATATATGAGTGTTAAAAAAAATACATATTCTATAAATATTATCTTTGAGTAAGGGCCTGGTCGCACTACAGTCAAAAACAAAAATTAGCCCGTGCAAAAATCGAGGAAAACAAAAGAAACCGCTCCGGTGGGACACGCTTTTTGTGGCATGTTTTTTTTTTGTCATTTTGACGGGGTAATTTTTGTTTTTGACTGTAATGCGACCAGCCAGGGGGCCGTTTCTCGAAAGACCTGGTAATTCGGAATGCTGTTTTATTTTCATTGAAGATTGAGGTTTCAAAAGTTTTGCAGATAATACGATAAAACTATTTGTTAGAAAAACAAAATAGACTGGTTTGTTCGCTAGGACCTGCGGGGTTCTTTAGATTTTGATTTCAATATTTGGCTTCGGGCCCGAAAAGATACCGGGAGTTTCGAGAAACGGGCCCTAAAATCAAATAAAATGTACTTGTACATAAGTTATTAGTCCAATTTTTTTTCTATTGTTAATTTGAATGTTAAAAAATATATTCTTAGCTAATTTCAATTCATAACTATAAATGCAAAAATTAAAAAAAAAAACAATAATGGCAAAAATATATTCTTCCATTTTGTACTCTACTCTAACTCGAGCTCGACTTAGAGAAATCGAGCTCGATTACTATAACTCGAGCTCGATTGCCATAACTCGAGCTCGACTACACGAATTAGAGCTCGCTTTATGTAATTCGAACTCGATTTATCTAATTTGAGCTCGATTTATCAAATTTGAGATCCATTTATCTAATTCGTACTCGATTACCTCGAATTCGCGCTCGTTTGCCACCCGAGCTCGTATTAAATATGAAAGTCGAGCTCGTTTTATAAACCGTACTCGATTGGCTTTTATCCGTGTTCGATTTCTAATTCGTACTCGGTTCGTACGAATCGAGCTCGGTTGCCCAGAAACAAAATTTGATCCATAATTTTAAACGTCTACACGATTTCTGCAAGTAAAAATCAAAATTATAGCTACCCCATTTGCTCATGAGATGATAGCACTTCTCTAATAGAATCAGTGCACTGGTATTTGATTTTTAAGAAAACTGGGCATCCATCATTTTTCGGTTTTCGTTGATGTAAAATTGTAAATGATGCATGCTCACAAACATGACTCTTTCTTATAGCGCCAAAAAAAAAATATAATAAAAAATACCAGCACCGTAAATCGCCAAAGTATTTATCTATTTTGTATTCTCGGGCATCCGCTTTTAATAAGCTTCGGCTTTTAGAATGATAAATTTGTTGAGTCCACAATAATACTAAGGTTTGAATCCCTGCACGAAAAATTAAACAAAGCGGAACCTGTACTTAATTTATTTCATAACGGGTTTTTGTGATGTAAAGAATAATGAAGGTATTCGGCCTCGGCTCACCTTACCTTACACTTACATCGACATTGTCTATTCTGGACATAACAAACAAAACTCAACGGAATCAGTGCTGTAACCTGAAATGGACTCATTCCATTGAATGGTTTGTAACAATTGTTGTTATATTTTATTCAATCAACAGATTCGCTGCAAAACGTACTAGAACGTGATTCCGATGAGAGTGGTTTGTGCTATTGTGGGCGAAAGACCAAATCGCGGAGCCAGCAATTTTGTAAGAAGGTAGATGGTTCTCGTTGTCCGTGTGTGAAGAAAGGAAAACTGTGCCAGACAAAATGCAGATGTCTGAATTGTGAACATTTCGAGCAAGTTGAAAAGGCGAAAAATGATGCAGTTTCCTGCCGTTGCGGAGAGAACAAAAAGGATAAATTGCAGGGCACGTCAATTTTTTCCTGCACAGATGTCGCTGGGCAAAGGAGAACGAAATGTCCCTGCTACGCCACAAGGAAGCCCTGTTCTGATCTTTGTTCGTGCTCTGGCTGTGGAAACGACTATGGACGCAGAAGCACACAGACGGCCGGAACACCAACAAAGAAAAGACGAAAAATCACTTCAAGTCCTCCATCTTTAAAACGGACACGGACAAGCACATTTATGAAGGACAATGGTTTTGAAATGGCTTCAGGACAATGGACAACAGAAGAGACCTGCCTCGTAGAGACAGTGGAGTCATTTCTTTGTTCTTCTTGTATCCCCCCTAGTTACAAAAATATTGCAATCTTGTACAATTACGTGTTAAAAAGTACATGCGCCGCCAATTTAAAGCTAACAGCAGAAGCAAAGACAGAACGTCAAATAATGGGGAAATTAGATTACCTACACAAGAGGGAAGATGCACTAAAGAACCTCTTTTATGGAATAGCAATTTTGGATGACTGAAGCCGTATATATGAGGGTCCCCAATAGAGTTCTTAAATCCAGCCGTCTCGACCAGATTTTCCCTCAATCCCGTAATCCCGACGGTTTTTATCACTCAGCTAATCAGTATCCTGTTCAATGGTTTAGACAATTTCGTCACCAGAGACCAGAGTTCCCGAGTCTTGGTTCATAAAAGTGACATTTCCCGAATCCCGGTGCGTAATCTCACCAAATCTCGCGTTCATAATAACAATCCCGAATCTCGCTCAAATTTTGCTCCCAAATCCAGCCCATAAACACGCCAAATCCCGGATCCCGAAAAACCTATTGGAAACCCTCATATATGCCAATTGATTGGGCTTAGGTTGAAGGAAGAGGAGACGGAGACGGGCGACATTTTAAGTTTTGTATATAGTGAATATTCCTTTTTGTAAGCACCTGGTATTTTCAATGACAGAAGAAAAATCAGTCGTATCATAGTTTTATCGGCATAGACTTAGTTTTAGTTGAACTTGTTCTTAAAAGTTCCCGTTCTTAAACATTAACTTGCCTTTTTGAGCATAATATTGATGTTCGGGGCAAGTTAGAAGAGCATTCAATTAAATAATTCTACAATTTCGGTTTCAAAATGAAAACAGATATGTATGCTCTAATTCACGAACTTTCACAGTTTTATCATCCAAAAAAGCAACATCACTTATTATCAGTATGAGAGTAAACCAAGGTTAAATTTGTATATAGTGAATATTCCTTTTTGTAAGCACATGGTATTTTCAATGACAGAAGAAAAATCAGTCGTATCATAGTTTTATCGGCATAGACTTAGTTTTAGTTGATCTTGTTCTTAATAGTTCCCGTTCTTAAACATTAACTTGCCTTTTTGAGCATAATATTGATGTTCGGGCCATCAAAATGAAAACAGATATGTATGCTCTAATTCAAGAACTTTCACAGTTTTATCATCCAAAAAAGCAACATCACTTATTATCAGTATGAGAGTAAACCAAGTTCTAATAGAACAAATAGAATAATTTTGATAGTAAGGGGCGGTATATAGCTAAATCGAATGCAAATAAAATTATAAAATATGTAACATCTACATGAATGTTTGAAGTGCTGTACTGGCTGAAAGGTGCGTTGTCAGGCTGCTCTCCCGGGGAAAGAAGCATTAGGTGGCGACCCTGTTCGCACAGGTAACCCTCTTCGACTGACATCTGTGACCCGTCATGAAACGCGGAAACGTGTCGTTAAAAGCGAACGAAAAATTTCTCTGGTATAAATTTCTTTTAGCAACCGGATTAAACACGTTCTGCTCAATAACACCATCTTGACAAATGACCCCACCCCCATCTTCAAAAGTTCTACCTCCTTTTGCCTATCGGCGCGGCAAGTTTCCCTTTCGTAAACGGCCAATGCCAATCAAGCGACACTTGAAGAAAATTTTTAAACCAGTCATAAAAATTTCTTTCTGTCAGAAAATGGAAAATGCAATTATCCCCCTTACATGTTAACACCCCTCCCTCTAGCATGTTAACACCCCTTCTTCGCCATGCACTGCTCCACAACGCTGATCCGGGAAACACATGACAATTTCAATACATCGAAACATCGAAAGCCGTGGCCACACACGATCATAATAGTTTGAAGTCATACTCCATTAAATTGTTTCGGTTCCGATCTTTGATTTGTTCATATCCTTGATCAGTTATGAACAAAAAAAAACAACATAACTGAGAGAAATTAAATGGACTATGATTGCCATAATTATACTTCAATCGTAATTGGGAACACAGCTTAACTTGAGAGTGAATCAAGCTTAGGCCTAAGAATCGCTTTATCTTGGCTGTATATGGCTGTGTATGGTTGTATATGGTTGTATAGGGCTGAATATGGCCGTAATGGTTGAAAAGGGCTGACTTTGGTTGTATATGGCTGAATAGGCCTGAATATGGCTGTATATGACTGTATACGGTTGTATATGGCTGTATATGGTTGTATATGGGTGTATAGGGCTGTATATGGTTGTATATGGCTGTATATGGTTGTAATTGGCTGTATACGGCTGTATATAGTTGTATATGGCTGTATATGGTTGTAATTGGCTGTATACGGCTGTATATAGTTGTATATGGTTGTATATGGCTGAATATGGTTGTTTATGGCTGTATACGGTTGTATATGGCTGTATATGGTTGTATATGGTTGTGTATGGCTGTATATGGCTGTATATGGTTGTATATGGCTGTATACGGTTGAATATGGCTGAATATGGCAGTATATGGTTGTATACGGCTGTATATGGTTGTATGTGGTTGTGTATGGCTGTATATGGTTGTATATGGTTGTATATGGTTGTATATGGCTGAATAGGCCTGAATATGGCTGTATATGGTTGTATACGGTTGTATATGGCTGTATATGGTTGTATATGGCTGTATATGGCTGAATATGCCTGTATATGGCTGTATACGGCTGTATATAGTTGTATATGGTTGTATATGGCTGAATATGGTTGTATATGGCTGTATATGGTTGTATATGGCTGTATATGGTTGTATATGGCTGAATAGGCCTGAATATGCCTGTATATGGCTGTATACGGCTGTATATAGTTGTATATGGTTGTATATGGTTGTATATGGCTGTATACGGTTGTATACGGTTGCATATGGCTGAATATGGCTGTATACGGTTGTATATGGCTGTGTATGGTTGTATACGGTTGTATATAGTTGTATACGGTTGTATATGGTTGTATATGGCTGTATATGGCTGTATATCACCGTATATGGTTGAACATGGAAGACTATATGGGAGACTTATGGGAATACCCTAATGCTGAAACATATGTATTAACTGTCGATGGAGCATAGTGATTATCAAACAGATATGCAATAAAAGGAGCTAAATTGGGAGGTGAAATAGGAAGTGCTGCAGATACCCCATGAAAAGTTGAATGTAAAAACTGATTAAATAGCTTCCAAGCCCTTTTGTAGGTAGGAAAGGATGATGGCTGCAGGCTCGATTTCATAAGGGTTGAGACTATGGCTGCCAGTTCTGAGGCTGCAGATACAGAGGAATCGCTGTGGGGCATTGGTCCATGTGAGTTGGAGCCAACAGTCTGAAAGTCTGTACCTGTAACCGAGACAAAGAGTCTGCTAAGTTATTGTTGATTCCCGGAATATGTTTTGCAAATAGACAAATAGACACCAGCTTCCTAACAAAATTCATCAAGGGTTTGTCTTTGCATGATTGTTTGTTGATAACATGAACAAGTGCCTCATTGTCAGTGAAAAACAAAACACATTGATTACTCATTTCATGTCCCCACAGGTACAGACTTAAAACAATTGGATAGAACTCTAAAATGGCAATATTGCAGTGAGCTCAATCTGAAGGCCATTTCCCATAGCACCATTTACTGCCAAAAATTGCAAAGGCATCTGTGTACAGGTTCAATCAATGAAAAAAGACCGGCCATTGAATTCTGTTAGGAATGAAAGCCAAACTTTAAGATCCTCTTTGACCTCTTTATTAAGTCGAATGAGATGATGAGGTGACCAAACCCCTATCGTTAGGTCAATCAGTCTCCTTAAAAAGGCTCTACCTGGCTTGATAACTGAGCAGGCAAAATTCAACAGGCCAGTCAATGACTGGACTTCCCTTAGAGATACCTTCTTACGCCCTAAAAATGCAGAGATCAGATTTGTGCTTTTGTGAATTTTGTCAAGCGGTAAGCGAGCCTCTGAGCAGATGGAATCTAATTCAATGCCAGGAAATGACAAAGTAGTGGCAGGGCCACAAGTTTTTTCAGGTGCCATGGGAATGCCTAAGTAAGAAGAGAGATTCAAAAATAGATCCAATTGGTCTTGACATAGTTTAGCCGATGACGCTACAATCAAAAAATCATCCAGAAGATGCAGAATGTGGGCAATGTTTAATTTCTTTCTGGCAATCCATTCAACTGCAGTACTGAAGGTCTCGAAAGTGAGACAGGAACTTGAACATCCCATAGGCATACACCGGTCATAGTAATACAGGCCTCGCCACTGCATCCCAAGCAGATTATAATCATCAGGACTAATTGGTATGATCCTAAAGGCATTCTTTATATCAGTTTTTGCCAAAAAGCAGCCTGGGCCTGCCAGCTTTATAAATTGAATTGCATCATCAACAGTAGCATAGCATACCCTGGTATGCTCAGAGTCAATACCGTCATTAACTGAGGAACCCCAAGGATAAGACAGGTGGTGTATCAAACGGAACTCGCCTGGGGTCTTTTTAGGAACAACTCCTAGGGGGGGGGGGAATTCGAAATGGATGCAGTGGAGGAAACTGAAAAGGACCGGCCAACCTTTGGGAATCAAGCTTTTTCCTAATTTTCGTATCTACAACTGTGGGATGTTGAGAAGCCGAAATAAGGTTTTTGGCGGCTGAAGACACTCTTATGCCTTCAAAATGAATCGGAAAACCAAAACTGAAACCTGAGTAAAGAAATTCTGCAGTGGAATGGTTATAGCCAGACAGCATAGAAATCAACCTATCAACTTTTATGGGTGTTGGGAGATTTGGACTTGGCAGACTGGGGGATATTATTGGAGGGCTTACTGGAGGCACGAAAATTACACTGAGTCGCCCTATGTTCCCCTGAACATTTAAAACATGAATGCTTAAAAGAACAGCCTGAACAAGCAAGGCCCCGGTGATACTTAAAGCAAAAACCCTGGGGAACTTTTGGTAAATCTGACCGTGCCCGGGGCTTAGCAACATTTTCAGGTTGTGATTTCCTGGTTAGAGGAGACTGGGCACGAAGCCACAATTCTCCGTGCAAAACACCCCAGGGGAGAGCAGAGGCCTGTTTTTGGCGGCGAGGTCAAATCGGGTGGCGACGAACAACGAACTTAGAACTGGCAGTGACTAGGGGAATCTGACTGTTTAATTAAAACAAAGCATTGCGATGGCCGGAAACGGTGTTGAAGCAATGTGATTTCTGCCCAGTGCTCTGAATGTCAAAGTGAAGAAATTCAACCAAGCGCGGGTAAACGGCGGGAGTAACTATGACTCTCTTATTGTTACGTCCTTATCCTATGGAGGACACCCTTGACGAGTTGGGGTAGTTGTTCTGCTTGTGCGGTCTGCTTCATTGCAGTACTTCACTTGTGGGTAATCATCGATCTGCCTCCGGTAGGAGCCGTAAGTAATGGCTGTTTTGCCATGAAACTAAGTTCTCCAGGCTAGTCGATGTTGCTGCTACGGAAAACCTAAATGAAAGGGGGGCGGCCTCAGCTGCCCACCCCAGCAACATACGGGTCGGGGGTGATGCTGCGAATGCTGGGGGTCTCCATATCTGTCCCGAGTGCCAGTGAGGGTCAGTGAGGGGGCTTTCCCAGCACCGTCGCAAAGCCCATCCGGCTGAGTACCACGCTGGGAGCGTACCTGCGCAACGTATGAAAGCTAGGTGGGATCACGAAGAGTTGGTACTCATGGCTAGGTTAGAGCTCGAGCTGCGATCGGAGGGTGTTCGGAACATCAATCAATGATTGGTGGGATGGATAGGTCTCCGTACCCTGAATGCCATCAAGGGTGTCTGCAAGAGCCCGGCCTACCGTGAGCTTGTTGAGTCCATGCGAGTGGGCTCAGCTGGCAGCCCTTCTCGTGAGGAGCCTGCTTTAGAGCCGGAGGAAGAGGAAAGGAGTTTTGAACGCGTTGAGTCCGAGGAGTCTGAAGGGCCAACCGGTAAGACCCATACCAGTCGATGGATCAGATGACTGGGCTACTAGGTTAAAGGAGGCCATAGAACGACTTGGAATCCCTGATGGTATTAACATCGATACCATTCAACCCGGTCTCGTTACACCAGAGACTCGGGCAATGATAGATGCTGAATATACCAGGTGGTGTCCACCCAAGGTCCGGGGCCATGGTTGCCCTAACAATAGACTACGGGTACCTGGACAGCTGCCTACACGACCGAGGGCGAGACGTAGAGCAATCTACGCTCGCACACAGGCTGCATTTCAAAAGAACAAAAAGCACTGTGCTCGGAACGTTTTGTCGGGTGCTTGGCGGGTGTAGCCTACCCCAGTTACTATGCAGCAACAAGATCAGTACTGGCGTGGTATTTTCCACACACCGTCTTAAGATGATCAGCGTCAACCTGTAGCGAAGGGTCGTGTCCAATGGGGTATTGTTGATCCAATAGAGATATTGGATGTGACCTCTGCCCTTAAGGATATGTCGGATGGAGCCCCAGGGCCAGATGGCCGGACCCTTGATGATCTGAAACAAATCCGGTGTGAGGACCTTGCAGCCCACTTCAATTTGTGGCTGTTGGCAGGTTACCAGCCTGCGGCCCTCCGCCGAGGTGAGACTGTACTCATCCCAAAGGAAGAGGGCGTCCGATTACCATTGCGGATATTACCATCAGGTGTTTTCACAAGATTTTGGCGCGGCGTATGGCGGCTTTATTGCCGTGGAACACCCATCAAAAAGCCTTCCTTTCGGGGGACGGAGCGGCTGATTCAATTTGGCTGCTCCAGGCGATGATTAAACATCATCAGCAGAAGTTACAGTCGCTTAATATCGTATTCCTGGACATCAAGAAGGCCTTTGATTCCGTGAGTCACCAGAGTATTTTATTGGCAGCTGGAAGAATGGGCATGCCACCGCCCTTTCTTGTTTACCTAAGGGAGCTCTACGGAGACGCCCAAACGGTACTCAGGATCGGGGCCGAACGCGGCGAGCCTATCTTGGTTACACAAGGGGTTAGGCAGGGAGACCCCATCTCTGTGCACCTCTTTAACGCAGTTATAGATTGGTCCCTATCAACATTAGATCCATTGATAGGTGTCATGGTTGGAGAGATTAGAGTGAATTCCGGTGACTTTGCCGACGATATTGCACTCATCGCAAGAACACCGCGAGGCCTTCAGCGCCTCCTGGACTCCTTGTCTGTCGAGTTTCGGCTCGCAGGCTTGGAGATCAGTGCTGGCCTGGATGGTAAGTCAGCATCGTTGCGCATTGACATCGACGGAAGACGTAAAAAGTGGATTTTAAACCCACTTCCCCACCTGCAGTGTTTTGGAGCCCCGATTCCTGCAGTGTCCATTGTGGAGGTACAATGCTACCTGGGGGTGCCTCTATCTCCTATGAGGACGCGTGCTGATGTTGCTGGTAAGCTCGAGAGTGGTCTGAGTAACATTACTCAGGCGCCCTTGAAGCCCCAGCAACGGATGTATGTGCTTAAGACCAACCTCATTCCTTCCTTGTTCCACCAACTTGTACTGGCGTCGTGTAGCAAGAAATACTTGAAGTGGCTAGATCGGATGATAAGAGCGTCCGTGAGGACTTGGTGCAAGCTGTCGCATGACACGCCGACTGCCTTCTTTCACAGTCACATCTGTGATGGGGGTTTAGGCATAGTTACACTAGAGCATCAGATTCCATTGCTCAAGATCAAACGCATTACACGTATAGGGTCTAGTGATGACCCAGTGATGGGGCAAATGCTGAGAATGGAAAGTGCTCAGTTACTGCTGGCGAGGCAAACAGAGCCAACTTGCTACCTCGGGGTGCAGATTGTCAGCAAAGAGGGCTTGCGGGCTGCTCTAGCTGATGATTTGCACAGTCATGTGGACGGCCAAGGTTTAAGGCAAATCTCTGAGGTGGTCCCACACCAACATCAATGGGTTGCTGACGCATCGGTGAACCTGTGTGGCGCATCTTACATCGGCGCATTGAAGGTTAGGGGGAACCTTCTCTACACGGGTCCGAGCTGCCAGGGGTCGCCCCGGTGCAAGTGTCGCTTGCGACGCTTTTGGGCGGCCTGAGAGCTTGGGTCATATACTACAAGTATGTCCCAGAACTCATGCTTCTAGAATATCTCGCCATGATAGGATTGCGGAGATCGTCAAGGCCGCCGCGGCGAAAGCTGGGTGGCAGTGCGCGAGAGAACCTGCTATACCAACTAGTGCAGGACTTCGCAAGCCTGATCTGCTATTCCATCGTACAGACAGGCCTACCTACGTGCTTGATGTAACAGTTGTAGCCGATCATGCGGAGCTGGAAGAGGCACATCAACGCAAAGCCACGTACTACGGTACGTTGGAGATTGAGAGTTGGATAAAGAGGAACATCGCAGAAAGGGAGGTGCGTGTATCAAGCGTCACACTCAGCTGGCGAGGGTTGCTTGCAACGTCATCAGCGGCAACCCTCCGCGAAATGAACGTGGGGAAAGATATACCACAGCTCCTCTCCATGGTCACCTGTGAGAGAGGGCTGTGGATATATAACCATTTTAGGAGGAGTACTTTCAGCGTTCGCTTATGAAAGCCTACAAAGCTGATTAAGTTGATCCCCTCACCCGAATGAAAGAGGGTTAAGCTTCCCTGATTGTCAAATAAAAACCCAAATTGCATGATAGCATTATCACTGTTGCATGGCCAGTGTACACGTATTGTAATATGATTTGTGATGTTCCGGCTCTTTGTTATGTATTGTAATGATAGTTCTATAAATAAAGTTGAATAAAGTGGAATCTTATATGTTAATAATGTGCTTGGCTATTCACTGTACATGTTGGCCGACCGCTGGGCTTCGGTGGCTCCAGGTACATGCTTTCATGCAAACACATAGCCAAATGCCTCGTCATCTAATTAGTGACGCGCATGAATGGATTAACGAGATTCCCACTGTCCCTATCTACTATGTAGCGAAACCGCAGCAAAGGGAACGGACTTTGCATAATCAGCGGGGAAAGAAGACCCTGTTGAACTTGACTGTAGTCTGACCTTGTGAAAAGACATGAGAGGTGTAGAATAAGTGGGAGCAGCAATGCGCTGGTGAAATACCACTACTCTTATCGTTTTTTTACTTATTGGATGAAGTGGAAGCGGACCGCAAGGTCCACGTTCTGGACTTAACGCCCGTCTCCGGATGGGCGGATCCAAGCCCAAGACACCGTCAGGTTGGGAGTTTGGCTGGGGCGGCACATCTGTCAAATGATAACGCAGGTGTCCTAAGGTGAGCTCAATGAGAACAGAAATCTCATGTAGAACAAAAGGGTAAAAGCTCACTTGATTTTGATTTTCAGTATGAATACAAACTGTGAAAGCATGGCCTATCGATCCTTTAGTCTTTAGGAGTTTTAAGCTAGAGGTGTCAGAAAAGTTACCACAGGGATAACTCTGAGCTTGCTGGTTAGTAGAAAGTATGTCCCGCCCACCCATACAAGGATTGACCAAATATGTTACGTGGTTCTAATGTAAAGTACGTCGACCTCATTAGGAATACTAACTCTAACCTTAACCCTAACCCCTAACCCTAACCTGTATTGTTTTAAAAACCAATTATTGTCTTAGTGATAATCCCAGTACAACATTTGTGATCTCGAATTTGTTTCACCATAGGAGCAATCATAAATATCATATATGAGAACAAAGATTAGGTCGTTTCATCTACCGACGCATTATCGCATATTCCAATCATTAGCATACAAATAACCGTGTTGAAGTTCAACTCATTGTTTCTTGCGATCATTAGCACATAAATTACGCGTTTCAAGACTAAATAATCATTGTCGACCTTTGTTTGCAGTTGTTTTCGCGTTTTTTCAAGGTCATACCATTGTATAACAAAATGAGTGTTGTGATCCAATTGTTTCCATAGGCAATCATAACAACTCACATTGAACAAACTTGACAAATTGATTTCTTGTGAAAGATTTCATTTGCTAATTACTTCTAAGTTATATAAATAGTATATATTTATGTCGCAAAGTTAATGGAGACTGTAAAGATTCTATTGTGACAGAAAGAGAACTCGTTGTATAACCGTTCGCAGTTGTCGTTTTAAATTGTGTCTAGTTAATTTCTTCATAGTGCATACGAGAAGATAACTGATTTTTGCTGAGTGCCAAACGTTTTGGTAACAAAAGGGGTAAGTCTATTGCTTGCAATATTAATAATTTCTAATGAAAACGCGATGATAAGAAGACACAAGAATAACTTAACGGTTAACAATAGTTAGTATGTTCTTCTCGTTTTCTAGCAATGCCTCGAAAGTGGACGATTGGGCAGCTCGTCCATGGCATTTGGTAGGAGCAGACGATCGCCGTGCTGGACGAATAACTGAGTATACTCACGTTACAGAAAGCCGTGAAAATGACGAGAACATACGTCAAATGCAGTTCGAACAACAGAATGCAGACAAACAACAGCGTCCAGAAGCAGAAACATTCCTTGGTGTGGACGAAGCTGACGACCTGTCATTTTGGGTGACGCATTCCAGTTGGTCTAAGTGTGCCTTATGTCAAAGTTTGCAACCTTGCAAACTCTTTCCAAAATTTCGAAAGAGACCGTTGCTCAAAGAGGTGAAGGATTGCGGTTGTTCGACACTAAGATACCTTGTTCCTCGGTTTGACGACATTCCAGTGCCCCTAAGAAATCTTACTCGCAGAGAGATTATCGCGTTAAGACCATTAGATGTCCATCTCGGGGAATACACGGTGCAAAGGTACGGTTACCGACAGAAAGCAGGCATGTTCCGGCTATCATGGAGCGACATTCCCGTTGAAGATAAAATAGCTAGTCTTCCTGACAAATCGAAACGAAAATGTCAGCTCACATACGACTATCTCATCCAAAACCACGATAGTCATTACCAGGCGTTTATCAATAGATGGCAGACAGCCATTTCAGAAGACAGTAGATTCAACCTTTACGACGGCGCCACCTCAAAGTACGTAGAGAATTGTCTTTGGCCGGACCTATATCCCTTTCGTTCCTGGTGCGATTCTGCTTTGGAGGGACAAGAGAGCCGACTGAGTTGCAAAGTATCATTTATGAAGAAGATCACGTCCACAATAGCGGACTACAGCATGAATTTCGAACTGCTGCAGTTCCACTATGACCTTTGGTTGTTTCGAACGGTATCTGGTGCTGTTAGTGTTGGAAAAACACAGTATTGTTCTCCAGCGAAATCGTTGGACACCAAAACGTTTTCAACAGAATATTGGAGGTGGCAACTTTGATTTCTCCTGGACGCTGTCCGACAGTTTGGTTCTCCTTCCGTATTCGTAACAATAAGTCCCTACGAATGGTCATTTCCCTTTCCTCCGTGGCTGCAGAATCTTAGACAATCCAGTGGTTACGGTCCAACGCAATTAGCAACGTTGGAAACTCTACACATTGTGCAAGGCCTGGAGCAGATATGTTGTGGATATCTTGGAGGAACGAATACCAACACGTGGACCAATCACGTCTTCAACTATAATAGATTGGCCCGTTACCCCAACGTGCAAACCCTGTTTTACCGCTTCGAATTCCAACAATGTGGAACGGTACATCTGCACATGCTGATATTTCTGAAAGACATGAAATACTGTCGCGTCAACACCATTCGTGGGGACATACCTTGGTCCCACTTGCCATTAGCCTACCTAGTTGACAAGCTACAACCATCCGACAAAGGCTCCTTACCATTGCGTGAAGAAGAATCCCAACTGGTAGTATCCAGTAGTCAACCCTGCTTACAGCTCTTTCACCCAGGGGAAGCGTTCGCTCAAAATTTAAGAGCGTATATCAGCACTGTACTACCAGCTTTGAAATGTCGCATGGACATCCAAACGTCTGATGGCAACTCCATGCTCCTACGTTATGTGACTTCGTACGTCACGAAATGCCACGACAATGAAATGAGTGACGCTTTGTACAGTCAACACGTAACACCATTTCAAGCGGCATATCGGCATCTGCGGATGATAACACCTTTCGAACCAGAAATGCTGATGACGTTGACATCAAAGCGAATAGCGTACACCAACAGTCGCACCAAGAAGATTACTTGTCCCACACCCGACAGTACCTCCACCATGAAAGAACATTGGTTCTACGTAGCTAGAAAGCCTGAAGAAGATTCTTTATCCTTCTTAGACTGGTTAAGACAATACGACACTTCAGGTGCAAACTGTAAAAAGTACAGAGCAGGAGAAACTCTCGTTGGACTGAAGATGCGAAGTCCTTTCTCCGACATCTATTACTATCAAGATGTTCTTTTGCACTATCCTCACCGTGACGTATCCCAACTGTTCCATCCCGACTGCCACGACATTCCCTGCCAAATTCGCCACTTCGCATCGGTTTGGCTTCTGCGGCCGCAAGTGTGGCAAGATCTGCAAGAAGTCGAAAATCTATTCAAGTTAGAAGGCCACAAGTCTCATTACATTCAGAACGTTGTTGCGCACGTCAAGAGTCAAACAGAGTTTTTCCGTCTTTGGCAGAGAAGAGTATTTGAGGTTAATGTTGTCGTACCAGTATCTTCCACTGCTGATGACTCCTCCTTTGATCCCACACAGTTACAAGTTCTTAATCACGTCAGTAGAAGTGTTACTGATCATTACAACGACATGTGTGAACACCAGCAAAGCGCAACGTATGAAGACGAGGCTGACAGTGACTTCGACGAAGTAGAGACATCACCTGTGACAATAGAAATGAACAAGGTACACCTGCCAGTAACTCAATCGACTGGAGAAAGTTTATTCTAGTTGTTGGCAAACCAGGAAATGTGGTTTCAGTCGCCGTAGAACGCGCCGTCGTCAGCGGATTTAAAGTAGCAATCGCAGCACCAACGGGTTTTCTCGCCAGTATGTATCGCTCAGTCTTTGAAGAGGATGTGTATATAGACACTGTCCACGCCATGTTTCGATATCCAGTGGAGAGTTCAGATCGTCCTTCTGTTAACTGGCTCCTCAGCGACTACGATTTGCTGCTCATTGATGAAATCTCCATGATACCTGAAAAGATCTTTGACCACATATTACGTACTCTTCAGGATCTGCCCATGCGTCCTGTTCTGCTGTTATCTGGAGATCCTCAACAACAACAACCTATTGCCCAAGAAGGAACTCGAACGGTCAAAGCCAAGAACATCCTTGAGAAGAGGAAGTTTTACTCGTTGGTAACAAAGTACGTTCTAGTGACACAGTACCGTTGTCAAGAGATCGAAGGTACCACGACATGCTAAATCATCTGCGATACTACATGCCAACGATAAACTTCATACGTGAGCTGAAGGAAGGCCGTGTTCTCGTCAGTGAAAATACAGTTACTGATGACCATCTGTATAACGTTTTAACTCAATATTCTGACGCCACGTTTCTAACCATTTCTAGAAACGCCAGTTGCAGAATCAACACGGTCACTTTAAATCGCTTGTTCACAGGCCCTCCAGCAGGCATCATACAGTATGATTGTGCAATGCCTCCAATGCCTATCTACTGTGGTCTCTCAGTATTAGTCACACAGAACAGAGATAAGAAGAATGGGTTTGTGAACGGCAGAAAAAGCAACAGTTACCCATGTGCAAGGAGCGACCGTATTTCTGAAGTTGCCAACTGGTTTTATTGCAGCCACCTACCCAGTCACAGTGTACCGACAACAGCAGAGATGGACTTCGCATCCATTTGTACCGGCCTATTCCCTCACAGTAACCAAAGCTCAAGGGCAAACACTGGAACGGGTGATCGTGTGGTTCGATGCAGCTATCCTTCCTCCCGGCGGAGCGTACGTCGCCCTTTCTCGCATCAAGAAGCTCGTCAACCTCAACTTCTTGGTTGTAACCAACAGATCTCAATATAGACCTGTCTATCTAATCCCGTGTTGAGAAAGTCCGTCCATCACTTTCACAAGCTACTGTACTTCTATAGTCGACATACCATTGGATATTAGTTTAGATGACAACAGCATACTTTCAGTTATCCTGGCGACAATGAGTCCAGCCGGTCACTGGATGACACCCTCCGTGATTGCTATGGCAACAACTTGTTAAATCTGTTTTGCTGTTGCAAGCAATTTACAGTTTACAAACGGAGTAATACCATCATACTGGTGGGGGGACCAGGAAACCACATCTCGTCTATCGAGATGTTCTTTTACTTTTGCAAGATGTTCTTCCGGCGATTTGTCTTAAACTTTTCATCAGATAAACTTCAAACTTTGCCAATCTTACTTTCTAGACGATAGCTAACTCTCCACCAAAAATGAGGGAAATCGAAGAAACTAATTTTTTTTTTAATTTTGTCATAACTCTAGAAATACAATGCGCAATCTTTTGAAACTTTAACACAACGTACAAATCACAGCCGCCATTGCTATCAAACACTGAAACAAACCTATCAGAAAATTTCATAAAAGTTCTTATATCAATATAGAGGTATATATGAAATATGTCAATCTGGGAAACACCGTTTATAAAGGCAATGCTGAAACCTTCAGGTAAACTTTAACCGGAGTTAAATATGAATCCGTGAGGGGATGGGGGAATAACTGGCTTGTGGCAGCCAAGCATTCATAGCGACGTTGCTTTTTGATCCTTCGATGTCGGCTCTTCCTATCATTGCGAAGCAGAATTCGCCAAGTGATGGATTGTTCACCCACCAATAGGGAACGTGAGCTGGGTTTAGACCGTCGTGAGACAGGTTAGTTTTACCCTACTGATGAAGTGTTGTTGCAATAGTAATTCTGCTCAGTACGAGAGGAACCGCAGATTCAGACAATTGGCATTTGCACTTGTCTGAAAAGACAATGGTGTGAAGCTACCATCTGTTGGATTATGACTGAACGCCTCTAAGTCAGAATCTGTGCTAGAAAGCAACGATAATTACCTCCGGATGACGTTAGGCGAACAACGATAGAAGACCTCAGTCTTTATGCGTCCCAAGGTGCCAAGGGGGACAAAAACTCCCAAGGCACTGCCGATAGCAAACTCTAAAGTTGCCAGAGATAAATCCTTTGCAGACGACTTAAATAAAGAACGGGGTATTGTAAGTTGTAGAGTAGCCTTGTTGCTACGATCTTCTGAGATTAAGCCTTTGTTCTAAGATTTGTTTTCAAACCTTTTTTCCTTTTTTTTCGTTTAAGTCAAAAGTGCCCCTCCGTTCCCCTGCCTAGTGCTAGGGTGAAGGGTCGGTGCTTGGTCGGTTAAGTGGCGTCCGTTGAAGCGGACGCTCCTGGTTTCTATAAATTCCCAAAAGTGCACCTCCCTCTCAAACTTGCTCCTCCCTCCCTCCTTTAAAATTTAATATAGTGTTTTGTTGTTGTGAAAGTGCTCCCCACTTTAGGCCACTTTAGGTCTAGGGTGTAGAGTTGCTGTTTTTTGGTTTGTGGTTAGCGTTTAGGGTTAGGTTGGGGTGTAGGGCGTAGGGTTAGTTTCAGGTGAGGGGTTTGGAAAGTGAACAGCATTGACTAAAAAATTGAAAACAAATTAGTTGCTCCGAGCCGGCTCATTTTTGGTGTACAGTTAGCTACTGACGAAAAACGATGACTGACAAAGTTTCAGAGCGATTCTAGTTGTCGTTTCCCAGATATCACAGGTTCAAGCAAAAGTGCTCCCCTACCTCGCAAAACTGCCCCCCCCCCCCATCCCCACTTGAAAAATTGTAGTGTCGATTTCTCTTACACGTTTGATCCGATGGGCGTCAAACTTTGGCAATCTTATTTTCTGGACGAGACCTAACTGTCCACCAAAAATGAGGGAAATCAGATAAACTAAATTTTTTTTCGATTTTTCCATACATTATCTATAAAATTTAGAAGGATTGTATGGGAAAATTGAAAAAAAATTAAGTTTCTCCGATTTCCCTCATTTTTGGCGCACTGTTATCATAACGATGAAGGAGAAACCTTAAGAGCAACAAAATAAAACTAAAAAGTAATAGATATCAAGACCCATCACTGACAAGAAAACACAACTGCACTGTCACTGAAGGATGCTACATGGCATGCATCATTAATTGGTAATACCTGATAGGTATATAAATCTTAAAAGAAAAATGAAAACAGGAACTAGCCATGAAAGGGGGTGTGATGAAATAGCCTAAGACCTAAGAAGACCTAAAGCCTTCAAGATGGCACCCCGGTAGCTACGATATAGGAAATACTGCCCTAAAGAATTAACATGGACGCCATCCGCTAAATATAAATCCTTATGAGACCAACAGAAAACATTGCGAAAGGGCTCTAATACGACACGGACGTAATTGTTCAAAATCTTAGCATGTTGAAGAAAAACCGCCGAATGTGAGAAGGAAACTACGGAGCCCCCAATAGGACATTAACCAAAAAATTTTGAGATGGAAAAGGACGACTTATAACTCGTCCAAGACGACTACTAAGTCTTATAACTTGTCTGTGTTATAACTCGTCTTATAACTCGTCTGTCTACTTATAAGTCGACTTATAACTCGTCAGTCGACTTATAAGTCAACTTATAACTTGTCTGTCTACTTATAAGTCGACTTATAACTCGTCTGTCGACTTATAAGTCGACTTATAACTCGTCTGTCGACTTATAAGTCGAATAAAAACTCATCTATGGCGACTTATACTAAAATGACTTGTGAGACGACTTATAAGTCGAGTTGCCTCATGGACACATTGCCACGTGACCACACTCGGTCTTGGTCGCTTTGAAAAGGAGTTTATGGTGCGGTGCTGTTGTGCTTAGGTGAACATCTTAGTCCGTGACAATGTCAGATAGCGATAACGAGAATGAAAGTTCCTCGATTGAACAGGTTAGCTATTATGTCATCCAGATGTTTAATTTCTGAAGTACTCTTACCGTGATGGGCTACGTTTGCCAAGCATGAACAGTATGTTGATGTAGAATCTTCGGTTTTAATATGACCTCTCTTGAGATGAACTTGCAAAATCGTTTGATTCTTTGTGCTTCTGTTTATTTATTCGTACGCTAAATCAGTTAAGTAAACTTAGGTTTAGTACATTACAGTCATTTCGATAAGCTCATTGACACTTTTATGGAACTATACACACGTAAACGAGTGCCACGAGTGAACGGGCTGCGTTTTCCATCGATCCTACGTTGACTGAGTTATGGCGGTGAGTGGAAAAACAAGAATCCGGAATAGGAACCTGAATACGCAATAGGAAATGCCCGAAAGGCCGAAAACTGGGCTGTCTACCGCTTACCTGAGAATCAAGCCTTGTGTGTTAACAATTCTTTTAACTTTAATAGGTTTGCGAGTACATGAGGTCAAAATTGCATATTGTTCAATCTGTTGTCAACAAATTTAAAAAAGAAAAGGTGAGTCTTGAGCACTATGTATTTACCAGCATGAACTTTCCTTCCTCTCTTCTTGTAGCATTAAGAACTGGTTTTCTCAGTTTTGGTATCTTTTTGGAAAGTGTTTAGAAATAATGGCTCTGTCAATTTCAGGAGTGATCATGCCACCGCCTTCCCCCCCCCCCCCCCCGGACATTTGTCGGGCATTTGTCATTTTGTTTTCTCAAGGTGTCAAATACCCCACGGGGGGGTGAGCTGGTGCATACAAAATCCTCAGGGTAGGGTAACGAGAAGATTGCAAATGCTCCTCGCCTAGCACATCAAATTTGTATTTGTTCTTATTAAAATCATAATTCCAACGTAAATTTGAAGTAATTGAAGCAGTAATTTTCTGACAAATATAAAGTCAAAAAAGATCTCTATTACCTGGTCAAGGCTATATATCAAAATTCATTTTAGGTTTGTCACATTAAATATTATTATTCATATATTCAAAGTTGCTATGTATTGATATTAATTCATTATGTTACTGAAATACCGAAATACCGCCACGAACAAACTGAAGTCGATGGAGTTCATGAAGTCAAATATCAAAATATCCATGACCGTTAAATAATAATATGCTTCCTTCGGAATGTTTTTATTGAACTTTCTAGCCCTTTTTGTTGCAGTCAAGGGGCCACACATTCTGAAACTCTTCCACGAAAATCAACATCTTCGCACATGGGAAGACTAATATGAAGTTCTGGGAGTGTTTGTGGGAATAACTTGACATGACTTAACTTTGAATGGGTGAAATCTCAGCTTATAAAGAATAAGCATCTTCTTTTTGTATGCAGGGTTTAATCTTAATCATGTCAAACAAAACATACAAGCGTTTTTAAAAAAAGTACTGATGTTAAATTCTCGGTTGTTGAGTTAACTGACAAATGCCCCACCTCTGAGCAGACCTTGGCTAACAAATGCCCCACCGTGGGTACCTACAACTCATCAAATGTCTGACAAATGCCTTGAGGGAGCCATATTAATATATAGGCAATGTGGTATTAATGCAGCAAATACACCGAGTACTTATTGTCACTAGTCTATTAACTAAACACAATCTTTTTGTCTGTTAGATGTCAATTTCAGCTACTGCACATGCCACAGATAAAGATTTGAAAGACCTGGGTCTGTTGAAAAGGGGGACATCATTAGTCTCAAGAGATACTGTCAAGAAATATTGGAAGATGAGGAGCAAAAAGAGAAGCGTAAGGAGAAGTTAGCTCTTTTGGAGAACATATTAGACAAAAACAAATCAAAACGTAAACTTGAAGCTCCCACGAGTGATTCGACGCCATTGTTGAAAAAGAGAAAGCAAGGGAAGGCATCGGAAAAGAAGGCGTCGAAAAAGATACAACTCGGCTGGCTCCATTATGATGAAAAACAAGGGCGATTTGTTGCTGTGAGGCAGACAAAGGGAGGAGGGACAAGGGACATAAATTTCACTCTGGATACCACTGCAGATGAGATCATAGAGATGGGAAAAACATTGTTCTACCCTGGGGGCTTTTGTTGTTTTGGTGATGTGGAAGAAATGAAATTTTCCCTTGCCAATTACAAGCAAGAAGTTATCGACTCAATTATAGTTGATAACAAAGTTGTCTCATTCACACTGCAACGGTACATGTATTCTACCAAGCTCCCAAAAGTAAGGTTATATTTAGCTTCCAAGACTATAATATCTAGATCTGCCAAAGAAGAGGTAGAACTGCCTCGAGCTCAACCTATTGAGGCTAAAGAGGATTTACTTGATGATCCCTTTGATGAGATTGATCTACTTACTCCAACATTTGACCTGCAGACAAGAAGAGCTGTCATAGCTGAACAAGACAAGGCCTATTAAGAAAGTTTGAATGAGGACAAAACAAAGACTGAAAAGAGAAAACAAGAGTTGTTGTTGGAAATGCAGGAGGCAGAAAAACAGGAAAATATGAGGCAGGCCCGACTTCAAGGAGTACCTGATGAACCAGCTCCAGGAAAGGATGCAATTCTTGTACAGGTTCGACACGTGAGCCTTGGAATTATAAAACGCCGCTTTCGTTCTAGTGATAAGATGATTTCTGTATATGACTGGGTTGGATAAAGAAGCCTTCTCCCTATCCACTTTGAACTTTCCAATTACCAAGGCCTAGTATTTATCCCTGAACAATCAGTTGTGGACATTGATAATTTAACACTAAACATTGTGGGATGTGAGGCTACTTCTGGCCTGGAGGATGACGAAATTAGTTTCATGGGCTTTGGACGTCTTGGAGAAGACAACAATGACACGATCCCTCTTGATTTGTCTCATAACAGTGAAATCAGTGAAAGTTGCCTGTCAAGGCCAGACATATTGGAAGTCCATACAGTGTTGGCATCTGATCAATTGCAAGTCAGCAACTCTGTGTAAGTGGACCTTATGAGAAAAAGAGAAGCAGTAATATGCACTTTTAAAACTCAGTAGGCACCTTCAGCCAATTAATGTTAGCCAACAACAGCTTGATCGTATCAAAAGAGTATAGATGAAAAGTCAGTACCTTACTTATTACGAACCTTCTTATACGAGTGCACACTCGAATATCTTCTTCAATAATATAATAAATTGTATAATCATTACTTTTACAGCAGAACAGAAAACACCACCAGACCAGAAAGATTTTCTGTAAGTACCGTTATGCATTTTCTATCACATAATTATTGCAAATAGCATTGAACCACTGCAATTTGTTTAATTAATTTTAACTACAGTTGTCATGTACACATGCATGTCTTCTTGAACCACTTTTTAAATTGGCTCTTCAAGTGTTCTTACAGTCAAATCCAGAAAACCGTGAACACCGAAAATTATTCCTGGAATGTTAATTGTGCCACAACCAATCAGGTGTGAGATGAAACCGCAAAACTCAACCACAAGTAACTCTAAGGGTAATTAATTACTCTTGCAGTTTGCTGTGGTTACGTTTTGCGATATTATCTTATATCTGATTGGTCACGACCACCATTCAAGAAATAATTTTATGTATTCATGGTTTTCCGGGTTTCACTGTAAGACAGTGACTGTCATAGTGTATTATGATTGCAGACTGCAGGAATGCAATTCAGGCAAGGATATCTGCGTGAGTTTCTTGAGACACAGGGACTAAGCCAGTCTGCAAATTCTGAGGTATGAGCAATATAAGCTGTCTCTTTATATTCTTACTGTAGTCTGCAAAACCTTTAATTAACTATACCTGATGTCTAGGGGTTCTAAGTGAATAAGTCTGATTTTTAGCCATTGAAGCCAGTGGCAGTTTTAGGAGCAGAAATACATACAAGTAAATACAAGAGATTGCCGCTATAGTGATTTGACTGATAAAAGTATGGTATTTTTGAAAAAATATATGTTCACAGGAGATGGTCAGTAATGGGAGGTGGTTGACAGGGAGGTTTGACTGCATTAAAAAAAAACATAATATTTCCAACACCAGCCATATATATTAATCCTCCAATGTCAATTCTTTTTCTTTGAAATAGGACAGTGGAGAAATTGAACCAGGTTTGCAATTAGGTAAGTCAACATTTGCATACAGATGTGAATTGAATGAGGCACAATCTACAATCAAGGACAAACGTTCTTGGGACAAATGTTACAAAGTGCTCCTATCAATTACTAATTTAGTATGACGGACCAATAAAGCCATGTTTTTCGTTTCAAGTCCATCTTAGCAACCCCACCCCTCCCCCCAAGACAATGTTGAAATCCCCAAATCACTTTTATTACACGGGCTCAACATTGTAAGGGGGTAGGGGTGGGGAAATGGACACTTATCGTTTGCGCGTACCGTGTTTCTGTCGCGCGCATTTGAAAACATCGTAAATGCAAATTTGTCCTAACACTATTGTCCTTGATTGTAGCAAAGCTCCACTGGCACATGAATTGTAAATTGTGAAGAATGCGTAGCACCCTTTTGTGCCTCACCAAACGAAACCCAACTGAATAAACTTGACACAATACAAACAAACAGTTTCGATTTTAATGTGCAGCCAAAAAAAATGTATCTGCATGCATACCATTGTTTAGCATAAAAACCTACAGTGACACAATTCTGATGCTGACAGTGGTTGTCATCCCCAATTTATTATTGTTTTACAGGACCTGTAACTGTGAGAGTCCACCGAGCCCACCTAAGGGATGATCTGATAAAATTGTTCTCAGATCCAAATATATTACAGCAGACTATTGAGTGGAAAATAATTGATGACCATGGTAGAGAAGAAGAAGGTGTGGGAGCAGGTGTTCAAAGAGACATTTTCTCAACATTTTGGCAATCAATTTTCTTCTCTCTCACATTGGGTGATTTGGAGAAAGTGCCATGCATACGTCATGATCATCAAAAGTCTGAATGGGAAGCAATAGGTCGTGTGCTGACATATGGCTTCAAACATTGTCGCTATATTCCAGTATGCCTCTCACCAGTTTTCCTAGCTTCCTGTTTACATGGAGAGGATCAAGTTGACGAGGAAGAGCTCCTCGCATCATTTTCCAATTACGTTACATCTGATGAACGGGAGGCCCTACAGACGAGCTTGTCAGATAATCCTGATTGCCAAGACAGCGACCTGCTGGATTTTCTTTCAACCTATAAATGCTTCAGGCTGCCAACTGTTGAAACCGTTAGGACCATTATTTTGGAACTGGCCCACCAGGAACTCATACAAAGGCCACGTTATATTGCCAACTGCTGGGCCCCAGTTGTTACCACTCTCAAAACCCAGGAGTGCTTTTCCAGTGTGAAAAAGACGAGGGGGCTATATTCTGACATGAAGCCCACTTCCAAGAAGGTCATCAAAGCCCTGACGGCGACACCCTCCAATGACTCCGAAAGACAGAGTTTTGACTTCCTGAAGAAGTTTGTCAGATCGCTGGATGGGCCATCCTTAAAGATCTTCCTAAAATTTGTGACCGGGAGTGATGCATTGGTGACAGATCACATATCAGTTTCTTTTACAGCAATGGACGGACTGGCCAGAAGACCAATCGCCCACACATGTGGCCCAACATTGGAGATCCCATCGACTTACCAGGTGTATAATGAGATGGCAGAGGAATTTAATAATATCCTGAGACAAAAAGAATCCTGGACATTTAATATTGTTTAGTCAGTTTTTATTGTTTCAATTACAATTTGTTGTCTGGTTACAATGTTACGCACGGTGAAAACAATTTTTTATGGACAACCGGTTAAGGTACAGTTCTTGTACTTGTTCCTCGTGAAGTGGACTTATGATGTAAACTTGAACTTAAAATTTTACGTTAAAGCCCCAAAACAAGGTTAGAAGTTGACATTACGCTCCCATATTTCCCTTTTTACAAGGCAGTTAAGTCTATTCCTTTTCTATTACAAAAGTGGTCAAGTGAAGGCCCATTACTCCGACATTCAGTGCCACATCATAAGGAGGCCCAACCTTCTTACCAGTTGTATAAAGTATTGTGTTAATATTCCAAGGAAAAAAAGTCCTGGCCCCACTTGTTTGAAACATGGATCACTCTATCCAGTCGATAAGTTGTATTCCACTGGATAGAGATATCCACTGTTTGAACAAGACGTTGAAAATTTTGCAGAGAGTGAGAGGTGAGAATTCATTGTTGTTGATCGGATGGTGATGTTATTTTTCTTTCTTCCCCACGAAAGGTCATAATATTGTTAGCAAAAAAGAAGTCTATAAAGGACTAAATAAATTGGCAGAGATGATCATTTGGCAATGCAGATTGTTAATGTTGATATTGGATTCTTTCAACCTTAAATAATTATTTCGTGTCCTGCACTCTCAGCGACGCAAGCAGTATAAATATGGTTCCGTATTTGAAAACAGGTTATTGTTCTTTTCCTTTCGCTTACATTTGCACACTTTCCGATTGCTAACTTTGTTTGGTCTTATGCATCAGTCATTTGCAGCAGTGTCCATCTCCTCCCTGGGCCAACCGCCGCAGAGATTACCAAAAAAAATTCAAAAAAGACACATGCGTGGAAAACTAGAAAGAATCCAGAGAGACACTAATTGGTAAAACACCAAACTGTTCTTTCGATAAAGGCCCTACTTTACAAATTGTCAATGTGATTTATCAATGATAAATAAAGATTTCTTGCCTCCATGGGGTCTTTAGGCAGCATCAAGTTTTCCTCATTCATGATGATGTTTGCCAATTCCAAAAATTCCTCACTGCAATTAAGACTGGTACAGTTCATATCACACAATTGCTGCTCACACAGAATGACGTCATCATTTTCAATAGGAACAAGGAAATTCTGCGTGGCTGACACCTCTGGAAGATAATATAGTAAATCCGGACGGCCCGAGGGAGACTCGCTGTTGGTTGATGGTCTGATCCGGTGGTTGTTCCAAAGTCTTGCGAATCGATGTAGTTCATTCCTGATGACATCCATGTAACAAAATCTAAGACAATCTACATGAACTGGATTTGAATCACAGTAAAGTCCACTTTCTCTTAACTCTTTGAAATGCTCCATCCACCAGTTTGCGCATCTCCTTCGCAACTGCGACCACCATGCCTCTATTCTCTGATTGGATACTGAGCGACCATACATAAAGCTCTTGTCTTTGGAAAGTGAATCGCGGGAATTGTTTCGCAAAAACCGTTGAATGCCAGCAACGTATGTGTTCTCTGTGCTTGAACAATATGTGCAGTACCCCCCACTGCCTTCACGCAGTCGACAAAATATTTTGCTATTATAGATGGTTCATTGTTTGAAATACCCACTTCAAGCCACAAAATTCTTCTACTGTAGCCATCTATTCCCCCGTGTATGCAAAATCCATACGGTTTCAGCTTGTCATAACCGTCGATGTGCCATAAAAAATTTGGACCTCTCCCTATGTATTGACGCCTTTGCAATCTATGTCTTAACCTCATCAACACCTTCTGAATCCAAAATTCTCAGAGCGTGTATTACTGTTTCTTTAGCGACCACCAGGTTGTGGTCGACCACAAGTCTTTGCCACATGGACCGATAACCGACATTATGTCCACTGGATTAAAGCTCTCGCTCTATGCGATTTATAACTGTTGAAAGATTGGATACATGTTTCCTTCTTGTTAAACCTCTCCTTGCAAGTATTCGCCTCAACTGCCTGGAACTCAGTTTCTCGTCGTGTATCAGTAGAAGACATAAAAGAATTTCCTTTTGTTGATATCAGAGGTTAAAGTAATGTTCAATGAGATCGTTTCGGTCCTCCATCTTGAATTGGATTCCCGGTCCAGTCTCCTGTCGGCTACATGTCCATGTGGTAACGACGTAAGCCAATTTAAAACTCGGTAAGACGAGTTATAAGTCGAGTTATAAGTCGAGAGACAAGTTACAAGTCGACTTATAAGTCGACAGACGAGTTATAAGTCGACTTATAAGTCGAGTTATAAGTTGACAGACGAGTTATAAGTTGACTTACAAGTCGACAGACGAGTTATAAGACAGACAAGTTATAAGACTTAGTAGTCGTCTTGGATGAGTTATAAGTCGTCTTATAACTCGTCCTTTTTCATCTCAAAATTTGCTTAATGTCCTATTGGGGGCTCCGTAGGAAACCCCACATGGTATGACATGGCAAACTCCGACCACACTCACCGAAAATTCGTCTAAAAGCGAACCGACAAGTTCTTCTATGGACGAACCAACAACCTCCGGTCCTAAATCCGAAAGATCGTTCATACCGACCTCCAGAAAGACTATATCGGGAGCAAGATGCCTAACCACGTGGAGGTCATAGAGACGAAGCTTTTGAACAGTACGACCGCCAACGCCGAACAGATGCGTCGTAGCGGTGCCCTCAAGGTTGAAATTGCTATCCGCACGAGCGTCGAAACCAGCTTTTGAGTCGCATTGAAGCCGTTTCATGAATGAATGGCCCAAAATAAGGACTTTCGGAACGGCGCTTGGCATGCTTGCTATGTGGACAAACACGTGTGAAATTCAACTCGCGAAAGAATTATGCCCTCTTAACCGAATCCGTAACGAAAACAGGGTCCAAAGACAATCTTACTAAAAGAATACCCCAAAAGAGGAGAAAGGGGGATCAAAAGCAGAAAAAATATTGCTTACCTTACTTTCGCAGTTCAAGTAAATGTCCTCACTTGATGAAAAATTTTGAGTGAATGCACAACCACATTCGCAAGGTTACCCAGCAAGTACTTTGTCTAGAGGGGATGCAATAAATTGACCATCTCCTCCACCCCTTTTCCCGTGTCACGCATTATTACGTGACTGTAACAAAACTAGCAATAAGCCCAGTGGGACAAAACATAAAAATCCTATTCGCAAGCAAATATTCTATATAAACAAACTCCGCCCACAAAAGTTATACCGTCATTTCTCCGTCAATTTTCACTATTTTGCGATAATTTTTTTTGGAAAAATTGCAATAAATTTTCGATCTGAAGGTACACGGTAACCTTGAGGGAAAGGTGGTGTTTAACGGGGACTGCTCTGGCTAGCAAGGCAAAACGCTAATCCACAGGTTGCATCTACCTACCAATATCTTTTTTCACTGCAATTTTAATATCAATGGAACCCTCTAGTCCAAAATCTGGTAGCTTATTTGGACAGAAAGGGTCCCATTGGGATTAACATAGTGGTGCCTGACTTCCTCATATGGGAGAAAGGCCTCCCATCCGAATGGCGACTGGATGATCCACTTCGCTGCTGGCGTCTGTTTAAGAAAAACATCACTTCCATTCCGCAGGGCAACACTGTTGTAAAAAAATCAGAAGAGTGATATTTATAAGTACTTATTTCAATAGCCTTTAGATCGGGATAATTGCTAACAGCTAATTCTCAAACGATCAAAGGTCGCTCGCATTCAACTCCCTCCTCTCCCCGTCTGATGTCCTTTGTTTTAAGGGCTTTTTCTTGACATACTTACCTCACGTTTAAACAAACCGGGTCTGTTCCCTGGTTAGACTTGAATGTAAAAGGGAAACTTAAATATGATTTCAAATGTATCTTACACCATTTTATGACTGAGGTGTCTATAAATTTGTTGCATTTGGGGAGATAAAACTAGTGTGGTCTCCTATCTTTTTACAATTGTCTTTTTGCCTCTTTGCACTTTGCTTGATTTCAAAACAAATTATCGCAACAAATCTTCCAATTCTTGTTTTCAGTATTTAGAATAGTCTAACCCTCAATTCTGAAATTTTTCAGATTGAACTTTATAACTTACGTCATTTAGTCAGTTTGCCCTTCTTTCTGCTAGGAGCAAATCCATGTGACGCGGAGCATCTGCCTCCAAGTGATTTGCCGCACTTTCCCTCCTTAGTTTCAACGTGCATGCGGTCACTGAGCATGACACATACGCCCGGCGACAGTCTATATCAATGTGCCCGTTCAATTCCTCCCTACGAATAAATAGTTACGTTAAAAACCATGGAATAACGTCTTTTTCTCAGTTCAAACTGGCCCAAAATTGTAATATCGTTTAATTTGTCATGGAGCAAGCTTTGTGTCCCTATCTGTTGTGTAAGGTCGTGATAATTTCGTTCCAGCTCTCATGCATAACTCTCTCGAAATATTTCTAGCGTGTAGTGCAAAACAGTACTTGAATGTTTTTGTAGTAGTTGATTATTCAAACCATTCATAAGATCTTTTTACGCCACGCACTATTCAATATTAGGTTAAACGATCAACTTGGAATTAACATACCAGTTAAACATTCCAAAAGTTACATACCTTGGTATGGCATGATCATTGCAATTAAACGGGCACACTACAGGTGCCCTCTGGCAGGCGAAGCGCTCGTGGTTTAACAGGTGCCTCACGGGCAAACGTGTATTGCAATGTCGACATTGCCCTTCCCTCATGTCGCACCTCGCCAAGTGCTCATCTAACCGACCATGAACCATGGTTTGGTTACACCCAGTAAGTGTGCATTGGACGGGTTCCTGGAGACATTGCTGTTTGTGGTTTGCTTTTATCTCTAGTGAACCCGTTCATGAACATCCTTCCTCTCTTCTCGGGCAGAAGACTTGTAGAGAGTCAACTACCATGTCGAAAGCAATGATGTTCCTTAAGTCGGAGGCTTGGAGATACTGTCTTCCGACAGGGCAGTTTCTTCTATTATGGACATTGACCCACTGGCCTATACAAGCCTTGCCAAATAAATGCCCCTCTTTGCAGGCCACTGCCTCTCGTATAACGTACTGGCTGTAACAGAGAAACGACAATGTCGTTAATTATTTTACAGCAACGGACTAGAATAATAATTTAACTGTAAGCCACCACACTTATGAAAATAAATGCGGTGGCCAGGCACTGCGCCTTCTCACTCGGTTGTGTGCCTGGTAAGAAGTCATAAACGAGCTAACAGGTACTTGAGATGTTAATTGAAAGGTATAAAATTTTTTCGCTTTACTTCGCGAGGGACCTATGCTATAGGCAAACTAAACAGGAGAGCAAAAAATCGACTGCTGTGAGAAAACACGAAGTCAAGATAGCCATATTTAGCGAGTACTCGTGCTCTTCGTAACCTGTATAGGGGTGAAATTTCGAGGCCGCGCGCGCAAGCGAAACGCGTGAAGGGGAGACCTTTCTCCCCTCGCGCGCGCTTCCTCGAAATTTCGCCCTATAATTACAGGGATTCCGACTGGGTGTGGGAAAAAAATGAAAATTGTGTGGTAAATGACTCCGATTGTGCGGGAAATTGTGCGGGATTGCGCAATCCTGTGACCAACCAAATATTCAATCACCAGTGTTCTAGCCAGGCGAGAAAAATATGACAAGGAAAAAATTCTGCATAAATGAAAAATACAAATAGAAATTTCACTTTGGGGATTAAAATGTACCCAGCAATCGCGAATTTGCGAAAAACTGCCAAACAAGATTTTATTCACTCGTTAGCTAAGTTTCACCAAAGACGCATTGATCGTCTTCAGAGCAAACGAAACAAGGTTGAGAAGGACAATTCTCGCTTCAAGAAAACCGCCAATGTTGTTCAAACTAGAGAACAAAAGACGCCATCGGCGACTAGAGAAAACAATGTAATGAAAAGCACTGATGTAATTAAGTTAGCATCAGACCTCCAAGCTAAGTTTGACAAGTTCTCACAAATGATGTCAAAATTTTCTGAGATTGAGAATAAACAAAGTGAATCGTATCCCAGTGTTTTCTCTGCCTCTAACAAGGGAAATGAGAAGGGGATTAATAGTATAACACTCACTGAAAGAAATCACAGGAGAAGAAAGCGGAAAAATGTTAAACACATAAAGCAATCAAACGAAGCCATAGAGACACGCAAAAAGCACATTAAGAACCTCTCAGACGCAGAACTTACAACAGAGCAGATCAATTTACTCTCTCGGGGTTTGAAATTCATTCCAACTCCTGTCATGAAAGAAAACCAGATAAGGCGCCAACTAATTTTAGACTTCAACCAATTTGCAAGAAGGATGCGCCTCAAATACATTTATCATGACAAAGATACTGAACAACATCCATTCCACGTGAAGTCTAGTTGGATTCCCCCAGTTCAACAGTCAGTTGCTCTAGAAACCTACTTAGAGGAAGTTAAACTACGGCTAGCAGAAGTCCCACTTAATAAACCTAAAAACAATCTGCCGCCTGGGGAGCGCCGAGCGCTCCAAGAACTTATTCAAAACAAAGAAATAATCCTTAAGAAAGCAGATAAAGGCACAACAACCGTCATAATGAAAAGAGAAAACAAAATCAATGAGGGACAGAAACAGTTGGATGATAGAAACAACTATCGACCATTGGAAAAACCAATGGTTAAGGACACATCCCAGAGTTAAACACCTCATTAATACTCTACATAACGAAGGTTTTATTGACGAGATGACAGTAAAATGGTTTAATCAGACACCAGATCCGCCACGAATTCCAGTGTTCTACACTCTCACAAAGATTCACAAACCGACTTTAGTCGGAAGACCCATCATATCAGGGTGCGATGGCCCCACAGAACGCCTCTCATCATTTGTAGACAAACTACTTCAGCCAGTAGCACAAGATTCCTATCTTAAAGATACGACACACTTTATAAGATTTATCGAAAACACTAGGGTGCCTAGTCACGCTTTCCTAGTCTCAATGGATGTCACCAGCCTTTACACGAATATCCCACAGGAGGAAGGAATTACTATAGTATGCAATGCATACGAAAGATTTCATGACGAAAACCCTCCTATAGCTACACACTTGCTTAAAGAAATGCTTAGCGTTATCCTTAAAGAGAATTCTTTCCATTTTAATGGGAAAGACTATCTCCAGACTCACGGAACTGCTATGGGCACGAAAATGGCCGTAGCTTTTGCCAATATTTTTATGGCAACAATAGAAAAGGATATCTTAAAGCAGAGTAAAAAGAAACCACTAACGTGGAAAAGATTTATCGACGACATATTCTCTTTGTGGGACACAACCATAGAAGATATAGATCTTTTCATTGAGCAAACCAATTCCTATCATCCTACTATCAAGTTCACCGCTGATATATCACAAATAGAAACCACATTCTTGGACACAACAGTGTATAAGGGAGAGAGATTCGAGAAAGAAAGAATTGTCGACGTGCGCACACATTTTAAGCCTACTGAAACCTTTCAGTACACTAACTTCCACAGCTGCCACCCACCAGGCGTTAAAAAAGGCTTTGTCAAAGGAGAAGCCCTTAGGCTTCTTAGAACTAACTCTTCTCAAGTCATTTTTGACGAGAATATTAAAAACTTCAAAACACGCCTTGTCTCGAGAGGCTACCCGGAGAGTATGGTAGAAAAGATCCTCTCAGAAGTTAAATATGCAAATAGAGCGACAGCTCTAACTCAGAAACAGAAAGCGCAAAAAATGCTTTTACCCTTTGTCACACAATTTCAACCGTCATTACCATGTTTGAAGAACATACTAATGGAAAAATAGCATTTAATAGAAAACCAGCCACTACTCAGAGAGATATTTAAGGAACCTCCCTTGATCTCTTATAGAAAAGGAAAATCGCTTAAAGACATGCTTGTTAAAGCTAAACTGTAAAGGCTCAAAACAATACAATGGTCACAAAGCAGGAGTCGCGCAGGTCTGTCAACCCCATTTATTACTATGCTTGATATTTTTAGACATGACCCTGTCCTGATACGTGCCAGACAATCAGAATTTGAACACGTACAATGGTACAGAAGAGGAGATTTTATTCAGTCCATACGAACATTCAAGTCTCCATCTTTGGAGATGTTGAAAAGTTTTATTTACTCAGGAAGTCTATGCACTTTTTAGAAAGGACAACATCCTACATTGTTCAAATACTGACGATAAAGCCTTCTATAGAAACACAACTGTATGTCGGATCGAAATTCGCTAAAGACTCACGTCATTGGCCAGAATCTCTGGACCAATAGGAAAACAGGCGCGCATTTTCGATCCGCTAAGCGATACATAAACGGCTAAAACTTTTAAACGTTACCAATATCCATGAGATATATCTCTAGCAACTGACGAGATTCCCTAGTAGAATCGAAACTGCAGTCTTGCTTCAGCTCTTACATCTAAACATGGAATATCCTATTCTCACTGAAGACGGTCAAATTAGACCAAAGCAGCCATTATCAGAAGAAGCAGATGAGTCTTCAATGGACGTTGAAGAGGAAAATCTACTCCTTGACGAGACAGAAGGAGAAGGAGAAGGAGATGAAAGCCGCGCCATTGATGACGACTCCGTATTTATTCCTGACTCTCAACCAACCCGTCAGAAGACTACAAGAATTCCTAGAGTTCCTAGAGAACAGCATCGGAATGAGAGAAAACGAAAACGGGAACAGTCTAACGATCAGACCCATAATGGCAAAACACCACGCAGAGCCGCCGAAGCTGCCTCCTTAGAGACAAAGATTGAAAAATCAGAGACCGCCATCAAGAAACTGAGAGAACATATGAGGGGCAAAACATGTCCAAAGACACTTAGATATAACGCGCGTGTAAACATCGCGTCAGATGAGGAATTTAAACGAGAAATAGGCTCGATTAGAAAAACTGCCGAACAAGATTTTATTCACTCGTTAGCTAAGTTTCACCAAAGACGCATTGATCGTCTTCAGAGCAAACGAAACAAGGTTGAGGACAATTCTCGCTTCAAGAAAACCGCCAATGTTGTTCAAACTAGAGAACATAAGACGCCATCGGCGACTAGAGAAAACAATGTAATGAAAAGCACTGATGTAATTAAGTTAGCATCAGACCTCCAAGCTAAGTTTGACAAGTTCTCACAAATGATGTCAAAATTTTCTGAGATTGAGAATAAACAAAGTGAATCGTATCCCAGTGTTTTCTCTGCCTCTAACAAGGGAAATGAGAAGGGGATTAATAGTATAACACTCACTGAAAGAAATCACAGGAGAAGAAAGCGGAAAAATGTTAAACACATAAAGCAATCAAACGAAGCCATAGAGACACGCAAAAAGCACATTAAGAACCTCTCAGATGCAGAACTTACAACAGAGCAGATCAATTTACTCTCTCGGGGTTTGAAATTCATTCCAACTCCTGTCATGAAAGAAAACCAGATAAGGCGCCAACTAATTTTAGACTTCAACCAATTTGCCAGAAGGATGCGCCTCAAATACATTTATCATGACAAAGATACTGAACAACATCCATTCCACGTGAAGTCTAGTTGGATTCCCCCAGTTCAACAGTCAGTTGCTCTAGAAACCTACTTAGAGGAAGTTAAACTACGGCTAGCAGAAGTCCCACTTAATAAACCTAAAAACAATCTGCCGCCTGGGGAGCGCCAAGCGCTCCAAGAACTTATTCAAAACAAAGAAATAATCCTTAAGAAAGCAGATAAAGGCACAACAACCGTCATAATGAAAAGAGAAAACAAAATCAATGAGGGACAGAAACAGTTGGACGATAGAAACAACTATCGACCATTGGAAAAATCAATGGTTAAGGACACATCCCAGAGAGTTAAACACCTCATTAATACTCTACATAACGAAGGTTTTATTGACGAGATGACAGTAAAATGGTTTAATCAGACACCAGATCCGCCACGAATTTCAGTGTTCTACACTCTCACAAAGATTCACAAACCGACTTCAGTCGGAAGACCCATCATATCAGGGTGCGATGGCCCCACAGAACGCCTCTCATCATTTGTAGACAAACTACTTCAGCCAGTAGCACAAGATTCCTATCTTAAAGATACGACACACTTTATAAGATTTATCGAAAACACTAGGGTGCCTAGTCACGCTTTCCTAGTCTCAATGGATGTCACCAGCCTTTACACGAATATCCCACAGGAGGAAGGAATTACTATAGTATGCAATGAATACGAAAGATTTCATGACGAAAACCCTCCTATAGCTACACACTTGCTTAAAGAAATGCTTAGCGTTATCCTTAAAGAGAATTCTTTCCATTTTAATGGGAAAGACTATCTCCAGACTCACGGAACTGCTATGGGCACGAAAATGGCCGTAGCTTTTGCCAATATTTTTATGGCAACAATAGAAAAGGATATCTTAAAGCAGAGTAAAAAGAAACCACTAACGTGGAAAAGATTTATCGACGACATATTCTCTTTGTGGGACACAACCATAGAAGATATAGATCTTTTCATTGAGCAAGCCAATTCCTATCATCCTACTATCAAGTTCACCGCTGATATATCACAAATAGAAACCACATTCTTGGACACAACAGTGTATAAGGGAGAGAGATTCAAGAAAGAAAGAATTGTCGACGTGCGCACACATTTTAAGCCTACTGAAACCTTTCAGTACACTAACTTCCACAGCTGCCACCCACCAGGCGTTAAAAAAGGCTTTGTCAAAGGAGAAGCCCTTAGGCTTCTTAGAACTAACTCTTCTCAAGTCATTTTTGACGAGAATATTAAAAACTTCAAAACACGCCTTGTCTCGAGAGGCTACCCGGAGAGTATGGTAGAAAAGATCCTCTCAGAAGTTAAATATGCAAATAGAGCGACAGCTCTAACTCAGAAACAGAAAGCGCAAAAAATGCTTTTACCCTTTGTCACACAATTTCAACCGTCATTACCATGTTTGAAGAACATACTAATGGAAAAATAGCATTTAATAGAAAACCAGCCACTACTCAGAGAGATATTTAAGGAACCTCCCTTGATCTCTTATAGAAAAGGAAAATCGCTTAAAGACATGCTTGTTAATATACCATGCACGATTTAGGGGTATTGAAATCGCTCCAAAAATTTGTGATCGCATCACACATCACAATTTTCCTACCCTAATACATGACGAACGCCACGATTATCGTAAACCTTTTTTGGTATATACATTCGCCACAACCATAAACGGAGATTTCATTTCATATAAGCGTATCACAATGTGTCACAGTATATCACACATTATCACAAGGCATCACACCGTATCAAAAGGCATCACAAGGCATCACAAGGCATCACACCGTATCACACCGTATCACAAGGCATCACAAGGCATCACAACGTATCACAAGGTATCACAAGGCATCACAAGGCATCACAACGTATCACAAGGCATCACAAGGCATCACAACGTATCACAAGGCATCACAAGGCATCACAAAGCATCACAACGTATCACAAGGCATCACAAGGCGTATCACAACGTATCACAAGGCATCACAAGGCATCACAACGTATCACAAGGCATCACAAGGCATCACAACGTATCACAAGGCATCACAACGTATCACGAGAAACAGATACAAGATCCAGATACTGATAGCTACAAGAAGAAATGAGGCAACGTCAAGAAAGCCTACAGTGAAAGCAGGCGTGTAGCCAGCCTTTAAACCATTAAGCCCGGGCTTAACAGGAATTTGCGTACTTTTTTGTTCAGTTGCTGAAAGGCCGTGATTTCTGCTATCGCTTTTCTGCTCCTCTAAATTCTTTTAAGAGTGCCTTTTTGACTTTAAACAACGCCTTTAAGCGCGTTGGTATCCAAAACCTGTCATTTCGTTCTCAGACACATATGATGCCCGATTTAGGGTGTTAGCTCTATTGTACATTGTACACATTCATTGTATTAGGTAAAATTATGTATTCTAATATATTCTATGGTATTGTATTCTATTGTATTGTCGTTCTTTTGTGCTCTAATATTCTATTGTTTTAACAAAAGAATAAGTGTTACCCCTAAATCGCGCATGGTATACTCAGACAGTAGGCACTCAAACAAAAGAAGAATACCCAGCAGTGCGTAATCTCAAACAAATAGTGATGGAAATCTAGAGTTTAATACAAAACCACCCACCTCTCAAAACCATTCACAAGACACCTCCGATAATTATACCATGCGCGATTTAGGGGTAACACTTATTCTTTTGTTAAAACAATAGAATATTAGAGCACAAAAGAACGACAATACAATAGAATACAATACCATAGAATATATTAGAATACATAATTTTACCTAATACAATGAATGTGTACAATGTACAATAGAGCTAACACCCTAAATCGGGCATCATATGCCGATAATATCACCAAGACTGCTATAACGCCCACAGTCACGTCAATAAAAGCAAAAAAAAGGTCGATCCTTTTTAACAGAAATTTCTGTTTCAACTGCAGTTGCAACATGGTTTTTCAAATATGAAAACGGGTTTAACTGGTGGAGTGAAATGATTTTCACTATGAGTTTTTAATAGAGTCATCACATGCCAGAGGGTTGATTTTATTGAACGCATTAGGGGTCCACATTCGCCTTGGAAATTCACACGTTTAAATAAATCTTAATTAGTTTTCACACATTCCTGTTCGCACCCAGTTATCCTATCTGTCTAAAGTTATTGTTTCCTATTGGCAAAAACAGCCTTAAAAACTATTAATAGGCTCGCTCGGCTGTGTTTAACGGAAGCCAAGGATATGCAGTATGGTCAGACTGGCACAGAGTGGTACAATACAATACAATGGTCAGTTATGATCTTACTATAAATAACAAAGTAGCCACTTATCAGCCCCTTAAGTTTATATTTATAGTCAGGTTCTAGGTATTATTTTTAGTCGATAAATAAAGCCGAATTCTAGAAGAAATTTTTTCATTGTGTCTATGGTTTAGTCGTCCGAATCCGGATCACGTTTAATCACAACTAGCCGAGAAATAACTAGGCCTACTCTGGGACCTAAAATCGCCGTAATTTTGGGTGACATAAGGCGATTTGGGGTGATTTAAGGCGATTTAAGTAAAATTTGGAAAAAAGTAATGGCAATTTTGTGCGATTTAGAGCGATTTAAGGCGATTTAAGGCGATTTAAGGCAATTTTAACAGAAAATTTTAGGAGTATTCCCAATAACATCACCACCCTTACCAGGAATACTCAAACAGTAACAATATAAAACCATGAACTATTTTATTCCAAGTCCTTGGTTCTCTACTCTCTAGCTTATTGTTACCTGTGGCAGATCTAGGGTGGGCCAGAAATTTTTTCAGTCCAATATTTTCATACTGCCCCTCTCCCTGCTTTTATTTTCTCACCCTCCCTATGATTGCCACTGGTCACATCTGTTTACCACTACTTAACTGGACTGATTTACTAAGGAGATCTACCCTAATACTTTATCTTTGCGAGGTTTTACTTTCGTAAATTTTGTGATTTGTTGAGATTCATGAAAATTGAATTTTAACTTTTGAAACACATGGTAACAATTATCCGCATGACTTAATGTGTACAGAAAAAATATTTCTAGTGTAATTTTAATGCCACTTAGCAAGCAATGAGCAAATCAAAACCTCACAAAATAAAAAGTATTGAGGCACTACAAATCAGTCAAATAACATACATGTACTTTATGATATTTTTTAAAATTATAACCAACAGGGAAGAATTACTATTAATAGTGGAATAGTCAGATAACATATAAACATAAACAATCAACAATTGCATAAAAATATCCAGACAATACACAATGTTCTGGTGATTATTATAAGATGGAGTATTTCCTTCTGGCCAATGTATGTACCTCTCTAACAATGCGTCAATAATAAATCATTGAACAAAAATTAATATGGGATCAGTAAGCTCTTAAGTTATCTCAGTTTAAAATTTACAAGTAATCACAATGTTTATTTTAGAGAACTTGTCTCCTAATAATTTGCAATTCGCTGTTTCGATTACAGCCCGAAAGTTTGGTTTTTTACAAACTGTTTCAAATTCTTCAAACAACTTCTCGTCTTTCTCCGGTACCCAGCCAATTTGTTCTTCTCCAGACTTCAACATACAAAAGATACCACAACCATACTTTGTACCGTATGCCAAAGTCCTCCTCACTGACACCTCCTTCTGCTTCAAACCAACTACATCTTTTGCCACAGGGAACTTCGATGTACCACTCACATTGAATCGTATCGATCGCCTTTGCAAATGAGCATCTTTTGAATTCGACGGCTCTGCAGAATCCCTCTCTTCTTGGTCTTCTTGTGCACTTTTCTGATCACTTTTCGCTACTAGTACTGTGTGTCTAACCTGCAATAAAGTTAGTTAACTCAGTTAAGTTTATGGCAATGTGCTATACAAATAAGCTGTTTTCCTCGTCGCAGAACTTGCCTAAAATCAATTATTCGCGAAAACAAATCCATACAGCATATTTGAAAACACGCGTCCGCCATTTTGTTATTACCCATCATTCCTTATAACGAAGCTCGTTGCCAGTCCCCACACTTTTCGCATGAACGTGTTTCCCGCTTCCCGCGGGAATTTATCCAAGCTGGCAAACGAAAAATATATAAAAATTATAGACTTACCTCGAATTGAGCTGTTGGGACAAGTTTTCTTGCTGCAATGCAATCTGGCAACCAGTCAATCCCGACAGTGGAGACTGAATCTGGCAGTGCATCTAGTTTCAATGAATCCAGACCACTCTTGTAGTCAACACCACGAGGAAATAGCACGTGAGTGGTGTTTTCGTCGACGTGATCGCTAACCGTTCCTCCAAACTTATTAATTTTATCCATGAGAATTTCATGTTGGCGTCTGACTAGTTTCTTTGTTATGAAAAAGAATTTCAAACCACTAAGAAAGTCGCTGGTCGTAAAAGAAGCCATTTCCCTGCTCACTCTGCTGCGCAAATTTGACATTTTCCAGGAGTTATCACAACTCCGCGGACAGTTAGGCGTTATTCAACGGCACAAAGGGCTTTGTATTGAAAACAAATAAATTCTAATATTTCACGTCTCAAATTCTTAAAAAATATATATTAACCAATTATGTCAGGACAATTAGTCACAGGACAGGAAAACCCAGGAAGTCTTGCACGTGAACTGACAATGTGAAACTGACCTGCGGGAGATGCTAGTTTTACTTTCAATTGCAGACCACGCTTAGAAGTTTTTACGTTCTAAAGATAACATGTAATGTCATGTCGAATTCTAACTCAAGCGAAGTGAGCGACTCTTCTAACTCCTACGAAATATTTATCGCATCACGAGATCAGTTGATCGAAAATTTGGTGTTAAACTGAAAGTAGCACTGGCTTCTAAAATTGGCAAACATTTTCAAGTGTACTGTATTCAAGGCTTTTCATCAGAAAGAATGCAAAGATTTTGCAAATATTTGGTCAGGAAATAAATACAGACTGAAGGCTGTAAATCTGTCCGCAGCCTTAGCACTTTTCTATTCACTGATCACAGATTCATTTGAAACACAATTATTATTTAATTGCATGTCTATTATTTACTACACCTGCAAGTTCATAGTTTGGAGCTTACAATATAAATGGGCAGTCACTCCCTATTTCTTCTTGTTTAAGCCTGGCAACTTAATTGCATCTCCATTTGTCCTGGGCTTTTCCATTTGTCCTTGGATTTTGAGCGAAAATTTTATGCAAAAAAGTGCGGCTTATACGCCGGTGTTTACGGTACTTAACAGTTGCTGGCTTATTAAGTCTTCATTAGTTTATTGCTTTGTGTTAGTATTATAATGATTTTTAGCTGACAAATTTTTACCATGTTTAAATAAAGATTATCTATCTATCTATCTATCTATCTATCTATCCATATAGGTGCCCCTTTGAAATGAACGAAGGAAGTTGAAGGAGATTACTTAGCCTACTGGCTAAATAAGTTTATTGGATCAGGTATTATTACAAGAGAACACCTGATTTATCAAAACATTGATGCCTTCTTGACCGAGCAGTTAAGTCAACCTAATCCTGTCAAGAACTGGGAGCATTGGCCAACTTTATTCAGTTACTGCGAATCTCTAGCTGAGCTTGCTTCAAGGAAAGGCTACATGTTCTACCTTGGTAGTAAACGCTTTGGTTTGAAAGAGCACAGAGATGTAATTGCACCAACATTTTCATACTGCAATCCTGGTCCATCATTGTCGACAATGGATTCACGAACATTAGCACCTGTATATAAATCTGGTCCTCATCTAAATAATTTGATGTTGTTGTTGACTTTATTAGACTCTCTTGATGGCATACCATGTTTCAAAGCTCCAGGATTAAAGAAATATTTTACTGTTCTCCATTATGATGGAATGCCATTAAACATTGGAACTTTTCCCAGGCAGGAAAATGGAGAAACATTCTTTGATGGAATCATTCCCACCATAAAACTGGACAAAATGAGACAACTTTACCAAGAAGGTAATGCTGCTGTACATAAGTTTATTTTTGATAATTGTTCTTGGATTAGTGAAGTCAAGGAATTTGATGTTTGTGATGCCTCAGGAAAGGTTCATGTTAACATGTTTACAAAGTTCAGCTCTACTGGTGGTGATGCTGGAAATGTCAAAAGGGAGCTCAGTGATGTGTTTGAATGCTTGGAGGCATGTAGCAATTGTCTTTTGGCAGAAAATGCCAAGAACTGTAAATATCCTTCATTGAACGAAGTTTGCACAAGATGCAAAACATTGGATCTGGAAAGTCAGCCGTGTATCAGTGCACGATGTATACATGTGTCTTCAGACCAAGCCCCTTCACAACGCAAAGCACATGTTGAATTGAATAGTATTGCTTCTCGTGATGTGAACAATCCAGATTACCGATTTTATGGTTTTGGACTCCTCCATTTTTGCAAAAATTGTATTTCGTCTTTGCGACACTACAGACTGACGGATATGTCTGGGACATTCTTTGTGGCACTACTGTCGTCAGTTTGGGCATCGAGCACTTCTGAAGCAAGGAAAATGAAAAGTGTAGCTCCAGCAAGTGTATTTGCTTTCAGAGATGCCCACAGTGACGAAATTGGATACCAAACTGTTGCCAAGCCATTAGAAGACATCGTGAGAGAGACTGGGGCTATTGTAACAACACTGGTTCCAGAGCAATACAAGCCGACTGCTATTGAAGCAAAGACACACAGCATACTTGGTCGGCCTCTCTACATTTCTACGAATGCAAATGGAGACATACTTTGGACTGGTAGGCATCTGTTAGTCTTCTCAATTGTAACACTATTGTCTTTAGGGGCAAATCATAAGATTACTGAAGAAAGGAGGGGGTGTCAGGCGATTTTGAAAAAAAATATATAATTATTATGCAAGCCAGTTGATGTGGAAAAAATTTTCTGCAACTGTGAAAACTGACTTAAAGCTTTGTTGATTTAGCAAAAACATCCTGCAATGAAGCAGCAAAAGGTAAAATAATGAGCATAGACTAGATCACCCAACCCTTCCCTCACAAATCTAATGGTTCACTCCTTAGTTGGAAAGTGTTATGCATGTGCTGTGTACATGTACATAATGTACACAACTCTATTTTTAACTTACTATAAATATCTTGACTTGTGACCAGCATTAAGCTACATTTTTTTGTAACATCGATCAGTACCACTGTTGTTTATTTCCTTTGATATTTTACACATAAAAAGTCACCATTTCTGAACAAGGAGGCTTCAAAAAAAAAATTATAAAAAAATTTGCTTGTTGGTAAGTTTGTTTTTTGGGAGCTGAAATTTGTAAAATATTATGAAATTTAATCTTTAATGATATATAATGTGTTCATTTTTACATGTAGATGCTGAGTATGAATTTGTTGGAATGGGTAACAGGCACATTCCAACCAAGTGTATTGCAGTGGGGACATGGGATGACCCAGGTACTTTATTTTCTTATAATTTCAATTAGGCGGGCACCCTAGGTGTCTTTTTATATTGGTCCACCTTTTCAATTTGCACCTATTGAAGGTGGGTACTGTGTTAAGAGTACACGGGTGCTGGTGACCAGGTCCCGCCACCCTGAGTAGGTACCAGTATTTACCTTGTTTCAGCTTTGTGGTTCAGTAAAAATCCTCCACTATCCATCTCCACTTCAGTGGTAATTGTTGATTAGCCTTTATATTCAGGACTGTAAAAGGTCTTCACGGGCCCAGTGGCCCATACTGCCGGAGCTTAATCCGGTTTCTGTTGCATGAAGTGACTGAGAGTATTACTGCTCCCCCTGGATGTGATGCTGGTCCATTGCAAGGTCACCCCCAACATAATGCCATCAGTACCACCTGGGTGGAGAGAGGCACTAGCTATGAGAGTAAAGTATCTTGCATAAGAACACAACATAAGGACCCTAGCCAGGCTTGAACCCGGACCACTCAATCTGAAGTCCAGCACACTGGCCATAAGGTGTATTCATGACTGCACAACAACAACAACAACAACAACAATCTAGAGCCACATACTTTTTTTTTTATTTTTAAAGGTCCAGCACACCAAAGCTCAGTACCAGCATCAAAGGCATCGTTTCGACACCCTGCAGGTATTGATGTGTTGACGATTGTACCTGGTAAAAATGAGATAGCCTTTGTATGCGACAAAGGAAACTCATGCATTCGTTTTATCAAGGGTGTTCACTCCTTTCAGGCAAACAAATTTGTTGGAACACTAAAACTACAGTCTCTTCCTTCCTCATGTGATAACTGGAAACCTGAGGGATTGGCAGTTGTTGGAACTAAAACTATTGCAGTTACAGAAGGAACCAGTCTTTATTTGGTGCGCATGGATGACACTTTAACTGCTGGTCAAGTTGTGAAAGTGGTGGATAACTTACAGTCACCAAATGGACTTTGTCTTTCAAGAACTCCTGGGACGGTCTTTGTTGCTGATGGGCACAACATTAAACAAATAAATTTGGAAACCAAAGCTATTAAGGTTGCTGCCCAAAGTTTCAAGCAGGCTTTCGATGTGGCTTTGTCGTCAAATGGAAATCTGGGCGTAACAGATGTACAAGCACACAAAATTTCCATTCTGTAAGAAAACGAGAATGGAACTTATGATATAAATTCCATAATTGGAACTGGAAATGCTGGCTGTTTAGATGGTCCAGCTTCAAAGGCCCAACTTTCAGAACCAACTGGACTGTGTTTTGACTGTGATACTGCACTATTTTGTTGCTTTGGTGGAAGCAAAACAGGTTACATCAAACTACATACCCATGTAGATTTTGCCTGTAGATTTATGACCATCATCAGGCAAATTTATCATTCAATAGGGTTCCTTCCAAAGAAAGAGCAAAACCATTTGGCTCAAGTTGGTAAGAATCCTGTGTCACCATTTGTGGAAGGAACCAACAACCTTATCGATTCCCTGGCCTACTTGGAGAGCTTGATAGCCCAGCGTAAAGGCTACCTCCAGATGGCAACAGCTGGCCCAGAAGGAACTGTTTATCATGCATCTGTCCAAGGTTTTTCTGAAACTGTTAAATCTTTGGAGGCCCACATTCAATCATTTGAATTATTAGGGAGCCAGGATATCCTAGCTGACCTTAATCTATATGCATTTGTAAATGAGTCCAGAAAAGAACATGGCTTTGCAAAACACAAGCAGACAGGGCAGTACAGGCACCCCACACAGCAACAGTATGTGCGCAGTAAAGGTCGCCATGAAATCGAGCTAATAAAGAAAACATGCCAGTGCCCACACTCGTACCACACAAACTCCTTCAGTGCATATCAGCCCACCCACAGTTCAAGTTTGTCATCTGTAGAAACCATTGCCCAATACAAGAAGTGGAGTGCGAAATTTGTTCAATGTGAAGTTCAGAATGCTATAAGTGAACAGTCCAAAGAGGACCTAACAGTAGCCAGAATGTTGAATGTGCTGACAAAATCTAGGCCTTCACAGAACATTCGTGACTTGTATAGATACAAGTGTGGTTATGGGCCATGTGTAATTGTCCAGAAAGATGCTATTTTACAAGACAGTGTCAATGAATATCAGCACTACTTCCCAGCATTTGAGCAACTAATGAAAGATCTCCAGATCCAAAGAGGAGGTACCAGTGCAGCAGCTGGTCGTGTACAGTCAGATGATTATTTATTTGTTCCAGGAGATATTATAGCTGTCAATCCTGGTACAGATAATGGACTTCCTAGCGGTGATAAATGGTGGCTTCTCCAGGCCAACAAGCCACATTGTTCAACCAGAAACAGAACTGGCTGCCATGTTTTTGGATTTTGGCTTGATGAGCAGGAGATTGAGGATGATTCCATTCCAGGCAGACACTTTGCACTGCTGTCAACACCAGTCAAAGTGTATTATGGCAGCATCATTAAAGATGATAAAACTCCACTGGTGATTCCTGTTGAGGAACTCGGCTCAGGTTGGCAGAATGGTCATGTCACATATGCATTTACAGAGGAGTACTGTCTTCGGCTGAATGAAATGTCTGATGCATATCGAAGACACTTGGCTGGTTTTACAGAAGAAACAAATGCAGATTGTGAGTCTGATGATGAAAGTGAGCAGCAACCAGCTGACACTGGAAAAAATACCCAATTTCCACTTGTGTATTTTGTATGGAAAATGGAAAATCCACACAAATTAATTTTCCATACTTGGTTTTTGTATGGAAAATTGCTGGATCAAATCCTAAAACTTCGGTTTTCCACATTCAAAACAAACATGGGTATTGTAATTTCCAAACTTATATTGGAAAACTGTATCTCCATGGAGAAATCTTTATTTTCCAAGTATGCATATTGGTTATGAAAAAAAACACTAAATTCCACTCATGTATTTTGTATGGTAAAAGTAAAATCCACATCAGTGAAATTTCCACACTCGGATTTTTGAACACTCAAAACAAACATGGAAATTCCAATTTCCAAACTTAGCATGGAAAACTTCAATTCCATAAAGGAATCTTAATTTCCAAATATGTTTTTTTTTTTGTTTTAGAAAAAAACACTAAATTCCACTCATGTATAAAGGAATCTTAATTTCGAAATATGTTTTTTTGGTTTCAGAAAAAAAAACACTAAATTTCCATTTTCGCAAGTTATTGCAAGTTAAAAACTTGTGGTAACTTGCATTGACTTACAACTCCATTTGGACAGAGCTTTAGCATGGGAAACTATAATTCCATAAAAAAAGGAATCATGGTTTCTGTAATAAAAAATCCACCAGAAAAAAGAATACCAACATCAATTGAATGGCCACAAACAAATTTTTACATGAAATGTTTCCAAGCTAAGCATGGAAAGGCATAATCTTGAGCAACAATGTAGAACAGACTATCTGCTATCAATTTACCAATTAAACTCGTTAACTTCAAATTCCATGATTAATCATTTAAATGTTAGGTTTGTTCTTGCCAGTTTGGACCAAGCCATGTCCCTGGCAAAACATCCATGATGCTTTTGAAGCTAATACTCTCCATAACTCTTGAATTTGATTCTCGAACCCACAGGTGGTTGCGTTCCCAGTGTGAATGCTTCACAAAGAAATACCCCTTCATTTTTTTTTGGTCATGATCAACCAGTCGAACTTCAGCATGCCATATTTCATCTTGGTCACCTTTGACACTGACCATGTCACCTGCTTGGGGATAGACTGGAACAATAATTTTGGGAACAGGAATGGTTTTCCTGCAATGGTCCACAATTGCACATTTTCCATCAGGCTCCACCCACAACATAATTGGCCTTACAATATCACATAAGCCAATACAAGTGCATGTCTCAAAAGGCTTGACAAAGATAGTATCACTGAGTTGATGCCTCAATTGACAACCATCATCATTCAAGATATATTGATATGCATCACAAATTGCAAATGGGGTGAAAACTTTGTCATGCTCCACTAGGTAAAAGTTTATGATTTTGAGACATATTTCTTGGTCTCCCTGCAAGCCTATTATATCATCTCCAGTCCGATAAATAGTTCCTCCTGCACCTTCGTTGTGTAGTGGGAAATAGGCACTCCGGAATGAATAGGCCACCTCAGGATTTGGAATTTCATTGTTATAAGAATGAATTGCTCTTCCTTCATCCAGTTGCAGCCACGTAATTTTGGCACTTCCAATGAGTATTCCATTGTTAGCTCGAGTCACATCCCTGTCACATGCACATGCTTTAATGAGGTCCTGTGCAGATTCTAGAGAAGATGCAACCATCTACAAAATAAAAGACTGCACTAAGAAAGGAAGGAAGTGAGGCCGAGTAACTGCATTTATAATGTATCCAGAATTCAGACAAAAAATACATGAAATACAAGCAAAGTTATATTTCAGCACTATTCTGTACCATCGTCAGTCTAATAAAAACAGCGTTAGCGAATAATATACAAGGTTAATTAGGGTTAGACAACAATGATACCGTACAGTTTTAAAATAGTCAGTGGATAACTGGTCTACAATCTTCACTAGCATAAATCATTTTCCTAATAAGAAATGTCAAGAAAGTGACCTGTAGAAATAAGTATTCTTGTTACATTATATGCCTCTCCATTAAACTGAAACTGTACACCAAACATAAAAATGGCACTAAATCTGAGAACCTTTTCTCTGTTGTATTTTCCTGACTTTTCTGTTGTTGCAGTTCTCAATCCCTTGTTACCAAGTCTCCAGATTTGCAGGAACTCTCTCTGAGACTCCTTACGGGCAAACGTTTTTTCCACACCTTTCCGGTTACTTGTCTGCTTCACATACCTAACAATACAATTGAAAAAGCAAAAAAAAGATAAGGCAAAAAAAAAAAAAACAACAACAACAGATAACAACAACAAAACAAATCATGAACATTGAAAAGACCTACTTCTTGTACTTGAATAATTGTTTAAAATTACATGTACATATATGTTTGCTAGATCCTCATACCAGTAGGCCAGTAAATTTCTTAAAATTTAAAGAGGTGATCATCTTAATTGGGTGTTGTGATAAGGAAATGACTGGGTGTTTGTTTGTACCAAGAAGGATTATAAATGGTAACAAAAAGGTGGTCATTAGGCGGGGTTCCAATGTACCTGCAGCTTGCAGGTACAAGTCAGCTTGCAACTGAATCGAGAACATGTATGTGCACAATAATAACATGTTATTGTTCAATTTTATCCTTGGTTCAATTTTTTTCCTTTGTATTAAAATCATCATCATACATTAAGAAACAAAACAGAACAGCAGTTGTATGAAAACATTCTGAGACCAGTCCACAACTTTCAGTCCAATTTTTCCACCTTCCACACTTTTTAGTGAAACCCTTGATATGTAAACTAACAGTGGTTTAATGGACATTTTAGGCTCTTTGGTTGAATTAAAATATTCAATTTATTGCACAACTGATTTATAAACCATCTGGTTTAAATATTTACCTTTCAACTGCCTTCTCAAATTGGAAACACCAGTAGTTATCAGGTGACGAAAACCTGGATATATCTTCATGTACATGAACCAGGCTGTGTAGGGTTATAACACATTCTGAAGGACCATATCTTTCCTCTGTAAGTATACAGTGTCTCCAGCTGAGGTCTTTAAGATGCTTAATTGCTTCAGTAGTCAAACCATTTCTTCCACAATTGAAAATGAGCTCAACAATTCGAGGAATTGGTGCCCATACCTCATATTCTTCTGCTGCAAGAAGTTCATTCAATACATACTCTGATGCAGGAAATGCCAGTTTTTGGTACTCCTCAGCTGTTAAATAACACGTAAGAATGAAAAGATTTGACATTTCTGCTTACTGCTTGTTTTAACATTGTTGCAGTCTGCTTGATTACTTTTTGCTTGCTTTAATTAAGTAACATCTCGCAAAATTTCAGTGCCATTTAGTTTATCTAAAGGGCAAAAATTTAGTATACATGTACCTTTAAACAATAATTTATCATCTTCAATTTTATTATAGTAAAAAAAAACAAGGAGCTGTAAACTTGTTTGAATTTGCTCCTCATTATTAGACTTTAAAAAAAACTGAAGACTGCCTAATAAAAGTAAGTTTATACACAAAAATTGAGACTGCAAAGTTAATACTATAATAGTAATTATAGAAAACATGCACAAAAATTATAAATAACTTCACCTTTCCAAAATCCCATCCTTGTGACATCATTTGGGATTCTACTGGCTTTGTAAGCTGAGAAAGGATTAAAAAAAGAATCACTGTCTTGATACCAAGTGGCACAAGTCCAATGTGGGGTGGTTCAAATGTTTTTTTTATCTCCATATTACCCGTAATTATGTAAGCTTGATCATTAAGGAGAAATAACATTATTAGTTAATGGTCACTGTTACAGTGTAGGGATGGTTTCCTATAGATATATGTGGTGTTGTACAATTTTATCCTTGGTTCAACTTTTTATTTTCCTTTGTTTTATACTCATTATTGTACATTACCATACACAAGAACAAAGGAAAATAAAAATTGAACCAAGGATAAAACTGAGCCACAACATACATGCAACTAACTACGTAAAAACAGTAAACTCTCGATGTCCAAGACCAGAAAGAACTGTCTGTCTTAAGGAAGTAGTGTTTCCACTTTAGAGAGAGTTGAAAAAACTCAATACCACTAATTCTGACAACCACATGATAAAGGTGACAAGAATACCTTTGGACCATGGCATCTGCTTCAGCCTTTCTCCAAACTCCTCTTTATTAAGAATACCATTTGAAAGCCAGTACTGCACTCTTCTCTTAACAATGTTGAGAGAAATGAGGTGCATAGCATCAAATACAAGATCATGCAGAACATCAAAACCATACAAGGCATTCAATCGGTGAAGCTGCGAGACTCCAAGAAAACCAACCTCCCTTGACTGGTTGTCAAACACTGTCCTGCGTTCTTCCTGCTCCACTTCAGTCATTTTGGGGATTTCTTCCTGCAAAGTCCTTTTCTCCCAAGGGAATCTATAATGCTCCCTAAATCCAGGATAATAGTAATGCCTTTGAACCGGCAAATAAACTCCTGTTGTTCAAAAAGAAAAAGAATGAGGGAAGAATTAAAGTATTTCAACTTTTACAAACATGTACAAAAATTCATTTTGCTCTTGCATGGTCTAAAAAAAGGTTTAAACAGCCTCTTAAAGTTTGCTGTCAAGAACAAGATTTACAATCAATCGACTGAAAATGCAGGGCCAAACAAATCATCTTACAACAGAGCCTGTCTGACTGTTACTTTGTTGATCAATCTACTGGGTTCTTTCCGGGTAAAAGAGGTCAGAGGAATAAATAAATTTGTAAAACAGTAGCACATATTAACACAACAGTTAATAAAAATGCCCAGAATGATTATGGACTTGCATACATGTAGGATAGAAAGGTGTCAGAACTTCCTGGGAAGCTCAGCGAAAAGTGTGCACAAATGTGGACACACTGGAGGAAAACACTGACAAGCATACAGAGAAAAGGAAAAGACAAATAATCACCAGCTAACTTGCATCTTCTACAGCCCTTTTTACCACCAGAGGACTTTGATTTGCACACCTCACACTGTGCAGGATGATCACCTGTCCACAGCAACAGCAAATGCCTGATAATCATCCTTCCCTCAGGAAAACAATCAACCCTTAATCGATAGTCAACTTCAACACCTAAGACAAAGTGAAAAAAAAAATTCTACCTTAAAAATTAGGTACATGAACATGCAATGTATATGTTGTAGTTATTTTTTTATTTCAGGTATTTTTTGTTTTTCCTTTGTTTCAAATTCATTAGCATATATTACCATACCCAAAAACAATGGGAAAATAAAAATTAACTACAACATATACAAAAGGCCTTTGTAGACCCAACTTGCTTATTAAAGGGGGAGAACCTTAACTACAAAAAGACTACAAAAGGGTTGCTCTGGATGACTTCTAACTGCCATATCTTGGGCTCCCTAACTTCCCTGACTTTGGTTTTCGGCTATGTTTGAGTATTAAAGGCTGCTTTAAGTTTTTGAAATAACAACCATATTTGGAAAGTCACGTGACCATACTAAATTCTTAAAGCTCAAACAGCTTACATGCCACTCTGATAAAAACAATGCCAAAGGTTAAAGAGCCTTCTGATGCAAAATCTGTAGTATGGATTTCTTGACATTCGCATTATTGAAAAAGCTATGACATTAAAAAACTTTTACATGCACTGTACATGGTAAGTTAATTAGCTGTAACTCACGTTTTTTTAAGTTATTAATCACCTTCAATGAATCCATCTTCAAAGTCTCTTACAAGTGGCTCAAGGAAAGGATCCAAGCTAACAGGTCGAGCATCTGGTAATAAGTAGGATGGCACAAATCCTACAGTATACACTTCAACTGAGTGCTGTCTATCTTGCTTTGAAACTGTTGCCACTTGAACATCAATTGCTCCTGCATTGTAATGCAAGTGAAGGCATAAGGTAAAAGCTATATTAAACCCTCAGGGGCTTTTTGGCCACATGAAAGAGGTATTTTAGAAAGGGTGGCTTACTATAAGAGGAGGGCTATTTTGAGTCAGATTAATTTTTATAAGCTAACATTTTGTTAACTTTATAACTGATTATGAGTAGAGTATGAATGTTTTTATTGTTTTTTTGTTTTTTAATTGTGCATTCCTTTTACACTGACAAAAACAAAAAGCTTTCTTTGATCAAGCTTATTGTTTGGCCTACTCGCCAGTGGAGAAAAAAAAAATTCACAAGGACAATGAATACAGGAAAGGCAGGTAGGTACATTGTAACCACTGAAATAATTATTTAAGTCTGAAAACCTGTTGATCGGTGGCTGGATCCAAACGGTTGAAACCCATCCCAGTGACCTAAAATATAATTGTAAAAAATCATGATACAAATTATATATTATTTTCTTGTCTGATGACTCAAGCTTTCTTCACTAAAACAAAACAGGATCATTTTTTTCTTCATTTAACTACTGACAGTATGATTATAACCAAAAAAGATATTTTTATGTGATGCAAAATTTTTAGATTAGATCATATGTTCTTTCAAGTACTTTGGTAACTACATAAGAGCCGCACCATACCCAGTCCAATTCTAACAGAGTTTGGATAGAGAGGAAGGCTTGGTGATGAAATTGAAAAAATAAGCACCTTGGGAAGACTTGTGTTAACCAGGACCCATTCCATGTGCAACCCTTTCCATGTGCAATTATTTTTTCTTTACTCTTCTGTGATTTTAAGGCACCTTGGTACAAGACTGATGTAAGAGCACAACATGTACATGTATTTTCAAACTACAAAATACTAAAATACATGTATAGAATGTACTAAGTATAGTATGGACAATAGTTTCATTTCTACTCTTTGGCACTTACCTACAAATGCTATGTTACGGGGATCCCCTCGAACATATTTTGCTTGAACATCAAAGGTACTGTGACAGCAATCACATCTGACTTTTCGGTAGCCATCTTCATTTTCATGAGCTGATAAAACGGTGTCAGCTGAAATTATATTGCTACATCCAGGAAACTGGCATCGCACAGGCAAACACCACTCAGCATTAGAATCCCAGAACCATGACAGTTCTGCAAACCGCTTTCCATCCCATATTTCTTTCTTCACATTCCACCCTTCATTTCTATGCAGCCAATGTTCTTTTTCTCTCCAGTGTGATAAAAGCTTGTAACACATGTCAGGATGTGAAACCCAGGTCTTAATCTTTCCTTTGAGACCCAAATAATAATAAGGAATAGTGCCCTTTTCCCCGCAATGGCGGCACAGATCTGACTGGGATTCTAAAATGTCCCAATGTTGTGGATGTCTGTCACTCAAACATATGAAGTACTCTTTAGCATCTTCATAACCTTGAGTAATAAGGATTTGTTTTGCTGCAGACCAATTACTGGGCCACTTTTTCTTGACTTGTTCATCATCTTCTTCCAAGCCAGCTCCCTTGCAGTACATGTGTCTAGCCATTGTTAATAGCTCTTCAAAGTTTTTTAAAGATCCCTTTGTTTCATGAAGAAGATCAAGTGATTCAAATATAGCACAAACAACAGCATCTTTAATTTTGTTGTCTTCTAAAGCATCATAGCAATGGTCTTCGACTCCTTCATTTTCAGATACTTCTGCATTCCCTCTTAAATTGATTGAACTATGGGAAACAAATTCAGTGTAACTTCCAGTAAAAACACACCCATTATCTTCAAAACTGTCGCAACCACTTATTGAAGTAGAGCATTCATTCCCTTGTTGTTGAACTGAGCCATCTAGATGACTGTCAGGGGCACTGCAGCTAGTTTCAGGCAACAATGAACTACGACTCGATCCTGGTAACAAATTCAAAGTTATAAGAAGATTAAAATTATAGACGAATATTGTGCGCACTAAGATTTAATATATGAAGCAGTCAGGAAAAGTAAAATGATTGCAGTTTCGTTTTAGCGAGCTTAACTGTAAGGAAACCGACGAATTAAAATCGTGATTTTCACTCAGGCTCCAGCTCACTGGCCGAGATCGACTAAAACAAACTCACCATTTTCTTGCTGCAACAGTCTCAAGGCTGAAAGGTGTCTTTCCTGAGTCACGTAGTGCACAGGCTTTCCACGGCATTCTTCACAAGGGCAGTGAACATGGACAGACTTTCTTTCTGAGCAAAAACACAACGAAGAAGCTTCGAGTGCATCCGCCATCTTTTTCTTTCAATGAGCAATCAGTGTCTCAGGTCAGCGTCCATATGTGTGGCAGAAGGCCCTATCAGCCAATCAGATACGAGCTATTGTGTAATTAACCAATCAAGTCGACGCGACTTGATATAAAACCTACGTGTTGCATGTTTCCCGCCTCTTCCAGCGCAGATTTTCTTGTGTGCGTGATGGCTTCTTGTTCTGCGAAAGGAAAAGTCTTTCGTGCTTCGCTGCCGGACTGTTCAGAGGACGAAAACGACCGTGAGGTTGTGAGAATCTTGGATAAATCTCCTCCAAAAAGAAGCGTGCGTGAAGCTGAAATAACTGATCATGATTCAGAAAATGACGATAAAACGAAATACACAAAACGGCGGGAAACGTCGCCTTCAACGCCTACTCGATCTACCAAATCCGCGAACGCCATTGGTAAGTGTTTGTATTTGCACTTTCTAATCTTTTTGTCGCTATTTAGTAGAAATATCAAGGCAAAAGACATGTTTAAGCGTAAGTCAAATTTGTACCGTTGCTGGTTCACGAAGCTTTTCCTTTGAATGCGAAATTAGATTTATCACGTTGAAATAAGCAAACATTTCCGACAGAAAGTCTACAGTGACTTAAGCTTACGTTTCTTACGTCTGTGCATTTGCTGCGGTTTTGCATCGGTCAAATCGCAGTTCAAGGCTGCATTTTTTGACGTTTTTATAGGAACCGCTTTTTACTTGGTTTTACAGAGTGGTCAACTGAACAAGTTGGAAAATGGATTCTTGGCCGTTTTGGTGAGGAGGTGGCACAAAGATTCATCGATGAAGAGATCGATGGACGTGCACTATTACAAAGCAAACGGTTGGACGACGATTCAATTCTTGAAAAGTTAGGAATCACAACTATCGGGAAAAAAGAGAGATTCCAACGAGAGCTTGGTGAACTGAGACCAGCGGTGAATGGTGAGTTGAATATCTGTCCTTGGTCTCCTCAGAAATTTAGCTTATTTGATCCTAACATGTTTCAGAGTTTAGCCCGACCCTTGGGCTCTGTCCACACCAAAACAGGGTTTTGGAAATGCTCTCTGGGTATGATAAATTTGAAAACCCATTAGTGTAGACGGCGAAAACGGAACTTTTTGAAAACACTGCCCTGACATGAATGTGCTCGCATGCTCTACTATGCATTTAAACATTTCTGGGGCCAAGACAGCGTTTCAGTGTGGACAGAAAACATTTTATCCACTTTTGGGGTGAAAATGCCAGATTAGTGTGCACAGTACTTAGGGGTAGTGACAAAATGATTGTGTTATTAATTATTGTTATTAGGAGTTGTTACAAAACTATTATTATTACTGCTCATAAGCCCCTGCAATGCCAGATGGGAACAAAAGCTTCAGACTTTGCTATTTTCTGTTTCTGTAGAAACAATTTTAATTCTTGAATCATGCTAACAACCCTTACTGCATGTGCTCTCTATAGGTGACTCTCCCAGCTCAAAAAAACCTAAAATTGACACATCCAAGTTCAGACACTTAGACAGACTACTGACAAGAGAAGAACGAGAATATCTGAGTTGTAAGGACAAAGGCATTTACAATACAAAGTAAGTATTCTCCCTAGTGATGCAAAATTCTTATGTATACCACCTGGGATAACATTCACTTTGTTGGATATTGTGTTTTGACTAAGAAAGTCATTACAGTTTGCCTCAACAAACCATGAATTCTCCAACTTTTTTGAGATGCCTGCTACTGTTAATTGCAGTCTGCCACTTATAGATTTTTCATCATTTCCATCTCTTTTTTTTTAATTTGCTTTTAATTGTACAAATGTACAAGCAGATCCAGCATTTATGAAAGGGAGGTGGTTGTTAGCAAGGCTGGCTAAACATCACACATTATTTTTTTACATCTGTCCAGTTTGCTTATATATTTTTTTTCTATTATTTCTATGAATCTGCCCCTGTTACTTCATACTTTCAACCTCCTCTTTTCTAAGGTAGTGTTTGTTTTTTCCTTCTCTGTAGTGTAAAAAACTTCTAATGAGATAGTATCTGCTCTTTTTTCAGGAAAAAGAAAATAACTAAAGAGGTAGAGAAGAGATGGCCCCCAAAAAATGGATGTAAGCTTCCCAATTATAGAATCAAAACTGATGCCGAGGTTGTTGATGAGTTTGTTAACAAACTTGCAGAAGACAAGGCCGTTCTCTTTCCAGAATTTGGTCTAAAGAAAGGAGCCATCCTGGAAGTTGTACTTAAGAAATTTCGGGAACAGAGAAGGCAACAAAAAGACACAATTAGCCTGGCTACCCACGATGACTCCGCAACAGAAACTCCATCTACTGAGAGTGCATCAGAGTCATCATCATCATCCAGTAGTCCACCTTCGTCTCAATTACATCGGGTAAAGAAATACAACCTTTATTTTCATGAAGGTGAGTTGCTGCTAGGATTGGCCATTTCAGCACAATTTTAGGCAACATGTATTTTATTATAATGTTACTATTAATGTTACCATTGGCTAGAGGCTAATTTGCATGCTACAATTTATCGGTCTCACTTGTCAACAAAACAAATGGACAAATTGTTGCAAGTAAATCGGCCTACAACAAATCGTAGTGTGTAACCACTTTAAGCTATTGAATACACAACAAATAAAATGATTGTTTGGCTAAATTTCCTTTAATTAATTGCCAGTCCTTATATCTTTATTAATAAATAGTTGGGAGATTGTTATTACAGATAAATCCTGCCAGCTAGAACCCTGAAAGGAAACAAAAAACCGCTTCGGTTAGCCAAAAGTAAATCACTGAAAAAAGCATTCAAGCTTACTAAATTTGAGTGTGAGATAGTAGGTTGTTGGAGATACATGTAACACTGAACTCTAACACTAAATAGAGTTTAGTGTTACATGGAATCTTAATTATTCCGGCTCAGAATCTGGATGGTGTGGTTCCAGAAACATATGTATGCCCCCCATGGAGGGGCTGCAGAATAATTAAGCCATGTTTTTCTTATGTCCCCGGTCTGGAAGTTTATAACTTACAGGCATGTTGGTATAATTTTAAGATTCAGCAGGCCTTGCTTGTGCAGCTATTTAAGTCTCTATTTATGTATTTCATTCTGATGTATTTTTTTCTTCTTCATAGACATGACCCAGAGTTCAGCGGATTTGATTTTAATGGTATTTCTCGGGAAGCTCTCCTTAAAGGATGTAAAAATGGATAATCTGCATAAATTAAGGAAATTATTTCAGTTGGGGCTCCTAAGAGGAAAAGACAAAGCAACACACATAAGAGCAATTGCAAGTGCACTGTACAGTGAAAGGTACATTTCAATACCTGAAGAGTCTAACCTCGCATCACTGGCACGAAGTGACATCAAAGTTATTAAGTCGCTGGATGGAGATGGTGAAGACAAGAATTAGCGAGACTCATGGGCATGGCTTGACAATTCACGTTGTGTTGTATTACAAATGAATTATCTTTGTATCTGGTGGACACAATATAGCACCAGTTATGTGTTATCTAACTATGTTGTCATACCCGAAGAGTCTAACTTCGCATCACTGGCACGAAGTGACATCAAAGCTATTAAGTCGCTTGATGTAGATGGTGAGACTGACATGGCAATGGCTTGACAATTCACGTTGTGTTGTATTACGAGTGAATTCCCTTGAGTTTCATTAAGTACGGGCTACAGTTATCTTTGTATCTGTTGGATACAGTTTGGCACTAATGATATGTGTTATCTAGCTATGTTGTCAAGTCATGATATGCAATGTAGAGGTAGAAAACAATTGTGCAAGACTGGACATGGACTTTGCTTGACAATTCATGTTCTTATGTTGTAAATTCTCTTTACAATGAGCTACAGTGCAGAATTTGGTACATTGTTTCTGCATGTGGTTAAGCACTTATGCAATCCGTGTTGCCCCTGATGTTTATTTATGTGCATCTGTTTTCTTGTACCAGTAGATATTGTTAGTTGACAATATTGTTTGTTAATAAAACAGCTGTCAGCTTTTTAAAGTTTATTTAATGTGGATTTATGTTTATTTTTCCATATTGGGGCAGGAATAGTGTCCTGTTTTAGAAACAAGTCAGTTCAGCAACTTAAGCAAATAAGTTGGTGTTGTCCTTCCACTAAATGGAGACAGTAATCAAAAGGACAAAAGCAAAGGAGCTTTTCTGCCTCCACCAAGTTGAAAAACGTTTGGAAACCAATGCGAACAATAGCTACTGTACAAATCCAAGTATGTATTACTTAATATGCATGCTTGGTTTATGTAATTTTCCAGAAAAGGATGCTTGCAATTCCAAGTCTGGAAAAATCCTGTAAACCAAGTTTGGAAGGTTAGAAAACCAACTATGTGTTGTCACTCATTTCCCAATATAGGTTTTTCGTTATTCCAAACTGGGAAAATTTTTTGAATCCAAATCTGGTTATATCAAAATCCAAGTCTGTACTATGATTGAAATACATGTTTGGGTTTTCACTTTCTACATTAGGTTATTTGCAAATCCAGATGTGGAAAATGATTAAAATCCAAGTTTGGGAAAAGGGATATCCCAGCATGCTTATTTTAACTTCTATAATCCATGCTTGGATTTGCAAATTTTCATCAATCATAGTTTTATTCAAACCAGGTTTGGTATCTTTGAAATCCAAACTTGTTTTTGGGCAAAATCCATGTTTGGAAAAATTATACAAAATACATGTTTGGAAAAAAGTTGATTTCCAAACAATTTCCATACAATTTCCACACATAATACCACTTTGGAAATTTGCCAATTTTTCCAGTGGACATTCACGAGATGGAGCTCACAGCAATGCAACATAGAAGGAGGGTGATGAGAAATGCAGAGGGGCAAATATTGACATCATACAGGGACCTCTAAAATCCTCAGTCCAAAAGACAAAGTCAACAGAGGCTCCATAACTTGGGTCAAGAGGAAAATGAATCTCAAGCCGAACGAAATAGCCCTGAGTTTGAACACATAGGAGCAGACGAATAATAATAATTTATGCTGCATGTGAATCAAGTGTGTATTTTTAGCAATACCGGTAAGTTGTTATTTTAGCTTCATGAACACTGAAACTGTGCAGCACAAAGCCAATGCTGTAATAAGTATGCAAAAACAAGAACATTTAAGTACTGTGTATAGCAGAGATTGAGTCTAGAAATATAAATTACAGGCTTGTAAATTGAACAGCTGCATACATGTGCATGTACATAAAGGTCACATTGGATGTCATGAATAATATGCATTTGTAGGGTATTACTGGTGGGTAAATAATTTTCAATGAAAAATGCAAAAATTCTACAGCTGTAGATTTTGTTTATCTGCTGGATTTTTTACCATAGGAAATGTCTTTGTAACATACATGAAACAACAAGGACAGTTAATGAAGTTGAATGTTGTATAATACTTACAATGCAATGTGCATATCAGTTTTATGCAGTTTTGTGTCACACAAAGTCAGGCCTTAATCAGATAATATGATAAAGTTTTGATCAGTAGAAAAACAAAATAGGAACCATAGAGGAATGCAGATGGTGAAAAAATTGACATGGATTGCAAAAAGCATTACCAATGAATACTGTATTTCAATTGGCCAAAAAATCAAGGTTAGTTCATTTATGTGAAGACATGGACTACTGCTTAGAAAATCTGTTTGCTCACCGTGTATCATTATTTTATATTTTTACAAGTGGGCTTATAAAAAATAATGATTAAGTACATCATCAAAAAAATGTACACTAAAGTACTGTATATTAAGGTTGGCACAAGTTTTCAGTGGATACATGTAATTGCATACAGGTGTACTATCACTGCATTCATTAAGGCCTACACATATATTTAACTAACTAAATAACATGGAGTTAGTTAAGTATAGTTTACTGTATACCGCATAAGACCGTGTGCGGTGGAGGAAGATCATTGTAGTTGCCTGCGCAGCAGCTGAACGATGATGATACCACACAACTTAATATAACTTATCATACATCATTTGTCAGCGAATACAGTATGGAATTGTTTGGGGCTCACTATGCATTTGTATGAAATAGAGTAAATTGATTATTGACCTCAGTGCTAGTGGATACATATATATCTAGGACCGTTAATGTATCAGCCAATTCCAGCAGTGTCCCTCCCTCCACCTAACTCACCTACGGCAGGGACAAAAAAAGGGAAATTGTGTGGTTCACAATTAATTTATTGTCTTTGTTGATAAACGTTTCACCAGAAATGCCCCAGGATGAATGAGAGAAAATACTCAACTAATGTGTTGGGAGGATGGGAACTGCTGAAATTAACTGACGCATATAAAGATGCATTTTGGGTGAACTGTAAATGTTAAATATTAAAAATCTCCTTAGCTGTCCCTTTTCTGAAATATTATTTGCCAAATTAATAATAAAATTCTGGTTGAAATTCTTTCAAAACAGTTTCCAAGTGAAGTTTCATGTTTGGTGATAATTTCCTCAATTCCTTATGATACATTGATATTACAAGCAGAAATTTGATGCTGAAGGGTGTCTTCTTCAGTTTTACAGAATAACTTTTTCTCTTGTTACTAGTTTTCAGCCTCTTGCTAAAAAACTAAAAGAACTGTTATCATTTATTTCTAAATGGAAATTGTTATCTGAAGTAATACATGTAGTTCGAAAAAATAATATTTACTGATTTGATATGAGACAAATTCTTGTTGTACGCGAGGAACGAGCCGCACACGCGTGTGACGTGTACTTCGAGTCACGTGATCACAACGTTCACAGTATGTGGCAGCCATGTTTGCCTCGAAAATTACAGTAAATGGAACAGGTGAATTTCTCCATGGTCGATCAAAAGAAAAGTTTTGTTGAGGAATAATTGCGGTGAGATAGTTACAGCCTTTCCTTTGCACACAACCTGGAATACAGAAGCTTACAGACATGACGGTTGAAAGAGAAAATGATCGAGCGAACGCCACGTGGAAAGCTCACCTACAGTGCTACACGTATTTCTATAAACAGTTGTCCCAAGCAAAGAATCTTGCTCACATAGCACAAAACAATAATATTTTTATTGAACCTTTCGTCACGTGGAATTTATTTGCTTGGAAATAATTATAAGCAGAAACCCATAACTTATGGGTTTCTGTTTATTTATAAGAGATGCAGAGTGTAAGACTTCGTTCCCATTTCTATGATTGGGTGAGTACAGTTTAATTATTATTTCAACACACTTGTTTACAGAAGCGTTGCCCTGTTTTAAATAGTAAAATGTAAAAAGGAATAATAATAGTAATGATTAGCATGAAGCACAATAGCAGACCATAAGTCTAGTTGCAATATAAAAATTCAATAGTAAACTCTCATGTGGAAACACCCTGTATTTTTGGATAGTTCAGTATTCCATGTTTCATTTTACTAATACACCTTATTCAAAAATTTTTAAGGGCAACATTTCTTAAAACTGGTGTATATTAATTATTCCAAGTTGCAAAAACTCAGATGCAACATATTACTGTTCCTTGCACAATAATGTCAGCGAAATTGACAATACCTTGTAGTGGTGATTTATTTAATAGGTTTAGAATTTATCTTTTTTACAGCCTTTTATAACACTTATTTTGTAAAAAACTATGACATAAAATTGCTAAGAATAAAATTTGTGGAGACCAGAATTTTGTTTGCAGTGTCTCCAGTACTAAGCAATATTGTAAGTCCAGAACACACAAAATGACTTGTCACAGTGATTTATTCAACAAGCCCTGCAAACACTGGTTTGATTGGAGGGACTGTAGCGGATTTGTTTTGTTCCCTCGTATGCACCGTGGATAAGTCCCCTTGTGTGTTTTGACCTTTACAACAAAATTAAAGGACTTATGGCTATATAGCTAATTAATTATTATTTTATTTGTCAAGTGTACCCTCTTACGGCAATTTGTATATGCAAATGCCTTTTAAAGGTTATCTGACTTTGGGAGATTTAGGGCGATTTAAGGCGATTTAGGGCGATTTTAGGTCCCAGAGTGGGTTGTGGAAAATTTAGAAAGTCATGGAATTTTACAATTGGAAAAGAATAAAAACTGAAGACTAAAGTGAAGTTGTCTGTTAGAAATTTTAAGGGGTATCCAAATATCAAAAATACCATGTACTGATGTTGTTAATGCAAATAGGCAAGAGAAAAACATGATGGAACTTGAACCCTTTGAGCCACTAATGATATGAATATCAATATTGAGATGGATTGCTTTAGTTGCTTGCTGGTATTAAAGTCTAGAATCCCTTTTGAAAAATCCTGAATCTGCCCCTGAGAATATATTATGAGTCTGTTTTTCCTGTGAATAACCCAACCTTTTTTTTAAAACAGAAACTGCAACAATGAAAACAGGAGGGATTCATTCCAAGCTGCCCTCACTCTTGGGAGGCAAGAAAGAAACCCCGATGTCTGGATAATTGGCCAAACCCAGGTTGACAGCTCAGGGAACGTCATCCCAGAGGATAGACAACAATACGTATGCGTCCCTGAGCTGTTAAACGAACAACTACAGCCACCGGAGGTGCTTCTTCCCTTCAAGAAAGACGCGTTGAATGGAGTCCTGTCATGCTTAAAAGAAACTATCCATGGAATTTACATGGCAGGAGTTGTGGCAGTGGGTAAGTAATGAATTTTACTGTATATCATAGTCTAAAAAAAGGCAATCATCCTGCATGATCAGTAGGTTTTAGAATATTGAGCTGTTAGTCTTCTAAACAAGGTGGATTCACAAATCTCATAACAGTAAAGTCAAGTAAAAAACAACATTAATTTTTAAAGTTTGTGAGTGAAATAATTTGGCCTTCCAATTAATCTGTCAAAATTTGTATTCATCTGAGGCATTATTGGAACCTGATTGATTAATGCAATCCTCTATTAAGCCACCCCTCTTAAATAAGCCTTCCCCCTCATCGGCCACCCCTCTTTAGAAGAAGAAAATAATAATTATTAGTTAATGCCCTACCCCTTCAGAGAAATAATACACAGCATTGTGAACTTAAGTATGGTACTATGGTCTATTCACATTTTGGAAGTTCAGTATGTAACATGATTGTATCATTTGATTGGGCAGATGACAGGAGGGGCAAATGATTTACATGTATAAACATGTGATACATGACATTGATTGTGTGCAATTAATCCAGAATAAAACAAGGCTTAATAACATGACACATTTCGAATTCAATCACACCAATTTGTTCTTTAATTATTGCTGGTTGCATGAAATGAATTAAGCCCCCTCCCTCCCCCCCCCCCCACCCCCACATCTAATAAGCCACCCCTCAAAGGTACCTTACATAAATAATCCAACAGGTCGCTTAATAGAGGATTTACGGTCAAGCCTTAGGAAAATTAACTGACATGTTACCTTAATATTAACTTGTGTGTGTTTTTTTTAGCTGGCCTTTCAATGGGATTGCATTACCAGCAGATCATAAAAGAGGCCAACCACTGCCCAATTCCTGTAATATGTGGAGAGCATCGATTGGGGAAAACGAAATCTGCAAAGGTAGCTCTCCGGCTGATGGGCAATGACCATCATTTTTTCTCCTCGGCAAGGGAGCGGTTCATACCGCGCCTTTGCTCGAGGTCATCCTTCCCTCCTGTGTTGGATGACTTGAAAAACGCACATCAACTCGGAGAGATCGCCCTAGCGCATTATGATGCTGGCAAAGACGGGACATGTGCAAAGGAGATGGAGCCGAAAACATGCCCCATGGTGACAATGAATTGGGAGGCTCTTGATGGGATAGCCCAAGACTATAGGTAACTATGCTGGCAGTTTGTTATTTACTGAAATATACAGTCTGAGGATCATTTCAGCACAAAATAAAGGAAAGGTGCATGTTAAGTCTATTTCAGTAATTGTTGTCCAATAATTGCTGCTTATTTGCCTGTAAAACAAAATACAGTGTCGGCAGAACAAATCCTTCTGTTTATTTCTTGAAGGTCATAGCATCCATCACTGATGTCTTTTATTGCAGAAATTTTACTTTCTTCTACAGGCCGTCAAATTTAATGAACAAAGCATCGCAATTAAGCCAATCACTGAGCGAGTTTGGACTGGAAAGTCAACCATTTGACGACATGAAGTTAATATTTTCAGAAACGGTCCAAATTCACCTTCAGCAATAAAAAAGTCAATATCAAATCCAATCAATGTTGTCCATTTCTACCCAATTTCAACTCATATCAATATCAATATTTATATTGATATAAGTTGAAAACATGAATTACATGTATAAGGACTTATCATTACTATGTTTATGTTCATTCAACAGAGTCGCTAGTCGCCTTGTGCTTATTCCTTTTGTCGTGGGGCCACGCAGTCCAAATGGAATGGAAGCACAACAACAGGCTGAATATCACATGAAGCAGAAGTTTGAGGAGGCGCCAATGGCCCTTGGGTCACTCCTGTCAATTGACATGGCAGATGTTATGTCATTCAGCAGGACCCTCAAAAGCAGATTTGCCAAAAAAATTTCTGAAGTGGATGACAGGATCTGCGACAACTACAGTATTCTTTTGGCAATGGCAAACAAGGTGATCATGACATATTTCAATTTAATTAACACCATGACCATATCAATAATGGAACACTTTTGTTTTGTTCAGTAACAAATGGGTGGTCAGATCGATCAGTTATAATTAGGCTTTTAATTTGTTTGACCAGTTTGTTTGGCCATAATATTATTATCAATGATGGGGTACTGTACATGGCCCTAATGGCAGCGGGTCTCTACTGTCTGAATCAGCCTTCATGGTGTCATTGTGTTCATTAACATTACATGACGACTATTAGTACGCAGTACCCTAGCTTACTTGTAGAAGTCCTACTGGCATCATATATGTGTTTGATGATTGATGCTGATGTGGCCTTAGTCACAGACCAACCCTGTATAAATTAAACTGTTCTCCAATTAATAGCAATTAATGGCATGTCTTGATTGTGATGCAAAACATTTATACTCTGAAAACAAGGTTTGATGCCTTAATCAGCTGTCATTGTGTCAATATATTATTATTAACTTGAATTTCTTGTTTAAGATTCTTGACATTGTGGACGACGAAGAACTTTTTCCAAAAGAGGAACTAGAGTCGTATTTCTGCGATGTCGTGTATCCGCTTGGGATCAAACAATACCAAGTCAAGAAGCATGCTGGACAGAGACATATTCAAGATGGCCGGGAGCCACTGATAACATCACTTTTAAGTGATGCAATCAATTGTGATTCCCTCAACCGAGGATCGGTATGTATACAAACCTGGGATTTATTATGAATCTATTCCAAAAGAGAGATAAACTAGCTATTACTGCCATCACAGTATCCTCGATATTGAACAGTATACATGCAAATGAATCATGGATAGCAAATTTCGTTTATGCAAATGGTTCTCTAAATCATAGGTGCAACAGTTGACATTTAATAATTTTCCTGTTACAGCTGTTAACCTGCATTAATCCAAACATAACATTCAAGCAGGAGACCCCAGAAGGAGGGGAAAGAAAATTCAAAGGGATTGCTGTCGCACTCAGCCACTTTCTGGACAAGATTTCCGAAAGTGGAATCGATGCACCGAGAGCTGATCAGATTAAAAACAACATGAACCTCCATGGCATTGGAATTACCAAAAACAAAAAACAGGTATTCAATGCCATGGAGGACGGAACCACCATTTCAAGGTGTAGAGACGTAACTGGGAGCACTCGCACTGTTTTCAAACAGTGCATCTTTCTCAAGAAGAGTGCCTTTAATCCTGATGCCTGGGAGAAGTTTGCAGTCTGTGAGTAGATATTGTTTTGAATTTCTCAATCTATATTGACCATACAGTCACACCTCCACTTATGGACATCTCCCTTAGGCAGACACCTCCCATCAGCAGACACTTACATGGTCCCAGCCACATACAAACACTATTTTTTTTTTAACCATAAACAGACACCTCTCTGAAGCGGACACTTTTTTCAGTCCCAATGATTACTGTTTATGGCAGGTTCCACTACCATTAACTCACTACTTGACATCTTTTTATTTACAGTTTTTGGCTTGAGTGCAGACCATGAAGATAACAAAGGTAACAAAATTTGGGCTGCATGCTTTGATAAACAGATCATATACAGTCGAACCTCTATTAAGCGTCTATACTCTCAGGGACGGGACAACTGGCTGCTTTATAGAGGCGGCCGCTTAATAGAGGTTCGCCCGAAAACAATGTTAGTTGTGATAAGCAATTACAATACACGAAAAAGTCCTGCATGTTGTAGTTGGTATTTAATGAAATGATCAATTTTTATCTGAATTCATGTAACAAAATTAGTATAGCCCACAAGAGCTATATAGCTTATGAATCAAGGTCACTCCATATTTAATTTAGGCAAATAAAAGTCTGTCAAACAAAATTGATTCAGATGACAAATCATGCACTTTTGCTGAAATACATGGTGCAGCAACTAATGAAAAGAAAACATTTCAAATGGTCATAATTAACAATCAACTATCTTAGACAAAAAAAAACTCAAACTACAAACTAGTGTGCAAGGGTGTCCCTTGCTTTTGTTTTAAATTATCATAAAGCAAAGCATTAAAATAACAACACTTAGCTTGCAACATATGTCAGTGCTAGTTACATACTCATTATAATCCATTTTCACTCTGGATTAGAGAGCAGTGAGCAGACCAACAGCAGCGCAGGACCAAACCAGGAGCGTAGCAGTGAGCAGACCGGCAGCAGCTCAGGACCAAACCAGCAGCGTAGCAGGGAGCAGACCGGCAGCAGCGCAGGACCAAACCAGGAGCGTAGCAGTGAGCAGACCGGCAGCAGCTCAGGACCAAACCAGCAGCGTAGCAGGGAGCAGACCGGCAGCAGCACAGGACCAAACCAGGAGCGTAGCAGTGAGCAGACCGGCAGCAGCGCAGGACCAAACCAGCAGCGTAGCAGTGAGCAGACCGGCAGCAGTGAGCACACCGCCAGCAGTGCAGGACCAAACCAGCAGTGTAGCAGTGAGCAGACCGGCAGCAGTGAGCACACCGCCAGCAGCTCAGGACCAAACCAGCAGTGTAGCAGTGAGCACACCGCCAGCAGCGCAGGACCAAACCAGCAGTGTAGCAGTGAGCACACCGCCAGCAGCTCAGGACCAAACCAGCAGCGTAGCAGGGAGCAGACCGGCAGCAGTGAGCACACCGCCAGCAGTGCAGGACCAAACCAGCAGTGTAGCAGTGAGCAGACCGGCAGCAGTGAGCACACCGCCAGCAGCTCAGGACCAAACCAGCAGTGTAGCAGTGAGCACACCGCCAGCAGCGCAGGACCAAACCAGCAGTGTAGCAGTGAGCACACCGCCAGCAGCTCAGGACCAAACCAGCAGCGTAGCAGGGAGCAGACCGGCAGCAGTGAGCACACCGCCAGCAGTGCAGGACCAAACAAGCAGTGTAGCAGTGAGCAGACCGGCAGCTCAGGACCAAACCAGCAGTGTAGCAGTGAGAACACCGCCAGCAGCGCAGGACCAAACCAGCAGTGTAGCAGTGAGCACACCGCCAGCAGCTCAGGACCAAACCAGCAGTGTAGCAGGGAGCAGACCGGCAGCAGCTCAGGACCAAACCAGCAGCGTAGCAGTGAGCACACCGCCAGCAGCTCAGGACCAAACCAGCAGCGTAGCAGTGAGCAGACCGGCAGCAGCTCAGGACCAAACCAGCAGCGTAGCAGTGAGCACACCGCCAGCAGCTCAGGACCAAACCAGCAGCGTAGCAGTGAGCAGACCGGCAACAGTGTAGTGCATCATACCCCAGGCAACAGGGATGTTATATTGCAGGATCCACTTCAACGTCAGTACAAATATGAATAATAGTTGTGGTGATACATGTAAGTAGTAGGCATTTAAAAATCAAAATTAGACTTTTTCACAGAGAAACCAACAATTCAGAAATTTTCTCTTTATAACATAGATCTAATATAGATATAATATTGACTGATAATTAGCATACCATAGTTTAAGAGCGTAAATCCAGTCACAAACAATAATTGTGCATAAGAAAAGCACAGAATTCTATATTATGTGTTTTTAGAGGCCAGAAATAGAAATATTTTTTACAGGCAACCAAAGAATTTCCACTGACAATGGCTCAAAATGAACTCAGCTTTACATTAACAAAGCAACCACAACATTTAATAAATTGCGAAGAACTTGATGCTTAAGTTAACAAGTGAGGCATATATTTTAACACAATAATCTCACATGCGATCAAAATTATCCATATATGTTATAGAGATACAACAACGACTGAGGGTGGTTAGAGAGATCAATTTTGAGAAAGATTGGGAAGCCACCAAGGAAAAAGGTAAGTTCAGAAGTGACTTGGTATGCATGGATCGGAATGAAGGTCCTTCATTAATAAAGGAAGTTTATAAAAAAAAGAAAGAAAGTAACGTAATGATTATAATTTATTTCTTTAGTCTGTCAATCCAAGCAACAAGGCCGTGTGAATAAGAGGAAAAGAAAAACAGAATCAGAAGTTAGCAGAAAAAATGAAAGAGTAGCAGGTAAAAATGTGGCTTAACTTAGTTAATCAAATTGATGTGTTTCACTTGAAAAACATGTAGTTAATAACTTGATTTACACAAATACTCAACGCAGGATATCACAAAAGATAACATCTGTAAATAAAATCCGTTGGTTTTGCATCAAAAAAATCTCTGCAAAATTGAAAAATAATAGCAAAAAAAAGTAATTAAATACAATAGCTGCCTTTTCTGTATGTGAATTGCCTTGATACAGTTGACAGTCGAAACGTCTTTAATTTGATATGTTTCGTATGTTATATATTGCAGAAGCTGCTACATATAAATACTGCATTTGTGGACAGGTAACACTTAAGTATGATAATTGATGTACACGAGTTCTCGACATAAAAATGGTACAATTTTAAACTTTTGTGCCATTTTGAACAGTTGATTTTTTCTTGGCTACAAAGGCAAGAAGCAGTATATACATGGTCGCTGAAATATCTAAATAACTGATGAATTCTAGACAACAGAAACAATCTTGTTAGAGCAAACATTGTTTGAAAAGTAAATCACAATGCAAATTATCACATGGTTATATTTCACAGTAATGACAACCGTTATAGGATTTTCATGGTTTAGTCTAACTTTAAGACAACATTAAAGCAATAAAATGAAGCAATAATAATAAACTGGAAGGTATGCAAGATAATGAGAAATATAATTTACGTTTATAGGAAAAAGACGAACAAGAAGAAGCCAATATGATAGTATGTGAAAATAAAAGAAGAAAGGTAGACAGCAAGGTAGGAACTGCCTGAAGATGATTTCCAAATAAAAAGCAAGGAATGGTTGACTTCCCTGCCCTTGCTTGGAGGTTACATACGATGAGTCAAAGAACCACCATGTAGTGCACAGGGCACAAATAATCCAGAACCCAAATACATCTAAAACACAAAACTTGAGTTTGGTGGTCAACGAATACTTATTTCCGTCTGGAAAAATAAAACACTTTTACATGAAAAATGACATGCAAAGTTTTCTAACATTTAAAGGGATGAGGAAGAAAGAAAACTGCTGTTTCTATTTAATTCATCACATAATACACCGAATGCAAATATGGCCGGCCAACAATTTTTTGCTTGAACAGGTTCTCAAGAAAAGAAAAGCAATTGGATAATGATAAAGATCAGGTCAAAATAAATCATTATGTGCATTTTTAAGGCCATATTCTTATTTTAGGAGAAGTGATAGACACTCAAATTTTGGGGAAAATATGAAAGCGAGGCTAGTGAGGATAGACTGTCTTTTCTCATACAAATGCTTAAAATTTCAGTGAGCCATAACTTTACAACCATTAATCAAAAAACGCTCACACTTTGCAAGATGATACACTTAGCAGCATGTGTTTGCATGATATCATTAAATTCTATGAAAACTTGGCCAAACAAAAAACTGCCTGACCGCCATATTTGCATTCGGTGTATAGTTTGACTGATAGACTGATGCACTACTACGAACAAAGTTTATTAACCCTTTAACTCCTGAATTTTTATATCCCCTTTTTCCAAACTCATAAGTAAAACCTTAATGGCCATGTATGAGGTCTTGATAAGTGCAGTTCTTATTTCATATCAAAATTGGGGTAGGAAATGTCAAATTAAAAAAGTTCACAAATGCACCAGTTTTCAGGCATGCTAGGTACATCGGTTGATGTAAACAGGAGTCAAAGGGTTAACACAGTATTATCGTTTTTGATAAGTCATGTTTCAGTTGTTCGAATGAAACATTTTCATGCAATAGACACAATGATAACAGCATTAACTTTCAGTCATTTTTCTCCTTAATAACAGTGTCCTGGAAACAGATATTTCCACTTGAAGTGCTTAAAGCTAAATGCATTACCCAAAGAGGATCCTTGGTACGTTTCACATCTCCTGCCTTTAATTTAGATAACCATTTGTTTTTGTCAAGAACATCATAATAATGCCCCAAGGAAGTATTTGTAGACATGGGAAAAGGCCATTTCAACACGGATTTGTCAAATTTATTACATGTATGTGTTTGGCTACAAATTTACAATAATATTCACCTGTTCGTGGTGATATGGGTTTAAAACTACATTACAACTAACAGACTATTGTGGATTGATACCTTAATAGAATAGTTTTTACAGTACTCCACCAAGTCATATACAAGCATTATTGCACTGTACTGTTTTCTTAAAAAGATGAGAAATTGTGATTCACAAACAGGTGTCAAATTAATATTCTTCAAAAATGCTAACAAAGTAAATTGCATTACTTTCTACAGGTACTGCAGTTGGTGCAGGAGACTTAACAGCAACTGATGTGCCCACAAGACGAAATACTTAATACAACTTAAAATAGTCACTGGTTGTCAAAAAAATGAAATAAATGAAATGACATGTTTTAGCAACATACCTAGTCTGGTTTAATCTGAGTCGACACAAACCGAACTCCATACACTGTAGCTCTGTATCAAGTCAGATTGATTTTTCAATTACTTTTTTTATCTTGATCACGATACAAAAAATCTAAAAGCACACTATGTAACTCATCACTCTTTTTTCTTGGAGGGAGGGTGCTACAACATTCTTGCTATGGAAATCATTATCTTGGAAATCATTATTTTCACAAGCTAAAAAATTTTATTACACAATAACAGAAGATGTTCTTTCTGGTGGATTTTGTTATTTCAGTGGCACCGGCCATGCCCTAAAGACATAATATATATCTAACACAATGATGGGCCGAAATGTTTGATTGTTTACACAGGTAATAATCAGTCTAACTCTGTGTCATGGGAAATTGGAAAAGTTCATGAAAAAAATGTAATAAAAAGTCATGGAATTTTAAAATCTGTTAATAATCGAACTATTCCCTATAAACAAGCAGCCCTCCCTTAAATAAGCATCCAACTTGTTACGAAAAATAAAGTCTATGGGCAGTCCCTCTTTCCCAACCTAGTCGTCAAGAGATAAGCGAAAAAACATTGCCATTTGCCACTCACCAAAGTTTTTTCGCTTCTCACTCAACAGACTAAGTTGGGAAAGAGGGACTGCTTGTAGAATATGGAAATTATAAATAAAAGCCTCAACTGCAGTGTCTGATCTAGAGTGCGGGATTGCCGCGGTTTCAGCAAAGATGTCCCCTTCAAATACCTGTTCTGGGTCGTTTTGGCGTATTTCAAATTCTGTTTCAAAAGAAAAACAAACAAGGAGATGTAATTTCTCCCCATGGAAATCTGCTTAAAACAATATTTTGGTTTAAATTCCAGAAGGTTTAAGGTAAAACAAGACCCAAAATCCAGAGAATATGACGTACGTAAAGCTCAATTTTCCGAGGTTCCTGGGCAATAGTTTGAATAAGCGCTATAGGGGGGTAGGTTATGTAGATCCGCGTGCTTAATTGAGAGCCCCTCTCGTGATGTGCGTGAAGGCTTTCAGCATTTTTTGGGCAACAACAAAAAAGAAACTGCAGAAACGTCCACGGCAAATGAAGCTGAGCCTGAGAATGATCAATCGAGTGAACTGAAATGAAAGTTGCCAAAGCGAAACTTTCAACAGAGCTGGCTAGAGGAATGAATGAATTATGCTTGTATATGAGGCAAGGAATGGAAGATTTAAGATTGTATTGTATTGAACTTTATAAGGATCCATAAAAAAACAAGCAGCGCGCATTGTATTCCATTTTCAAGATGGAAGTTGAAAGATATAGTGACCCCCCAAAAAACGAAATGTAAATCTGAAAGTTGTTGACTGGGACCCCACTGGGACACATTGCCCCCTAGCTGGAAATCCTAGATCAGACACTGCAACTGTGGATCGAGGGAAGCATACTAACTAGAACAGTTTAATTTTAATAAGCAGAAATTACGTTGGTACATGGACCAAACATAGAAAACTTCATGAAAAGGAGTAGGTAACTGTACGTTTTGCCAAAAAATTACAATCTATTGGAAATCATTCTATTTGCTCTGAGCTGACCGTGACTTGGGGAGAACAGGTTTCAACCCTTTTTTGTAGCAGGAAACAGTATAACTGTTACGACGCACAACCATTCGATGCAAGAAAAACAGATGATGAACCTTTGGCATTGAACAAAGGATTTTCTTGAATCTGGACAGCCAGACAAATGTCTGTTCTGCTGCCATTGTGTTCATATTGGGCAGCTGTTCCTTTAGCTTAGCTGGATTGTATTTTTCCTTGCACTCGGCATCCTTATGGTTCCTTATGTGTAAACTGTCGATAATCTTGTTTATTGCAGTCCACATTGCGTCAAATGGTGCTGGGAAAGGTAGAGGCTTCTTTGCCACTCTCATGCCATCAACATGGCACATGTTGTCATATGCAAGGTAGATCTCTCCCCATGATGAAGGTGTTACTCCCTTTAAAATGATGAAGAGCCAGTTAAGGATTATCAAAAAGGCTTGTGAAGGGCTTTCAGACCTGAATGAAAGAGAAAACAATTAAGGTCACAACGTTATAATTTATTGTTCAAATATCCATTACTGTAAGCACAGCAGAGAAGGGTGGGATCGGTGATGAAACGAAAGAGGTGAAGATTTCTAAGAAAGTTCTTATTGTTTAGAAAACGGTTTCATGGATATTAGAAAAAAATCTTCATAATAACTTAAAAAAATATGTCATATATTTCAACCTCGACACAACAAAATTAGCGGTGGAGGACCAGAATGGAAGTGGGTTGCAAAAAAAAAGCATAGCAAATTTTACAAATCCTTCCCTTGTGACCTTTCGGGGCTTTCTGCATGTACCGGTTTCCATGATTTTCTATTGTTTGTGAGGTATGGTATTTTTGGTCATGTTTCACATTTGTATTGTTGTCGTTCTTTGTTCCTTTAGTTTTTTGAAATGACTGATACATAAAAATAAACACAGACTCTGGGACTCTGGTACCTTACAGGACTTATTCCATTAGCATCTCTCTCATTGTGATATAAAACCCCCCTCCCCCCATAAGCCATTGCCTAATATTCACGTGAACAATACAGCATGTTTAACAATAATTTTACAAAACAGTGATTCCAAAAAATAAGGGTGAAAAAGAAAAAGAGGGTTCATTTGTGGTGATGCTATTTAAATGAATAAAAAATTACAATATAAAACAGACACTGTACCCAAAAATGGGATTCCATTTGTCAATCAAACCACTTCCTCTGACAATAAAGAAATGGCCCCGTGACCATTTCTGAAGTCGCCGCTTTACCCCTGTCTCTTTGTTGCAGGTCGTTGGTGTAGCTTCCTCACAATCATGCAGTAGTGCATCGCAGTCAGGACGAGAAAACATCTCCTCATTACCTAAAAAATGGAAGCAAGACAAACAGTCAAAGTGCTTTGATACAGGGCCATGTAAATTTTGCGTGCAATAAAGAATAATAAGAAAATGACAATTTTTCAAATGTAGTGTACTTAGGAAGTGAACAAAAATGAACCAAAAGCATGTTTATTTTCTAGTCAAACCCTAACCACAAAAATGTAAAATGGAGAACGCCTGTCGGACTAGAGAGTACCAATTTGTCACTGGTCATATGAGTACATGTATTGCACATCAAATGCAAAGAAAAGATAAAAAAAAAAAAAGTAAAAAAAGGCAAGTGTATATGTCATCTGGCATAATTTTCTGGCTGATGAGTCTAAAAAAGGGCAGTATGGATCCCTGCCTAAAGGTTAACAACTGTATGGAAAGCAGACTTGAAATACCAACCAAATAAATGTACACACACCTTGGGACAGTACAGTTGATTGTCCAAGAGTTGTCCCAGTGTTATCCAAGGCGTTAACTACAGTTTCCACTTTCTGAGCCTCGTTATTGGATAGGGTAGTGTCATCTGCACCTGAGAATGAAAGTTATGTTAGCAGCAAGACCCCAACCTCGTTCCCAGGGTCTCTCTTCTTCCCGTCCCATCTCTCTCGCTTCAGGGGGCGGGAAGAGGATGACCCTGGGAACGAGGTTGGCAATACCCCATCACCTGGCGGGTTCGTTGATTGCATTTGATAACGGAGAAAGTATTCTAATCTTGGTATAATAAAATTATATTTTTGCCTATTTGTGTTGTGTTGTACCTCATTTTCATTCTAATGCAAGCTTGTTCTCAGACAACCAAGCTCATTCCCAAAGACCTGCGTCGTGGGAAGGAGATTTACAATAAAACAATAAAAATGGTGACATACAATAATAATTATTGTATGTCACCATATAGTCATAACAATTATTGTTATGACTATAGCTGGTATGTGAATCACAATGATATGGGTACATCGATTAATAATTATTATGGCAATTGCATTCAAGCGTCTGCACATATCTCTGTCAAACGTACAGTATTATAATCCACGATTACTGCTAAAATAATAAGCATAATTCAATATAATTTCTTAAACCCCTTTCAAACTGGCACTAATAAAGGCACAGTCGTGATGAAATGAATGATTAATTGACCTTAGTCTTGACACAAAATTGACAAAGATTGATCCAAGGACTCATTAAGTTGATTTGAATAATAACTTAGTCTGACAATTTGACTGGAAAACACTTACTCTCTGCTGTTTCATCATCCTTTAAAACACCACAATGCTTCAAAAAACCACGGATATCAGTTGGTATCGTAGGATGTTTTTCAGTTAAAAAATCCATGTGTTCTTGGCAAAATGCCTTTCCATGCATAGGGGCAGAAGTGCACGCATCTGGGTAGTTGACGAGAGGCAGGCCATTGACAACATTCTAAGGGAAATGAAATATTTAATTAACTCAAGATCTCAAATAAGCTAAAAGACAAAAGACTTAGAATTCAAAGAATTCAATACTAATAATAAAAGTAACACTATTTTACTAAAAATGCTTTCCTAAATAAATTGGAAAAAAAATGCAGAAATTATTAGATCATTGGAAAGAGAAAATTAAGGGAAGAAAGGCTTTTTTAAAACAAGGACATTATAAAAAAGAAAAAATCCTTACCCTTCTTTTCATCATACAATGCGCAAACATCAGTTTCCACATCCTAAATAAGATAAGATAAGGTATATATTTAATGTGTATTTTATTTTAGTTACATCCAATATTGTAAAACACATAGACTCTGTTTATGCGTTTAATAAGATTTTACTTATTATTATTATTATTAACATTAATATTACTTCCATGTTTTAGCACGATCATGTAAAAAGTAAATTACTAGAAAAACAAGTTTAGACATTATAATTCACTTACCTCTGGCCTTGCAGTCATCAGTGCAATCCTCTGGGCGATGTAAATAATTGTTTTTGGCCCTTAACTGGTCAATATGTGCCATAATGGCCTCTCTATCAGAGTCACTATGGCACATTCCATACATGTCGAGAGCCCCCCTTTCTCTCAATTCTGCCTCTAACTCTCCGTTCCAAAAGGCACTGGCAACATTCTTTTCACTTAAGCCTGATGAAATAAATAAATAAATAGTATGACAAGTTAAGTATGTTGATGTTCATAGTAACCAGGTTATATTAAGTACAATTAAAATTTATATTAAGAATGTGTTGTTCCAGTAAATCCCTAAGTTTTCTTTTCGCATAACCCAAACAATGCCCCTATCCCTAAAAACGACAGCATACACGTATGTGTTTAACAAAACCATTGAAAATGGAGGTTTCTGAGAGTTGTGAATTTCGAGAATTTCATTTTTGAAATATCCATATGAAATCATTAATTGCAGGAGCTAAAAATAACAAGAAGTATCTATCACATACCAGACTCTAGATGAAGGCCTTCGTTGTAGGAGACTGAAAAACCACTGAACGAAACCCACGAGTGACACCTATTAAAAGAAATGACAACAACAGGTCGAAACTGGAACATTTTCGTTTATTAACCCATTGACACCTGAACCGCCCGTAACCGCCCGTACAAGACTCCACTGCTTTAAAAAATTGTAACTTTCTCAATCGTGCGAACATTGCCTTAACTAGCAGTTGTGAGCATTGACTAGAAAGTCTTTCAAATTGAGATACCCAATAAACACAAAAAAGTCAGCGATTTTTGCAGAATATCAGCGTTTGAATTTGGACAATAACAAAAATTACCGTTTTTAACGTCATAGAAAAACAACAAAAATCACGTTTTTGCCTTTAGTTTTTTTTATTCAAATCATTATGGCAAACCCAAAAATCAACATTCACAGCAAAATTCAGTCATAGTCCTAGCTTAGCAGTGAATTTTTTTGCTCTTATTCGTTGCTCGGGCCGAGCTCTAGCCTCTCGTTCTAATGCATACTGACCTTGCCTCAATTTTCAATATCACCACCGCACTGCATGCTGGGAAATGGCCAAGAATTTTGACAGCGTTCGTTTCTTTCCGCACACATTTCATATTTATACTAAGTCCACAGCCACTCCGACCCACCGCCGAAATTTCGCGCTTGTTGTGTTCTCCTGTGGTCGCAACTTCCAAAATATGCCGCAGTAGGTCGAGAAATTCATCCAGAGTCGAGTCCCAAAGCTGCTTCGTTTCCAGGCGGCCATTTTTCCAGTTCAACGAGCAACGAGCCAAATTCGCAAACGAAGTACAACAACTAACTCGCTTCATTGAGAAGTGGACTCTGAACTACCTCCAAGCTTAATGATGCTCACCAGGCAGCTACTAAAGATGAAAAATGGCTGTGAACTTACCAAAAATCGTAGATAATTCATATTGGACCCTTTATTGGGCTATTACATTAAATATGCGCACCCCCCCCGTTGAGGAACAAAGGAATTCGTCAGGGGTGGGGGGCTGGAGAGCGTGGAATTCGTCAGGGGTCGGGGGCTGGAGAGCGTGGAATTCGTCAGGGGTCGGGGGCTGGAGAGCGTGGAATTCGTCAGGGGTCGGGGGCTGGAGAGCGTGGAATTCGTCAGGGGTCGGAGATTGGAGAGTGCAGAATTCGTCAGGGTCGGGGACTGGAATCCGTCAGGAGTTAGGGCTAGACCAGAGTGGAATTCTTCAGCACCAGACAGGGTTGTTTAGCTTGTTTCTGTTTCTGATCGTTAACGTTGATACGTGAGTGTATCGATATAAGGTTTATTTTGTAATTGCGTGGGGTGAACGAATCTCATTTGGTGTAAAGGCCTTTCAATGCCTTGTGTTTTATTTCTGATTAAAACGAGTACCCCTGGCCCCCTCTGTGGTCTGTGTCCTAGGCATGTTTAAATACAAGTTAAGTAAACATTAATATTTCCGTGGGATGCCTGTGGCACTCCCACGGTATAAATCCGAAAATTGCAAAGCCAGCCAATAGGATTGCCTAAAATCTTTATCGATTATTTCTTCTTCCAAGTCGACCAATGGGATTGTACAAAACCTTTATCGATTTGTGATCGATTTGCTTCCTCTGATTGTACCCAAAATTGCAAAGCCAGCCAATAGGATTGCGTAAAATCTTTATTTTTTAACGAGCGTTTAAAGCGTTTTGCCCAGCGTTCCAATCGCCCCAATCGTTCGTTTAATCGTGTGGTTCGTTTGGTTTAAATCGCTTCCATCGTTTCGATCGTTTGGTTTAAATCGTTTTCATCGTTCGTTTGGTTTAAATCGGTTCCATCGTTTGGTTTAAGTCGTTTCCATCGTTTCCAACCGTAAGAAACGGGTTAAAATAACAATAACGAACGATTAGCCCTCGTTCAATCCTGCAAGCCGCAAGAACATCTCAGAAATTTGAAGCTTAAAATCACAAGAACTTCTGTGCGGTTAAATAGATAGAATGTATCTGGACCACAAGAATATCCAGCCGCTTTCGAAAAGTTCCAATCTTTGATTGTTTTGCTTTCGTTCGCTGACACTGATTTCAATTTGCATATGTCAAAACCTTTTCAGTAACGCATAACGCAACCATTTCATAAAACATCTCACAAATTTAATGGGTGATACAAAATTAGAACAGTATAACATGCGAGATCGAAAGGTGCAGAGAAACTTCAAAAGAGCGAAACTACAGTTGCGAAAAACAGAGAATTCTTGGAAGCGCTTATTTGTATTCATCTTTCAAATTACACTTTTGACATGTGCAAATTCCGTGCACTTTTTAACCCCTTTTACCGACAACTGCAACAAATTTGTTTTTCTGCTACATGCCTTTCCCTGCAGCCTTAACTATGATTATTATGTTTAGTTTCAATCAAGATTTATTTTAAACATGAAGTTCAGATAGAATTACAGTTGTATACGCGTGAATTTTGCGTGACTATAAAAGCCGCTTGTTTTCGCTGTTTACGTAAAAGAAACCACGTTCCTTATTCACTGGTCTTCAAGTCGAAACATCGATCGCTCAAAATTAACCCCCGAAGACGTGGATTTTAGGTTTCGCCCCCCCCCCACCCGTCTAGATTTCCAAGCCCCTTAACCCCCCCCCCCTCCCGTGAGATTTTCCGGAATGCCATCCGTCGGGGGGGGGGAATGGATTTTTTCCGTAACAACCCATTAACATAGAACCACATTACCCTTGTATAGGCCAATGCATCCCACGGAAACGACTTGAGGCGTCTTGTTACTTTTAAATTGATTGTTCATTTGCTCACTTGTCCCCTTCTCCCCCCCCACCCCCCCCCCCCCCCCCCCCAAAAAAAAAAAAGTAAATCGGTTCAAGTTCCTGACTTGCAGGTTTTGGCGCCAATTACGCAAACGTCCCCAAGTGGCATGGGCGGGTAAAAACTTTGAATTTTGACTGGCCAGCAGAACATGTTTTTGTCACGCGTGTGGACAGGTAGTTGCAAGCGACGGTAGTGTGCTTGCACCACCAGTGGATGCAAACTGAGATATCGAAAAGATGAACGTGTGTATCCGTGTTTTTGAAACTGTTTTCGATAGCCAGGATTTCTTGGCTATCATACCTAGCTTCCCGAGAGAAGGTACTTTAAGCAACCTGCGAAAAGAGATTGACGACGGAGAACTTGTTAGAAAGGGTAATTATATGTTCGTAAAAGAAGAGGGAATATACACAAGAAAGGAAGAAGACGCTCTGACTATTGACCATCTCACAACAGATGCAAAAAATGGGCTGGTTAACATAGAAGTCAAGTTCATGGAAGAAGCTACCACAAGCAACGAGGACTGTCATGCAACGCGGTGTGAAGAAACGAGCCAGACAGACGAGCCTCCTGTGAAAAGTGCCGAAAACTCCAAGCCGGTAGATTGGCGAGCCGTTTTTAAGTTCCAGAATTCCTGGGAATTAAAGAACATTAAGATTTACAGCACGGAAGAAATAAACAAAGCGAGGGGAATGCGGGCAGCGTATTATCGTTTTTGGAATGAAAGAGCGAGAGCGTTATGTTCACAGAAGCCTAACATCTCCAAGCGTTCACTGAGTGAACAAATAAATGACGAGTGGAGGACAGAGCAAGGAAAAATTCTTGAAAAGGAAGCTGAAGTCGTAATGAAAACAACTGAAACTCCACCGGCTTCTCTTAAGCCTGGAACATTAAACGCCAACGTGTTAAGGATGAACGAGGCAAAGAAAGAACTGGAGGATAAAACAGCTAAGCTAGAAGAGAAATCACTTTCCGCGAGTGAAAGAAAGGATGTCGAAGCACTACAACAAAGAGCGCAGTCCAACCTGAAACGTGCTCAGGAAGCCATGCGCAAGAATCTGAAAGTTAAAAAACATAAAATCGATGCTCTCGTGGACAGCGAAAAATAACTGCAGTTAGGGTAAATTTAGTCTGAGTGATCTTAATAGAAAAATGTCCATTTTTTTTTTCAACAAAGTTGCAATCCAAGAAGAATTTTTTGTTTCATGTGATCTCTTATCTTACCGAAATCACAGTCATGTTGTTCACATTTATCTGTATTCACTTGTGAAATAAATCTCGTTGAATCTTTCAGTCAAACAATTATTCGATTTTTTTTTAAACAGACCCGCCGATTTGGAAATCAAGCGCCCGAAAGAAAAAACGAAGCCCCAGACAAAACAATTAGTTGTGGAAACGCGAAAACGGAAAAAAAAAAAACGCTTTCCTCCTATTTTGCCTTTAAAGAACTAAAACGTAGCCAAATAACCAAAAATGACTCTCAGGGGATTCCTAATAACGAATTTCTTGTCAGAAATGCAAGAATAAGCACGAATAAATAAAAACTCGGACAAACATGAGTGCTGACGTCATCTTTGCGCTTTGCTATTTCAAGAGCAAACACAAAAACGATCTTGAAAAAGCAGTAAATGCCCCCTTCTATTTGACTAACGTTTAAGAATCCATTTTTGGATTTTTGTGTTTCTTATGTTTATAACGAATGCAAGAGATTCTCCCGAAAGAAATGCACTTTTTAGAAGTTCTCATGCACGCAGGCACGCGAAGTACTGTGTTTGTCACTGTGCGTGTCACTGACCGACTCGAAGAACCGACGATGAAACGTTTCAGAAATAAATAATATTTGTTTTGCTTAATTTTAACTTCCATCCAATGTGCTTCTGTTTTCCCTTTTTATTCAGTCGAAATTTCAAGTAATAACTGGTTGAAAAAAAATACAAAGCAAAAACAAAACAAAAAAAATACGAAAACAGCGCGGTTAAATGAGTGACAGGCGGAACCTCCTACTTTTTTGCAAGACTGAACTCAGAAAAACAAATGGCAAAAATGGAACGGACCTTAACTTTGAAGACCGATGAAGGTGACACTTTTGCTGTACTCAAAAACATCACAGAGGAAGAAACGTTGCTTTCCGTTCGGCAAAAACTTGAGGAAACACCATGCCAAGAATTCTCCTTTTTGTTATTTGGAATTTCTCTCAAACCCAAACAAGAAAGCAAGACACTTGTGCGTGACTGTTCACAACGGAACAACAAGGATGGAGGGATCGAGTTGACAGTGAAGACTACATGTACAGTGAAACCTCAGAAAGTGTTCTCCGTAACCTCATCGCCTTCAAGCGAAGATGGAGCAAGCACGGCTTCAGTCAAAACAAGTCCATCCCCGACATCGCCTTCAAAAGATGCACCAGAACCAGATGAAGTGCAAGATTTAAAAATAAATCGCTTCAGTTCAGCTGAAATAGAAGCTGCCCAAGACCTTTTTGCGAAAGAACGGATGAGATATCATAATGGCTTGTTGGAAAAAATAAAAGGAAACGAAGAACTTTCGAACTGGGGCCCTCAGGAGCTACTTGGAGTCATCGAGTCATCGTGGGTTATGAAGAAAACTGGACTTTTAAAGTACAAAGTGAAAGAAATACTGGCTCAAGACATTTCATCAACAACAGATTGTAAGGGGCGCGATAAAGTGTTAATGCGTAATCTTGATAGCGTGGAAAAAGCAACCTTTGATGTAAACGCTGAATACGCTAAGTTTTCTGATAAGATTCGGGAGAACGAGGCGAACCGCCCAGTTTTGGAAGCCAACTTTGACAAAGTCTTCTCAGCACTAAAAAAGAGCCAGGCAAATCTTCAGAAGTCGATCGAGGAGTTTTTGAAGAAACAGGACAACGCCAGTGTCAGTGAGCAGTGCGAGAGCCCGACTCCGGCTGTAAGGCTCAGTGAAGACGAAGTGTCAGTCCTCGCTGAGGATGTCAAAGAGGAATACGAAAGTGATTAATCCTCGAAAGAAATTCTTGTCAAGTTATTACGTTTTACACATTTTTGACCGTTCATTTTGACTGACTTAACTTTGGATCAATGTATAAACAAGAAAAAATGTTGGTGTCACGCCAACTTGTTAGTTCAGTAAAAGTGGAAAAAATCTGTAACGTTTTGTCTTTAATAATAAATAATTTCTTAATAGCTAGCTGTGACCATTGGTGAGTTTTCTAGCGTATTCCACGAACGCTGAGAAAACAGCTTTAAAATAATAAAATTCCCTTTTTTTTTATTTTTGCAACAAAGCGTAAAAACCTTCAGCTTTTTCGGCAAAACAAGGATAGATAAGTCATTTGACCTTCTTGGTGACTTACGAATAGACACTGATGCTAAAATAAATAAAATGATACTAAGACTCCTATGTTTCCCATATTCAACCCTTTTCATTCTACCTGATCTAAAAATAGTCGCTAGTGCACGTGGAGCTAGCATCACATGTCACATCGTCGTCTTGTTCGAGAGTATTTGTTTGCTGGGCCTGTTGGTGATAACAAGTTATTGCTTTCGGTAAACTTTGCCCCGTATTTAGGAAATATGTGTTCCATCAAAACAGTTGTACAGGATTTGCTGCACTTACAAAATGCAATTGCCGCTCAAAAAACGCCTGAATGCAAGAGTTTGTTCCAAAAATATCAAAGTATTTTTCAGACATCTTACGAAAATCGTCAAAAGATCGTAGCTGTTATTCCAGAGGATCGCATCTCAAGGCAGTTGATGCGCACCGACATTGACAAAAATCTTGTACCAAAGAAAGCAACAGCAGATGGCAATTGCTTGTACAACAGCACATCAATTTTGCTGGTAGGGAACGAAGCATTGTGTCACGTTCTCAGGCTGCTTGTGGCAGCGGAACTTTTCTTGGAGGCTGACTTTTACGCTCAACATCCATATTTCAAAGAAAATAGCGCAAAAACACACTACAGTGAAAACACTGTCTTTGCATTAGCCTTATCCAGAGATTACGATGATGTCAGAAATAGGCGGAATATCGTGGTCGAGGAGGCAAAAATCACTTGCCGCCCAGGTAATAATAGTAACAATAATATAGTAATAGAAAGTAATGGTAATAGAACTGAGTGAAATACAATTTAAAAAGTAGTAGTCGGGCGAGAAATTTCAAATCGCGTGAGGCCGATTTTAAATTACTCGCCTTTGTACTTTTATATTATATCAGGAGCCATATTTTTTTATATGTTACTCGCCTTTGTACTTTCATATTTTTCAAATACTACTTTTTTTTAGCGTTGCTCGTTTGACAGTGAGACAGGCTTGCAAACATAAAAAGTCGATTGGTACAGGAATCTAGCACCACCGAAACAATCCCTAGTTTTTAATATCAATCTGCAGGTCTTTTTCTTTATCTGTGGGTCTAACTAGTGCAAAGAAACAAAAAAAGAAGAAAACTGGCAAACCACAGTTGCTGTGTTCCCCCCCCCCCCACCACCCCGCCAAAAAAAAAAACGGCAAACTTTCCCCTACCGTCTCCCTACCAAAAACAATGGTAACCTTTGTGAACGAACAAGCCTTAGATAGAGGCTTTGTCCATAATCAATAGAAGATATCTTACCCTCCCTTGCGGTCTATAAATCACAGACTGTAACACAAGAGAGCTTTAATTGGCGATTATAAAAATAAAGCGTTTTCAAAGATCAAGAAAATTAAGAATCAATTGTTGTTGCGCGATTTCTGCCATTTACCCAATTTTGGCCATAAGTTTTTAAAAGAACGGAAAGTGTCAAAGCAATTGTTTTTAAATTTCCTTACAGACTAGAGAGCAAATTTCACTGCTTAAAACACAGTTCCTGAATCTGTGTGGGTGAATTACAGGGGCGGATCCAGGATTTTTCTTATGAGGGGGTGCACCTCTAAGGAATGACGTAACTGAAGGGTGACGTAAACAAAAGCGAACAACGTAGACTAGGCAATAACATAATATGGGGGGGGGGGGGGGGGTGCGTACCCCCTGCATCCCTCCCCTAGATCCGCCCCTGAATTATCAATAAACAGTTCAAGATACACCTCATAAAAGTGGTACTTTGTTCCAAATTTAGAATACGATTTATCTCCGTAGGAAAGTGGGGAGCCATGCTACAAATAATGGCCATGACATCTGTCATTGGAGGTAAAATTTTTTCAGTGTACCCAGATTTGAAGGAAACAGCGATCAGTGCATTTTGCCACGGACTGGTGAATCCGAGAATGGCGCCGACTCGAGAAACTGTGCTTCACATCATGTTTACACGGACCTCATTACAAGATATGACCACCTTTCAGCCAAACCACTTTGTACCACTAGTTCCATCAACTAACTTCACGCCGGCACCCTTTTCTTTTAATGAAGATGAATTTCCTTCGTTGCAAGAAAGCAACCGCATCTTGAAAAGGTATGGTCATCATATTACACAGCGTTCACTTGGTACGATGCTTTGTTATCCAGGGTCAAATTAATTATCTTACTGCTATAATACAAGTCATTCGTTACTTCATTTGGTCTAAACAAGGGAAAAGAAAGGCGAGCACGAAATTAGTCGTCACCTGTTCTTTTTCATACCTAACTTCGTGGTTTTTCTTTTGGCTTTTGTTACGACCATCTCAGAGCCTCGCACAGGCTAATCGCTATTGTAGCAGGTTCAACCTGTTTTTGTTATAAATGTATACATTAAATTTGACAATTCTGAAACACCTACAAACTTGCCAAGCTTTAAAGTATGGTTTGCGTGCACCTTTTTATATTCGCCCGTTTTTGCACGCAGGCACGATAAAACCATATATGGGAGGCGCCATCGGTCACCTAATATTTTCTTTTGTTTTGGTATTCTCCATTTTAAAGTAAAAAACATAGCTTATTAAAAAAACGTGGTAATTTTTTTACAAACTTCTTTACAAGAGGGCGTTACCCCTTCTATGTTACTTTTTTTTTACTTTCAGGAAAAGAGAAGAAAACGATAAAATCAGGGAAGCTGCCAAAAAGCAACAGAAAGTTTCTTTGCCGAACACAAAAAGGGCATCGACTCCTTTGGAGAATCCCAGTTCCTGCAATAAACGGTCAAAAATGATGAAGGTTGAAGACGAGGTGCCATTTCCACTGCTGTCTAAGCGATGTCACAAAACGCAGTCAAAATCAGTGAAATCTGGTGATAATGCGCAAGATGAAATTCTACCGTTTCCATCCTTGTCATCCACGTGGTACGCGCGTCAACAGCCGCACTCGATAACACCCGAGGGTAGCCAAAAACTCTCGGATTACGACCCAAGAGTATTCCCGGCTCTGTCCAAGGAATGGTATAAGCGACGCTCCATGCTTTTTGTCAAAAATGATAGCCGCAAAGAAAAATCAAAAGCAAAGGGATCTATGGAGGATAACATTGCTAGTCTCGAAAAAAAAATCTTAATCGAATGTAACCCTAACGTGCGAAAGAAGTGTATGGTTATCCTTCACGTTGCGAACTACTTTCTTGCCAATGGTCCAATTGTTCAAGCAAAAGAACTTGCAAACGTCTACAGTGACAAAATAAACGAAGTTTTTGGAAAAAAGTTAAAGAAATGTCCTAAGCCCAGCGAGTTGTTAGTGGTTCTGTCTCCCTACCTAGATCTGGAAAAAATACACATAAAGGACACGGCCTTCTTTATCGAAAACCGAAATCAAAACCTTATTGCCATCGCTCGTCAATTAGAATCATTGTTAAAAAGTGGCTTAAGAGAACAGATGAACGCTCACATAGAAAAAGAGATAGGCGGACTTTTTAATACTGCATTACGGTTTGCCGATACCAAGAAAGACCGAGACTTGTTGAAGGGTCTCTTCGCTTCTGCAACAAGCACAAAATTTGTTGCAAAATTGCAAGGTGTGAAAAACAAAAGTTCGATAATGGCTTGTAAAAATGAGTTGAAGGGAAACCTCATTCGATATAGGGACATCGAAATGAGCTCTCAGATAGTCAGAAACGACATGACGAACGAACAACAACGCAGGCTAACGAGAAGAATAATATGTTCAAGGAAATCCAAGGAGTTTAAATGTTCGTTCGATAACAGAGGCCGCCCACTCCTAGCTGATACATTTCCAGAGTTAGGCATGGTGTTGCAAAGTATATTCGAGAGTGGTAAAAGTGGTATCGGTGGGGGAACAGAGTGTCATCCTCGATTAACCTCCGATATCATGTTTCGGAGCAGAGATAACAACCTGTACATGTGGCAAGCAAGAGAGATTCTACTTCAGGTCGCTCCACCTCAATTTTCTATGTCATTGTCTTCCTGCTTTAATTACACAGACTCCTATAAGGAGAAGACCTTGTCAGCAAAGAGACATCATTCGGGAAAAAATGTTAACGCCAAAATATCCCTGAAACCTCCTCCGCGTGACTCTGTTTCTCAGCAAGTAATCAATTTACATTGGTCGACTAAAAGTGTAAATTTGCTTCTGGAACAGGCAGAGACCAACCCGGACGACAACATAGTAGATTCGCGAGATGCAAAAGCAATAATATGTGGGGACATACAGCCAGTACAAAATCCCGGGAAGTCCTGGAAACCTCTCTCATACGAGGATCACACTTTTGATCAAAGCAGAGTAAACGCAGTTGTTCCAATGACACATTTATTTATTGAACTGAAACAAGAAAACTACAAACAGCTCAACAATGGCGAAAGTAACTTCTTAAATGTTACAAGAACTGGAAAACCAGTAACATTACTTTATCTCGGGATTTCGGAACCAGAAACAACGTTTAGAGCCATGAACGAAATGCTATACTTGCTTACACTACCATCTTTGGATGCTGTTTTTCGAAACCCCCAAACGGGTACTTTGAAAAAAATATTAAGTTTAATTGTAGATAACGGACATGGCGAAGATCCGGACAGCAAGCTTACACAAATGTGCATGGTTCGCATCCTTTGTATGCTTCATTTGACACAAATTAACCAAAGAAGTTTTGCTGAAAGACATAGCAAACGACATTTTGTAGAGCGGGTACACGCTGCGGAAAACGAGTCCCTTTCAAGGCATGGCGCCTTTAGCAGCAAGAAAATTCACCCCAACGCAGATTCATACAGCAAAGAACATCTAGAAAACATGGAAGCTATGGCTCAGGAGGTCATAGACTGTTTGTCCTTTACACGTTTTGGAGGTCGGTTTCTAGAGTGCTTTCGAGGGGTTAAAAGAAACCTTTTTAATGATGAAGATAAGCTAAAGGATTTTCTTGTTCTGAGTGAGGAGAAGAAACTCGATTGCGATTGGACATACGAACCAATTAAAAACGACTATTTTCACAGTCTAGTGAATTGCTGGAAAGTTGATGAAAATTTCAAGGGTCTGTATGCGGAGGATTACAAACTGATCTCTAGCGCGCAAAAGGACAAATACGGAACACAAATTTGGAAGGCTGGAATGGAGAAAAAAGATGTATTAGTGCTTCAACCAGTCCCAGACTACATCAGATGGGTCACCGAGAAAGGGGAATTACATTATCTGTCTTTAGAAAAAACCACACATCTCGTAAGAGAAAACACTCAGATTGCAGCTTCGAGTGATTTATTCCTGCCGCGGAAGATTTTAGACACCTTTTTTAACATCGAGCCTGCTCCTCCAGATGAGATTTTGGAACAGCTCGCTATTCTTTCGTGGATACCAGTGGAAAGTGTTCGTGAGTACCTTGATGCACGCAAACGAAAATATGAGAAGTCATTCCGCGAGAATATGGAGCGAGAAACCTGGCGAAAACATCAGTTGTATAAACTGAGTGTGAGTGAACTTCAACAGAAATGCAAAGCCCTCAATATCACGCTGAAAGGCCCAAAATGTACCCTGGTCAAAACTATAGCAAAAGCTGAAGGCAAAGCTCCTCCAAAAGATTTTCAAGTGGACTACAGTGGCAACCTCATTAATCTACCTAAAACCGTGGCAGAGTTGAAAAAGCTTCCAGTTGCCTCTCTACAGTTTATTTTAAAACAACACAACCTGCCCATTTCAGGAAATAAAGATGAACTAGTGTTAAGACTTTTTCTTTTGCGCAATGGAAGAAGTCATCTGACATCGTACCGGGAGTTGCAAGAAATCAAACGACTTATCGATACATCAAAAACAATCGTGTTTCATCAGTTAAGAGAAGAAGTAATCAATTTACCAGAAATTCGCCGCATTAGGAAGTTTTCTAAAGCCCTTACTGACAGATCTGTGATTTCGTTGTCACCGAATTTTAACAAAGAAAGCCTTTGTGATCTGTTTGAACCACTACTTCAGTTCATTGAAAGAGTTCCAAATGTAAAAAGGGAGGTTGCCGAAGGTTCTCAAGTCTTGAACAGCATCGAGAATTACTTGACCAGAAGCAAAATACCGGAGCAAGATGACCACGAAAGTTACTTTGAAATTGGGAAAAAATTGAAAATTAAGTGGACAGCCGATGAAATTGGCGATTCCGGATGGCGTCCAGGGTGGTATGTTGCTGAAGTACAGTCTGCATCTATGGAGACGGATGAAGTAAAAGTCGTTTACCTTAGTGAGCCGGATGCAGTATACACAATAGAAATAACACCGCTACTGGCGCTTGGAAAGTTACGCTGACTTACGTGGCCCCTTAGAGAAGGATCAATGTATGGTCCTATGCCTAATGCACTGTGGGGTCAAACCACCCCATAAACTTTGGAATGTCCCATATAAAAGTTTTATTTTACCAGAACGAAATCTTAAAATCATTTGGTCAACATTCCAAGGCGAAGTGAATTTGCCTTCAGTCGAACCTCCTTTAAATACGGACACCCGGAAAAGTACAGTCACCAAAATGTCCATAATAGAGAGGTGTTCGTAAGGAGAGGTTCGACTGTATTTTCACTTCGCCTTCGAATGTTGACCAAATGATTTTAAGATTTCGTTCTGGTAAAATAAAACTTTTATATGGGACATTCGAAATTTTCTTTAGACTTATGTTGGAAACCTTAATGCCAAAATTAGAAAATTCAAAGCTTTGAAATTTGAGCGTGAATGACGTCTCCGTGTAAATGTGAAGTCACAATTTGACATTTGAGGGCCAAATAAACCATACTGACCAAGTTTTGCCAAAAAAGAATTAAAAGCAACAAATATATTATATATTGCAAGTAGCCACATTTTGACGACCCCTTTGAGGGGTACCATGGCCCCAGCATGGTGGGCTGTAGATGTAATATGCAAATGAAGGAGCCGATCAGTAAATAGAAATAATAGACAACAAATTCATATGTTATTGAGCTGTTAAACAAAGCCTTGTGTTTCTCAAAAAATCTTAGCAAGCATAGCGAAGCTATAATATAGTCGTTTAGTTTCAGTTTCAGTTCAGTGACATTTCAACTTATGCATATCAACAAGTGCCGTGTTTGTTTGATTTCATTATTATTCATTCAAAGACATCTTCAAGTTTTGCATGCTACAATTTTTAAATAAATCATTGTTGCGTTAGATCAATTCATCTTGACTCAATCAATATACCCACAATTTATAACCTAGACTGATTTTATTAACACCGTGGAACAACAAGAAACAATTACAGCGTATTAGTAGAACTAAACAAAACTAAACAATGGAAATGATGTCTCATGGAATGTTATAGTGTAGGTATCTGTTTCATAGGTTAAATAAAATCACTCTATGCAACACCTCCACGTATACTTTCTGGCAAATAAATTATAACCGGCAAATATAGAGGAGGCAAAGGGGGTGGGGCAGGGGAGCCATGCTACCCTTATAGGCAAATATTTCCCTTTGGGCCCCAAAATATTTAATTACCCAAAGAACCAAAATGTATAACGCTCCCTATTTTAAAATTAATCTTAATGCACCACTGATCACTTAGTACGCCTCTGTTACATTTTTATTAACCCAAATACACAATGCATCGCCCTCGCCCGCACTTCCTAACCTTTGGTTATTACTAGCTAAGTATAGAAATTTTCTAGTACATGATTTCCCTAGGAATTTTTTTTTTTTTTTTTTTTGGGGGGGGGGGGGGGGGGGGGGGGTGGTTCCTAGGAATTCTTTAGGGGTAATCTAGGGGTTCCTAGGAATTCTTTAGGGGTAATCTTTTATTTCTTCGGAGGGTACATGATTGCCCTAGGAATTCTTCAGGGGGGCGCAAACTAGAGGCGTAAACTTTCTCTGCCCGGTTGTTTTTTTGCCTCTAGGAATTCTTTAGGGGGTGATCTTATTTCCTAAGGATTCTTCAGGGGTCATCCCTTGTAAAAGTCTACTCCTCAACGGGGGGGGTGCGGATATTAAATGCAATAGCCCATTGCAAATCAAGCAAGCAAAATGAGATCGTCACAATGACGTTTCCAGTAAACTCGAGCCTTCAGTGTTTTAGAACAGCAGCACTTTCAATGGTAACTCCAAATATGCAGTCACGAAATCCTATGGGGCGTGTGTATGCAGAAAATCACTCAAAAACGTAAAAATCCTCAGGTGTGAATGGGTTAAAACTGACAGAATATGAAAATTCAACGGATATAGGAACTAGGAAGGATTATCTTTTTGACTTTCGGGCCCATATGACAAAAGCGTCGTACGACGACGGTGCCATAATCACAGTGACATATAATTATAGCTTATTTGAAATTAAAACAAAGAAACTCAACTCACGCTAGAGCGCACTGGAATTCTAGTAGCTTCCGCTCGACGAAACAGACGTCGCTCGCCTCAACAAAGGACCTCGCTTCTTCATATAGGGACCAACCTCTCGTTTTGTTTCCGTACCGGTCGTAATTGTAGTTGATCTTGCACTGGTCACAGCGCAGGCAAAACTTCAGGCCCGCCGCCTTAACACGGAGGCCGTAAACAGAAACATCACAGGACTTGTTATGTTCCGTTAGCCTACGGCTACAGACTAAACACGTTCCGGTCGGCGGAGTCAACAATGCAGGGAAGGCTAATGATGGCAAATTTATCCACACTGCAGAGGGGGTTGACCATTTCAACTTTAACGGTAGAGCAAGCATCGTAAAGGAAAGAAGCCTAACAAAAAAAAGTTGACAAACGATAAGCTTACTGTTTTCCTTCGACTTACTTACAGCATTATGACTTTATTTTACAATAATTGTAGTATGCTCGTGTAAAGAAATAAATAAATAATCAAATGGTTTATACTCACCTCACTCTCGGAAAGCCCTGTCAACTTTCTCAACATTTCCCAGCGAAGCGACACGGGAAGGACGGCCAGCTCTGACAAATACAAGGTGACAAAAGAAAGCACACGTGCTTCATACTTCACCGCCAGATAAACAGACAAGGCTTTACTCGGAATACTTTTGATGGAATCACTGCTCATCTGCGTGGAAGACAGTTGCTGCACAACTCCCAGCAAAGCTTTCTCATTCTCCAACGACTGATTCACTTCTTGGCGAATATCATCGATGAAACTGTCCGCAGATATAAGCTTGCGCTTACGACCTCTTCCTTTCGAAGACATGTCATTGACGATAACTTTGAAACTCGCCAAACGTACACCAAGCGAGGATAAAAACTATTTCGTATAAAAACTATTTCGTATATAAACTATTTCGTATAAAAACTATTTCGTATAAAAACTATTTCGTATATAAACTATTTCGTATAAAAACTATTGATAAAAACTATTTCGTATAAAAACTATTTCGTATATAAACTATTTCGTATAAAAACTATTTCGTATATAAACTATTTCGTTTGTAGCGCTTTCAGAAAATAAACGGCGGTAACTGACACAGGGAATGTGTTATGAATGATAATGAGTGAGTCAGCGGTGTGTTATGAATGAGTGAGTCAGCGGTTTCGTTTGTGATGTTGTGATGCTTTGTGGCGCTCACAATGTGATATCCCATCTCACCCTACCACCTAAATCGAGCACCAGATGATATTACAACTACATGCTGTCATCATAAACCTATGTTTTGACAGGCTTTTGTATTACTAACTCTGTGGTTGAAAAATTTATCTTTGACTTGCTTTGAAACATAAAAAACTGATAGATGGGTTGCAAAAAATCTAATGGCCTAATAAGCAAACCATCAACTTTTTCGATGTACTCTTCGACCTCACAAGTGAATCTTACAAACCCTTCATGAAACCAAACGACAAACGTCTCAACACATGTCCACTGTGTCAAAGCAACCACTCGCCTGCACTACTAAAGATTATCCCGGAAAACATAAACAAGCGACTAACCAGTACATATATTTCATCAAGCAAAAACAAAAAAGTTTTTGATGCCGCCTTCCCTCAAGTGGCTACAACTACAAGCTCACATATAACCCACAGCCAGCCCAAAAGCGCACCAAAAATCACCAAAGAGTAATATGGTATAACCCACCATGGAACTCCAACGTGAAGACCAATCTGGGAAGAAGGTTCCTAAATATTGTCCACAGATGCTTCCCGAAAAATCACCCATGACACAAGATCTTCAACCACCACACAATAAAGCTAAGCTACTCCTGCATGTCAAACATCAAAACAAACATCTTGTCACACAACAAAAAACAAAAAACCAGTCACAAACACTTGACAAAGAGTGCAACAGCCGAAAAAAGATCAATGCCCCCTCGAAGGAAAATGCCTCACAACAAACGTAGTCTACCAAGCAACAGTCACAACTGAAACATCAACAGATTCATACATAGGACTCGAGACAAACTTCAAATACCGTAAGGTATTGAGCACTCTAGATACACAAGTTCAAAGTTATATATATATATATATATATATATATATATATATATATATATATATATATATATATATATATATATATATATATATATATATATATATATATATATATATATCTGACTACCAATGGTAAAACTGAAGACTTCGTCTGCTATAAAAGTGCTCGATGGTAGAACCAGAGCTGCGAATAAAGATGAATTGCTGGAGTCGGACTAGTTCAAAAACATTTAATCGCTACTCGGAGTTTCATGCTTCTAATGAAGCAATCATCAGGCAACTGACAACAATAACGGTTACATGTAAAGATATACAAATTTGAAAATGGGGGACAATGCTTACTAGCGTGACATGCCGAGATGTAATTGGACGGCAAAAGCGCTAAACGATCGGGTAAATCTATATTAGGTAAATGCGGTATTTAACAGGAAATTCTTAGAATGTCTACAGATCGATGTCAGTTTGTTTCTATGATTAAGTGTCGACATTTCCGGCTTACAAGTTATAAAATATTTCTCCCATAGGCAAAGATTACATTTTTTGTTGACATTTGAATACGACCTAGCATGCTTTACTTTTCTCCACTTAATTTGATAATTGATTTTCCGTTCCTTTAGACTCCATATGTAACCACACATGTTCTTTCAGGAACGAACGGTACAAAAATGTAACAGAGCTTAGCAAGTACATATATCTGTCTGAATTTTGGAAAAGGCATTTAAGAGGGCAAATTAGACTCGGGTTGTGAACTGTGAGTGAAAACTGAAGATAGCTTATCGACCAGGTTCACATCCTGTAAAAAGAACAGTGCTATTGCAAATACATGAATAACCAATTTGTACTCTGGAATCCGCACAAAAATGCTGGCACAGCCAGCTCTTATGCTGCGTAAATGTCATATTTGAATAAATATATGCAATTTGCAAACACTTGTGTTGGTGTCAGGGGTATGTACTTTGATCTCCAGGGAAGTTTGGTTGTTAAATACAAAATTAACTACTGACTGTCTTTTTTTACTATAGGTCACACATCACAAAAGTCACCTGTTGGACTAGATCGAGTTACCTGTTGAATTACTGCGCCTTGAGACTTTAAGACTTGACAATTTAGACTTGAGTTGGTATTTATTCTGTATTTATGGGTTGGTTTGGTTTATGACTTGAGTTGGTATTTATTCTGTATTTATTGTAAAATTTCATTTATTTAATAAGCTGAACCATTAAAAGCTGATCAATTCACGTGTATGGGAAACCTTTGTGAATTACAATTATAGATGTAGACGTAGGTCACAAAAGTCAACCTGTTGGAGTTTTTAACAGAATTTAAAGCAGTGACCTAAAAAAAGTACATAACCCGGCCTGTTGAATATGATTTAGACTTGAGTTGGTAACGTTTTAATGCTCAGATTGACCTATTTATATTGTGTACCTTGTGTTGGGAATGTTGCCGGACTCAGAAGAGTGCTTGCATTCATGCAAACTTGGAGTGACGTGATCCTTAGTTCAATTTTTACTTTGTAACTGGTACCTTTCCCTAATACCAGACAGATCTGTCTGAAGTTATGTCACTGACTACTGTGAAACAAACTTATAAGCTGAATTTGCTTTGATGATCTCTTCACTTGTCATTACATGGCAGTGCTTCATAAAATCTCTCAGCGTTTTCATTTAAGTATTTTCGTGCTAATTTCACGCAATGTCTTTTTACATCTTGTCGAACTGGCCTCTTTTCGTGCCGTAATGTAGAGAGTAATTCTGGACGCAGTTTCGTTGCTTGCTTTTTCTTAAGATGCGAAATGGTTTTGGGAAGTTCTTTGGGATCTATGCAAAATCGGATGAAGACTTCATCGGGGTGGTGTAGAAGTTCAAGATTGCCTTCAGCATTCATCTTTTCAACCAGGCAATGTTTTTTACTTCAAACTTCTCATGTAGCAAATCTTCATTTCTAGCAACATATTGCAATTTCAAAAATGATTTATAGTCTTTAATCATGTCTAGAGTGACCCAATGAACTTTGACGTTTGACAGCCCACTATTGTTCTGGTATTTGGATAATTTCCTGTGTGTCAAAAAATTTTTGAATGTTTCCAAACCGTTGGTCACACATAGAATAGGAATGGCCTGCAAGTAAAAACTTCAGATCGGCTCTTAGAAAGTCACCTTGTCTCACCAAGTAATCCAAATAAAAAAATAAATAATTTTCCTTGAATTGTGCCGGAGAATTGTCACACCACACAATAAGTTGATCATGCCTCTCACGGTCATTCTGAAGCTTTCCAAGTGTGTAGTCCAAAATCGATATTACTTCAGTAGTTAGGATAACACGGCTGACAGTGCATCCGAAGGCCCCCCCTGCTAATTCCTAACATAAAACTTTATTCCTTAACTTTTAGCACATAGTAAAATATGACTCGATTGACTCGTTATGTTGAAACCTTCACAACTCAACCAAAATCTCGCCTCTCAGCTTCCCCCAAAATTTCGCAGCATCTCTAAATGCCAACTTTCTGTTTAATTTGTCAGAGGTATATTTCATTGATTGTAAAAGTGCCACTTCATATTCCTGTCAAATAAAGCATATTCTATCTATCTCTACAAGGTTCATTTTAAATTTAGAAACGCTCGAATTAAGGGGGGGCCTTCGAGATCCACTGTCAGCCGTGTTATCCTAACTACTGTCTCCAGAAATTCTGGAAATGAAAATCTGGAAAGAAAATTCAGTTACAGAAACTATATTCTGTTGATATTCTCCAAAAAAAAATTTGGAGCAAAAATATTTCTCCAAAAAAAATGCTGGAGAAATATTTCTCCAGAAAATATTCTGCTGATATTTGACAGCAGAATATTAAAATATATTTGATCTCATTTTTTTTCTCTCTCAAAATCTTTTCAAAATTATTTTCAGATTTCTTTCTTAACTCAATTTATTTACCCAGATGGAACCTGGCTAACAAAATCTGGAGAAATATTCTGCTGAAAATATGATGTTGTGCTGAAATAAGAAATATCCTAATGAAATATTCTGGAGAAATATTCTGCTGAAAACATGATGTTGTGCTGAAAAAAAGTTTTGGATGAAATATTTCTCCAGAAAATATTCTGCTGATATTTGACAGCAGAAAATTAAAATATATTTGATCTCATTTTTTTTCTCTCTCAAAATCTTTTCAAAATTATTTTCAGATTTCTTTCTTAACTCAATTTATTTACCCAGATGGAACCTGGCTAACAAAATCTGGAGAAATATTCTGCTGAAAATATGATGTTGTGCTGAAATAAGAAATATCCTAATGAAATATTCTGGAGAAATATTCTGCTGAAAACATGATGTTGTGCTGAAAAAAAGTTTTGGATGAAATATTTCTCCAGAAAATATTCTGCTGATATTTGACAGCAGAATATTAAAATATATTTGATCTCATTTTTTTTCTCTCTCAAAATCTTTTCAAAATTATTTTCAGATTTCTTTCTTAACTCAATTTATTTACCCAGATGGAACCTGGCTAACAAAATCTGGAGAAATATTCTGCTGAAAATATGATGTTGTGCTGAAATAAGAAATATCCTAATGAAATATTCTGGAGAAATATTCTGCTGAAAACATGATGTTGTGCTGAAAAAAAGTTTTGGATGAAATATTTCTCCAGAAAATATTCTGCTGATATTTGACAGCAGAATATTAAAATATATTTGATCTCATTTTTTTTCTCTCTCAAAATCTTTTCAAAATTATTTTCAGATTTCTTTCTTAACTCAATTTATTTACCCAGATGGAACCTGGCTAACAAAATCTGGAGAAATATTCTGCTGAAAATATGATGTTGTGCTGAAATAAGAAATATCCTAATGAAATATTCTGGAGAAATATTCTGCTGAAAACATGATGTTGTGCTGAAAAAAAGTTTTGGATGAAATATTTCTCCAGAAAATATTCTGCTGATATTTGGCAGCAGAATATTAAAATATATTTGATCTCATTTTTTTTCTCTCCCAGAATCTTTTTTCAAAATTATTTTTTTATTTTTTGTTTTCTATTTTTATTTACCCAGAAGGAACCTGGCTGTTAAATGAAAATATATTCTGCTGAAAATCATCTCAGTCTCCAATGTCCTCTCGCAAATACTTTGGGAAAAGAAAAGAAAATGTCTGATTCCGAAGATGAAGATGAGGAAATAGATGACACTCCTGAAATTATTCAAGAAATATATACAACAACATGGCATTCTCACAAAAATTTCAGACTGGAACATTTTAAAGATGTCATCCGTAAAAATCAGGGGAAAAATCAAATTCCACTCAAAGATCTTAAATTTTATCAAAAAGAAATTCTCTCCCAAATTCCTCGCGATGAAATCACAAGAAAAAAAGTCAGGGAGTTTGTTAAAGCTTCCAAATGGAAAAAAGTCAATGGCAACGATCATGAAATTTTCAATCACATAACAAATCACGATGGGAATGACTATGAGCATCTGGAAAAGTTCCTCATTGACGATTTTAAATATTTTTCACTGACATATGATGATCTTCATCTTAAGCGAAAAAAGTTTCTTAATTTTAATCAAGTTCTTTTCTCCCTGTTGAAAAAGAATGGTTTCAATCCAAATGAAGATGATTTTAAACTGTTGGTTCTCCCATCAAGAAGGGTAGAACAGGAAAAAATAATCCAAACAATCTTCAAAAAAAACAAATGGAAAGAAAATGGAAGCCAGCGATCATGAAGATTGCCTCACTTGTTCAGAGGAGGAAGAAAGGAGCGAAAATGAAACCCCCACAACATCTGACGAAGAATTTATTGTTTCTGATTCAGAGATGGAAGAAGCAGAAGAAATAGAACTCATTTATGAGACAATGATAAATCTCCAAGAGGAAAACAAGATTCTTAAAAATGAACTCCAAAAACAAAGTTTCATCCTCTGGGAAATCCATCGGGAATTGAAAGAAAGAGGTGTTATTTCATAAATATGAATGTTTAACATTTATATTCTGTCTCAGAGATTTTCCACATCACTCTGCGGAACCCAGGAATTAAATTTATCGGGATATCCTTTCCATTTAACCAAAGCTTTCTTTTTCTTCTGATCGCGGCGAATAACCTTTTCAATGCGAAACACGCTTTGTGTTGTCCTTTGGAGTTCTGCCTCGTAAAATGATCCAGTTATTTTTTCTCCCAACAGATCGACTAACCTGTATGTCACAGGATTTGTGTTTAAAACCTCGTCGATGATAAATATCTCCTCTGTCCAGTTCGGCGTGAAACCTTTATCGAATATCTTTCGTTTGTATTTTGATATTCTAACCCTGTCATCAACTTTGAATTTTGCTGGGGCATGTTTAGCATAAATTAGGTCTCCGAAAAGATTAGCAAAAACTTTTGTTTCATTTTTCTGTTTGCTCGCCTCTGCAGGTGACATCTTAATGCTTGAATGATAAGTGTTATTATATTGATCCACTAACCTGTCCAGTTTGTCCCAGTATATTGTATTATTGTTAGCAGAAAACATCCGGAAGAGTTTCTCCTTCATCGTTTTGTTCCAGCGTTCAACCACAGATGACTTTTCTTCATTCTCTGTGACATACAATTTTATCCCATTCTTATCCAGGAGATTCTGCATAGTTCCATTGAAAAATTCACTTCCTTTGTCTGTCCAAAGCATCTTCGGTTTTCGTGGGGGCTGCGCCTTCGCAAATATGGATCGGAAAGCATCTGCAACTGTTTGTCCTCACTTGTTTTTCAGGGGACGAATGAAACCAAACTTTGAGAAAACATCGATCACCATCAGGAGATATCTTATTCCTTTGTTCCACTTTGAAAATTTCCCCATCTCGACTAGATCAGCTGCCCAGATGTTGTCAACGCCATATGCAATAACTCTTCTCTTTGGAAATCTTCTCCTTATTGGCTGGTGAAGTTCATTTGCCAGATTTTGAGTCCAGCCTTCACTCAAAATCTTTTCCCGTTTTTTGGGGCGAAGCCGAGACCCAGTTTTTGTTTTACATCAATCACATTTCTTGCTAAAGCATGTCCCCATTGTCTATCTTTCCAGGGAATAGCATCCAATGCGGCGACCATCTTTCTGTCTACTTTGTTTTTACATTTCCGTGGATCTGCTTGTTTTGCACAGATTGTATAATCTACATCGTGTTGCATAGCCACTGCATCTGTTTTTCCAGTTGGTTGCTGCATAATTTCAAGAATCTTTCCAGTATCGTCAAATCTAACTTGTTTTTCCAATGGGTTGAAAGGACCTGTGAAGTTATGTCCGGGAAGAGTGAAACCGCTTCGCGGTCTGGGAAGTTTTCCAATCAAGTTATGAACATCCAGTCCACTTCCATCCAAATCAGCTCGATCTGTCTTATATTTTCTGTTTGGTCTTATCGCTGTGCTCAGTTGATCCAGCATATCGGAAGAGGTTTTGGCAAGAAATGGTTTCATTCTGTCCAAAGCAAAATCCAATGCTTTTTTCTGAGTGTTTTTGTTTCGCAACAATTCACTTGCCCCATATCTCCCCATTTCAACTGTTTTTTTCTCGAGCCACGGAAGAGCATGAGCAAAACCAGTCAAAGCTAATTCACCAAAGCCCCCACCTTGTGAGGGCAGACTCAGTTTCCCTGTTTCACGAATCTGGTTTTCTTTATTCCACAGGAAGCGCAATGACAAAACCACATCTTTCTTCCATTTTTTGCGGTCATATATCCAGATGGATTCACGCAACCAGTGACTTTTTTTTCTTTGACGCAATATGATTCCATTTTTAATTGAAATAATCTTTTATGAATTTCTCATTTTGCATCGTGTCAGTTAAACTGAGAGGCTGGAGAATATCATAGAAATCTTTTCCTTGTGCCCATTGATGCAGGAAGAAAAGGCAATAATATCCGCAGAGAACACTGTTTATGTTTTGATACTGACTACTGTTCCAAATTACAGGTTTGTTGCTTTTAAATTCTTGTGGAAATCCCATTCCAAATGAGTCAAAATACCACGTGAATTTTTTCCCCGGAGCGCAACAAACCCAATGAGTTCCTGCATTTTTCAGTGAATCCAAATTAATGATGCAGGGAGTGTGTTGTTTTGGCATGAATTCATCTCTTGCAAAGATTCCTTTAAAGTTGGGGATCTGCAGAAACTCAATCCATTTCAAAAGATCCATATTTGACAGAGGTTTGTTCTGGAATCTTACAGTATTGCTCCTATCAGCGGAATCTTGTTGAATGGACTTTTCGATCCCAGCAGAAGTCCTTTGCCCTTTTTTGATTTTTTTTTTCCCATTCCAACAGAGTTTCTCCAACTTCCAATGAATGGAGGAGGTCGTGCCCAAGGAGTCCCCAGTCTGGGAGCTCCTTTTCCTCCTTTTGGTCTGCCAACTCTAGGAGCACCTTTTCCTCCTTTTGGTCTGCCAACTCTAGGAGCACCTTTTCCTCCTTTTGGTCTGCCAACTCTAGGAGCTCCTTTTCCAAATAAATTCTTTACCATATCAAGAGCCAATGGAATTCCAATGGATGCCGGAATAGTGCCTAATGCTCCTCCAGATTGTTTGGCAGATGGTTTCACCACAACTTTTCCTCCTGATTGCAGGGCAGTTAAAATATCCTGTTTCTGTTTATTTGTCAATAAATGTTTATTGTCAATCAGTTTCTGAATTTTATTTTGGGGAATGAGAAATCCACCCACTTGACCTGCTCCTTTTCCGCTTATCTTTTTAACTATTTGACTCGCTCCTTCGCTCGCTAAACCAGCGAGTGCTGATAATCCCAGTGTTTTTCCTAGGGTTGGTGCTAATGTTTTCACTAAAGGAACAACAGCAGAAAGAAGACTTCCGCCTTGTTTCATCACTTTTCTGATTTGCGTTTTTGTTATCTTAATCTCAACTCCTTTTCCCAGAGATTTTGCTTTTGCGATTCTTTTAATTTGATTGGTTGTCAGCATCAGCTCATCATTTCCACTTGTTTGATTTCGTCCTAATCTCAGGGTAACAGGAGTGTTTGTTCTGAATGCTCTTCCAAGCTTTTGTTTTTGTCCTTTAGACAAATTTACTTTGTATGGGCGATATGTTGTCATTTTTAATGATAACATATGTTTTTTCTAAGCTATAACTAATTCATTTCCAACTTTATCAATCTTAGCTGTTTCCTCATAAAGAACCACTGCATGCACATTGAAGGCTGCAGCTGCATTGGCATTCAGTGTATATCGAAATATCAGCTGTTTGGGATCTCGTGTTGGTTTTTCAGCTTGGTAAGACAAGTCGAAATAAATGAGGCTAAAGAGAGATTGATAGTTTGCCAAATTTAACTGAGTACCAGTGTTGAAGTCATTTTTCCTCATTGCATAAGCCATGATATCATTGAAGATTCTGACTTTTGATTCCGTGTCATAATCAGTTTCAGGGTAAAACACTCCATTTCCATACTCCAATCTGCAAGTTGACAAGGATGAGTTTGCATCTGCTGCATTCAGCTTGAAAGTGTCAAAGAGATATGGGTTATCTTCTGCAGGATCATCATTGGGTGGATCTGCTCTTTTCAGCCAGACAAAAATATGCTTTACATTGTCAATGCTCGCTGAAATCTGGAAGAATCCAGATGATTGTGTAGGAGGTGATCGATCATATATCTCTCTCAGATACTTCCATTGTGATTCTTTCAGGAATGAACTGATAAATTTGTTATAAAGAGAATCTTTTGGTGTTAATCTCGGCACCCAAAGCAAAAATCGATTCACCACAACTCTTCCAGGATCTGTACCATTTGCCATATGAATTAATTCAGAATCCTGTTGAAGATTAATTTCGAATTGCAGCTGCATTGGGACCAACATCCTGTCTTCCAGTTCTTCGAAAAAGGAGAAACGATTCAGGGGGATAATGCAATTAACATATTTTGCTCCTCCAGTCCCATTGTCTCGAACTGCCTGAGTTTGTATTCTTCTCGCTTCAAATCCTGTGTTATTCGCAGCAGTTGTCGCATTTACATCCAAATACCAGAAACTGTTTTTTGCAACTGATCTGCTGAAGTCATCTGAGTATTCTAACAGATTTTTAACAAAAGTAACTTTATGCAGATTGTCAGGTTGATAAACAATCTTTCCTGCAGATTTAAGCGTCATGTGTTTTATCAGGGAATGTGAGCCATTTATTACTGTTATCCTATCAGCAGCCGCATATCCAGCGCCGTCTGCTAATTTCTGGAGTTGAAATTGCACTTCAAAATAAGCGTTATGCCAGTCATAAAACGCTGATCTGTCATTGATGGTGAATTTATAACCATTTTTTGCTTGATGTTCTCCATTAGCTGGAGCTCTGATTACACTGTCCAACTGGAACCTTACTAATTCATTTCTTTGGAGATATTCATTCGATCGAAAAGCCATTTTGATAGATTATTTTAAATTCCTTGGCCACTGATCAGTCTATTCAGGATATCAGTTGCACTTTCTTTTTGTGGTTGTTTTACAGGACGAGAAGCAGGGAGCGAAGGGAGTGATTGTGGTTTTCGTCCTCGTTTCGCAGATGGTTTTCCAATCTTTATGTTTCCCAGTTTTTTCATGATCAAATCACCTGATTTTTCAACTGCTGCTTTACCTAGTTTTTCTCCAGCGTGAGAAATTCCTGCGTCCAAAGCTTTTTTCGCAAATGGTTTCGCAACTTTTTTCAGAATTCCTTTCATGGCTGGTCCTGCCATCTTTTTCAGTGGCTTGAAGATGGAATCAAAAATGATTCCTGTTCCTTTGTGCTTATAAACAAACTTCCCCAGTTTGGGGTGATAAACTCGAGAAAATTCATATGCTTTCATTTTATAGTCTTTTTTTTAATATCAACGAGAAAGCTGTGTCTGCTCCATTCAAGTTAACAATTCTTCTTTTCCCGTCTGTGATATACATCCGAATTGAGCTGATCGTGTTTTTATTCACAGGGCAGAAAGCTATTTTTATGGGTTCGCGCTCAAAACTGTATGATGCCTGCAGAACAGATGTAGAAAAAGAATAGATGATATCAGTCTCTTCTCCATCTACAAGTGAGTCATTTGTCAGATCGCAATGAATGTTCAGCATATCAGTATCTTGACTAAGATTTGGAACTCTGGGACCAAAATTAACTTTCTCCTTTAGAATCTTTTTGTCAAAACCTACAAGATCATGGAAATTTGATTGAGTAAAATCCAGTTGATAATTTTCAGCCAGTGTTATTGTCACTCTGAAAGTTTCATTGCTGAAAGCAAGATTGATTGGAAAAACATCCTCTTTTCCAGATTCTTTCACCACTGTTGCTTCTCGAATGAAATCATTCATTCCAGTATACCCCCAAACTCCAGCAGGAAACGCAATATCGGAAAAAGTTTTCCCGCCATCGGAAGAAAACCGGATCAGTTGATTTTCATATTGTGGATTGATGTTATACCATGTAAAACTCATATTTATGATTCGTTTCAGTCCAACAACATATTGTTCATTCGGATCCAGAATAATTGGACGATTAAATTTTGTTGTGAAATCTGCAGGTTTGTTTTGTCTGTTCTTAACGGCGTAAGATGATAGGACGATTTCTCTTTCCATTTTATGGTTTGAAATAGTTTTTGAACAGCTTTTCATGCTGGGATTTGTTAATCACTGACTCTTTTAGGAGAAGATCGAGAATGCCCACTCCAGTGTTTCTGATTGCCAGATTTGTGTTTCCAGCATTGATGGAGCCAATGATTACCTCAAGTTTCTTGAGAAGTTCTTTGGGATTGGAGAACAAGCGGATGGCTCCACCTTTTTTTCTTTTTTTCAACCCAGAGCCTGAAAATGTTCCCATTTTTTCTTTGTAATGCCTCAAGTAGTCATTTATTGCTTGGAATGAACGATCTATTCCTTGATGCTGTATTTGCTTCTGCTCTGCAGTTATTTCTCCCCTGTTAAACTTTTTAGTCCAAGACGCTTTATACCCCTTCAGTTGATTTTTCCGATGATTCGCAATCTTAAGAATGTTGTTGAGATAATTGTTTTTCCGCTGCGCTGAGACGTTCTCCTTGAGGACTTCTTCCACTGTATCATAATCAGCAAGATTCAAATTTGCCAAAATCTCATTTGCTTCTTCCTCAAGGACTTTTTCATATTTAGGAGGATCATCTTCTTCTTCTTCTTGAAGCGAGGGATCGGGATCTTCTGCCATTATTTCTTCATATGTTGGTGGATTTACTGGGATTTGTTTAGCTGCTTGCGGCGCAACAATCTCATCGTCAAATAAACCACCAACATCCATCTCTTCAAATGGATCGACTTCTGGATAATAATCTATGCCTGGATCGACTTTTGGTTGCCTCCTCCGAACTGGCAAAGCTGGCTGCCTCAAATTCGACGCAACAACCTCATCTAGTTTTGCTGTTATGGGACGGAACATTTTTGCTAGTCCAGTTTGGCTTGTTTCTTCACCCAACTTTTTCTGGGTGATGACATCGTGAACAAAGTTGATTTTTTTACCTAAAGCGGATTTACTTTTGGCCATTTCATTCCATTTCAATAAACTCATTTTAAGTCCACAAACATGAATTTGGATGTAGAACAAGATGTTCATCTAAATTTGTCTTCTGGGAAATAAAATGAAGATTGTTAATTATGATTGTCAGGACTCAATCACAAACTTTCGACAGCTGCAGCCTTTTATGCCGGATCGAACTTTCAGAATGTTGATCTGTGGTCCTTCAGGATCTGGAAAAACAAACGTTCTCCTGGATATGATTTTGAGATTGCTTTTCTACGATAAGATCTTCCTCTATGCGAAAAATCTGGATCAAGCTAAATATCAACATCTTTTGAAAACATTTCGCCCAATCAGCAAAGAAGCTGGATATGACATCATTGAAGCATCCTCAGATGAAATCATCCCAGTTTCTGAATTATCTGGGGAGAATCAAAAACTGGTTGTTTTTGACGATTTTGTTTGCGAGAAAAACCAAAAGCCATTGATTGATTATTTCATCCAGGGCAGACACAAGAATTGTTCTGTGATTTATCTTTCACAAAGTTATTTCCAAACGCCAAAAGATATCCGACTGAATTGCTCACATTTTTGCATTTTTGAATTTCCCAGCAACAAAGAAATTACTGCGATCTGCAGGGAGAATAACATCAAGAAAGAAGATTATTTGAAAGCCACGCGTGATCCGTTTTCTTTCCTCTATGTGGATAAACCGAGGAAATTCATGGCTAAAAACTTTGATGAAAGACTTTAAAATGAGCTACTCAAATGGATTGCTTTCTGAAACAACAAGCACCTCACATGGAGGACGAGATGGAAGAGATGGATTGCCAGGAGTTGGTTTTAAGCTGACATCCACAGGAGATTATGATATATCAAACAGAAAACTAGTTAATGTCGCTGAAGGAACAGAAAACAGTGATGCAGTTACAAAACATCAAATTAACTCGTTGAAAAGCAGTGTGGAAACCAAACTGATTCAACTGAGAGCAGATTCTTTGCAGGTTGATGGTTCTTCTCACATGACTGGAGATCTGGACCTCAGGGGAAAGAAACTGATTCTTCCTGGAGAGATTGACATGGATCGAAAGTTGATCACAAATCTTGACACAGATGAATCAAATGATCTTTCTGCGGTAAACATGGTAACGCTGAAAAAATATCACCCAAATGCTCCAGCCCCAACGCATGAAGTAACAAAAAACATTGATTTGAAAGGACTGTTTCATGTTACACATTCAAAACAGCAGACTTATGAGGATCTTTCCACGAACTATAACAACTTGATCTCCTATGACGATGCAAAAAATATCTTTCTCAGCCGAAAAGAAACGTTTCCAATGGAAACAAGCTTGGATATGGGAAACCAGTTCATTTATAACGTAAAAGATCCTGTCAACATCGATCAAGCAGCCAACAAAAAATATGTAGATAAACTTGTGGTTGATACTCTTTCTCTTTCCGGAGGAACAATGACTGGAGAGCTGAATATGGGGAGCCAGAAAATCACAAATCTGGGAACACCAATTTTTGGCACAGATGCAACTTCGAAAACTTACGTAGATCAAAGCGTCCATTTATTTGACACAGAACTGCAATCTGCTCTCCAAACTTCGCTCCAAAAAACTGGCGGAACAATGACTGGAGAGCTGAATATGGGAAGCCAGAAAATCACAAATCTGGGAACACCAACAGATGACACTGACGCTGCTACAAAGAAATTTGTAAACGAAACGTCAATCTCCCCCACTGGAAATTTGCAAGATGCATTTCATTTTCTCATGAATGATACGGGAGAATCTTTCAATGGACATGATTTGCAAGTTGTGGGCGTTGTGGATTTCCCATTTTCTCCGCATCATTTTAACAAAAAAGCTTTTCAGCTGAATATTGGAAAAGATTCTTCAAATCTTTATTCTGGAAGAATGGGCTTAAATATGTTGAAGTTGCCTCAAGGAGAATACACACTTGTTGTTGAGTTTTTTCCTGCTCTTTTGAGTGGTGTAATTTTTGATGCTGTTTCAACGAGCTTGAACATAAATCAAACGACAACAAAAATGTTTTCTGGCTACTCTCGATCAATCATCCACATGCATAAATGGCAGATTTCTCCTCCTGAGTTTGTTTATTTCGATCTTAAATGGCAGGGAACAACAGATTCTCCATCAATCGGAGTTTCTCATCTGATCGTTTATGGAATTTCTGGATTTCACGCAGATGTGCCAAGTTCTGTTTATGATTCTCCCTTTATCTTTGACTCAGGAAAGATGGTTATGCAAAGAGACCTTGATCTGAACGGACAAAAGCTGTTAAATTTCCCTCGACGTCCAACAGAAAGTTTCGTTTTTGCAAGATGGGAGAAAGGTGTGAACAGCGAGTGCCTTATCTTTTCAAATCACAAAGATGAAACTTTCTGGGAACATTGGGGAGTTGACTTTCAACTGAAAAGAATCGTTCTTTTCCTGACTGACTCTGGAGGAAAACCTGTTGTGACAGCAAATCTTCAAATGGCTCTTTCCTTGAGACATACAACTATTTCCAGAACAACTGCCATTCCTTCTGTCAACTCTCCTCCTGGAATGTATGAATTCGTCTTCAACGTTCCCATTGGAAACGATGAATCTTTCTTTCTTGTACTCTTCCGAGCAGATACAATTCGGAAAGCAAAAGCGACAGTCGTGATTGAAATCTGATTTCTCCAGAGAAAATGAAGCGAAGCAATGAGCGAAGCAATGAGCGACAAAGCATTTTTAGTTTCAACCACATCTCCCCTGACATAACAGAAGAAAAACTGGAAGAGATCAAGCAATTCTATCGATTTTATCACAAAAGATTTTGGTGTTTAAAAAGAGCTCACAAACATTTCAAAAAGATGAATTTGTTTGTAAATTTAACATCTTCCGCTCTTGTTGCGATTGGAGCGATTGCTGGAGGAGTTACTTTGAATCCTGTGATTTTGGGAGTGATTTCAGGTGCAGGACTGATCATTAAAACAGGGAATGAAATGAAGAAATATGGAAACAAAATTGAAATGACAAAGTTCGCGTTTACAACTTACGAGAAAACATTAACTGATCTGCGTTTTGCTTTGAGGAGTGCCATATTTGATCGAAATGAATTTCTTTCAGCAATGGAAGCGATTGATGGGATTGTGATTGATTTGGGATTGGATTTGGAGAAGTTTGAGAGAAAATATGATTTGCTGTTTGAATAATTTTTTCATTTCTGGGAAATGAAAAACTCACAGATGTCAAATCAAACTTCATTTTCATCATCTTCATTTTTATCCTCATATTCATCAAAAGCTGAGGCTGTTTGAACCATCTCCTCCACAAGAACTTCATCAACAATCGCTGTGATAGATTTTACATTTCCGCAGAAAAGATGTTTGACGGAGAAGACAACTTGCCCAAAAAGTGGCATAGAGATGAGTTCTTTCTGCCTCAAGATGGGCTTCTTCTTCCCGTTGGACAACTCCCAGAAACGACAAGAGAAATCTGTTTTGGGGATTTTGGAGGGATAAATCTTGGCGAAGATCTTTTCCTGCTCAGATTTATCTGTTTTCAAGAGAGTAAAATCTTCCGCGTGAAACTTAGCATAAGACGGAGAAAGTTTTTTCACTTCCGGCTGTTTTTTCATTGCAGCTGAGCGAAGATGAGATTCCAGATCGCGAAAAAAAGAGATGTTTTCTTCAGGGAGATTGATCCCCAATGAAAAAGAATCTCCTTCATGAGCAAAGATTTTAAACTTTGTTTTGAGTTTCAGTTGAAGTTTTTTGCCATCTAGAGAACAGGGGAGCAGACAATATGATATCTTTCCAGAGGTTCGTTTTTGTGGTTCTTCAAGAATTATCTTGGAAACAGAGACTTTTTCAGGATTCATTTTCTTGGCGGAGATAAAAAATCATTTTATTTCCAAATCCATTTTTCAACAAACTTTCTGTCTTCTTCAGTTTTTACTGGAAGAAAACCAGTGGCCATATCTACAGCTTTCTGAAAGTTGATCTCGTGTTCTACTCCTTCCATCCATTTGATTTCTTCATCTATTTTACGAAACTTTCTGTCTTCTTCAGTTTGCGTAAGCTTTTTTCTTTTCATTTTTTCTATGAAAAATTTAAAACAGGGCTTGAACATTTTCAACGTAGCCATTCATTCCAGCTAACCTAATTGAAGATATTTTTGGGAGTCCTTTCTTTGTGCAAGTCTGAACAACTTTTTCAACCATCACTTGTTTTTTTACCATATCAAGAAATTCTTCCAGTCTGGAAGATGTCCAAGTGACTTCATGAGATCTCTCAGCTGAATCCAGAAAATGCGTTCTTTTCTTGCTGAGTTGATTGAAAAAAACTGTTCTGGACAAACCAAATCTTTCCTGAATTTCCTCTGCACATAAAAAATCTTTTCCATCGATCTGGATAAATGGCGAGTCATCTTCCGCCTGAATCCAAAAAGTTTTTTTATCTGCTCTTCTAAAATACTTTGTGTTGTTTGATTTCAGAACTCTCACAATTGTTTTTGATGGAAGACCAGTTTGTTCCTGAGCTTCTTTGAATGTGAAAAAAGTTTGCTTGTCTTTTCCTTCCTCTTGGATTGAAAACTTCATTTTAAATGGAAGAAAAAATCTTTCTCCCCATTTAAAATGTCAACGTTGACTGCATGGAAATCATTTGCGCGATCATCCGGATTACGAGGATGGTCTCGACTGAAAAAAGATGATCTGGTCAACTTTCTTTTTGAAAATCTATGGACTGGAGGTGGGAAAAACAATCAGCGCAAAAAAAAATCCTTTGGATGAAGAAAATCAAAAACTTGATGTCCCCGTGCTAATTCCAGAGAGAAGAAGAGTTCCCCCCAGAAGAATTGCACCAACCATCCAAAGACAAACAGCAAATATTTCAGACTGGGCGACTTGGCTGGAAAATATGGATGATGCAGAAATCAGGAGAAGAACAACTCCTGCAGTTGAACGACTGAAAAGACAGATTGCTGCATTGTGGGAACAAAGACTGATCGTGGAAGAAGGAAGATCTGCTCTGAGAGGATTTACCAGACAACTGATCATTCAAGGAGATGACTCTCCAACTCCACAAGATTTTCTCCGAAAAGTGAGGAGTGACGTTATTGAGCTGATAAGACAAAATCGGCAGACAAAAATAAAGTGTATTCTTGTCTCTTTGCTGGTGAAACCTGATTTGAGTGACGACAGCATGATTGAAGAAACACCTTTCTCCCACTCTCGAATAAAAAGAAATCTGGAAGGAAATGACGCAGGAGAGTTGTTTGATCAAATGAGTGCAGAAATGCTGATCAACTTGGAAAACTTCAATCAAAGAGGATCAAACTGGGTGTTTGAACGAGTTGTCAGATTAGAGCTGCATCTTATCCGATGGAGACCACTGGGAGGATCTTCATGGATTCCTCTTCCAAAAGAAGCGGCAAACAAAAACGCTGTGATTAACATGAAAAACAAAGATGAAATGTGTTTCAAATGGTGCATGACAAGAGCAATGAACTGGGTGGCAGCGAACCCGGAAAGGATTACACCTTTGCTGAGAAAACAAGCTGAAGAGTTTGATTGGAGTGACATTTCATTTCCAACAACTCTGGAAGATATCAGAAAGTTTGAGAAAAGAAATGATATTTCAATCAATGTATTTGGATGGGACAGAAATCTTTTCCCCCTGAAAGCAACGGAAGCAGAAAAAGAAAAACACGTGGATCTGCTGCTGCTCAAAAAAGATTTCAAAACTCATTTCTGCATCATTAAAAACTTTTCTCGTTTGGCTGGATCACAAGTTTCTAGAACAAAACGAAAAAGATTCTTCTGCAAAAGATGTCTCAATTCATTCCCCAGAGAAGAAAGTCTGGTAAAACACAAGATCAACTGCAGGGAATTTGAAGCAACAAATGTTGTCATGCCAGAAGGACAAACATGCTCGTTCCGTGGCTTCTCAAAGATGATTCATGTTCCTGTTGTCGACTACGCTGATTTTGAGTCAATTTTAAAGCCCGTGGAAGATCCAGGAAAGATGAAACAAACGCAAAAAATTCAAGAGCATCTTCCATGTGGATTTGCTTTTCATCTCGTCTCTCCTTTTCTGGAAATGGAACCTGTCCTGCAAAGAGCAGGAAGTGAAAAAGAATCAGCTGAGCTTCCAAAAGAATTTGTGCGACAACTCATTGAGGAAGTAAAAACTGCTCAACTGAAACTGAAACCAAAACCCATGGATCCGCTCACTCCAGAAGAATGGCATGTGTTCAATCAAACATCATGTTGCTGGCTGTGTCAAGATGAATTTGAGAGAGAAGGAGAAAAGATGAAAGTGCGAGATCACTGTCATTTTACTGGAAAATTCAGAGGAGCTGCACATCGCTCTTGTAACAGAATGTTTCAGAGACCAAAATTCACTCCAGTTTTCTTCCATAATCTAGCGAACTATGACTCACATCTTTTTGTGCGAGCTCTGGGTTTACTGGATGAAATTCTGGAGATTCAATGCATCCCCAACAACGAAGAAAAATATATTTCTTTCTCCCTGAAATTTGAGCTGAAAAGAGAAAAGATATCTGAGGGAAAAGAAATCATTGTCAAACATGAAATCAGATTTTTGGATTCTTTTAAATTCATGGCTTCTTCTCTGGGAAATCTGGCTGGTAATCTCCCCAAGACAGATCTGAAAGAAACTGCCAGATTTTTCCAGGGAGAAAAGTTTGACTTGATGACGCGAAAAGGAGTTTATCCCTATGAATTCATGGATTCATTTGAAAAGTTTTCAGAGCCACTTCCAAAGAGAGAATCATTTTTCTCCAGCTTAAATGATGCAGGGATTGGAGAAAAAGATTTTGAGCACGCAAAATATGTCTGGCAGAAATGGCAGATGAAAAACATGGGAGAGTTCCATGATCTCTATCTGAAAACAGATGTGTTGCTGCTGGCCGATGTTGTTGAAAACTTCAGAAAACTTTGCGAAGAAAACTATGGACTGGATCCTGCACAGTTTTTCACGACTCCTGGGATGGCATGGAACGCAATGCTGAAAATGACAGGAGTTTCTTTGCAGCTTCTGAATGACGTAGATATGCTGCTGATGGTTGAACGAGGGATGAGAGGAGGTAACGCAAATGCATTTAAGCGACATGCAAAGGCAAATAATCAGTTTATGAAAGATTTTGACGAAACGTCGCCTGCAAAGTTTCTGGTTTATCTGGACGCAAATAACCTTTATGGCTGGGCAATGTCAAAGCCTCTTCCAGTTGGAAAGTTTTGCTGGATGGATGATCCGTCAAAATGGAAGGCATTTGTTGATGGAGAAGGCGTTGGATGCATCCTAGAAGTAGATCTGGAATATCCAGAAGAACTGCATGATGCACATAATGATTTTCCGCTTACCCCAGAAAGTCTCAAACTAGATGGAGTGTGGAAACTGACTCAAATTCTAGAAGATAAAGAAAAAATGGTTCTGCATGGAGAAAATTTAAAACTCTTTCTTTCCCTGGGAATGAAACTGAAAAAGATTTGGAGAGGAATCTCATTCCAAGAAGCTCCCTTTATGAAATCATATATTGAGACGAACACAAAACTAAGAATGAACGCAAAAAATGCATTTGAAAAAGATTTCTTCAAGCTGATGAACAACTCAGTGTTTGGGAAGACAATGGAGAACGTAAGGAAGCGCGTTTCCATTGAACTAGTTAAAGATGTCGAAAGAGCAGAAAAACTGATTAACAAGCCAAACTTTGCTGATCTACAGATTTTCGATGAGTTTCTGATCGGGATAAAGATGAAAAAGACGCAAGTCCGCATGAACAAGCCAGTTTATGTTGGAATGTCAATCCTGGATCTCTCCAAAACTCTGATGTTCCACTTTCATTATGGCTATGCAAAAGAAAAGTGGAAAGATCTGCAGGTTCTTTATACAGACACAGATTCTTTGATCTATGAGATTGGGACAGAAGATTTCTATGCAGATATTACAGATGATGTTGTTGAATGGTTTGACACCAACGACTTTTCCAAAGATCATCCTGCAGTGTTGAATGGATTGCCCATTGTAAAAGAAAACAAGAAAAAGATTGGGCTGATGAAAGATGAATGTGCCGGAAAAATCTTAACAGAATTTGTAGCGCTGAGACCAAAACTTTATGCTTTCCTGTTGGATGAAGGAAAAGAAGAAAAGAAAGCAAAAGGCGTAAAAAAATGTGTGAGAAACCAGCTGCGGTTTGATAATTTTATGAGATGTCTGAATGGAGAGGGAAAAATACTCAGGAAGCAAAACGTCATTCGCAGCAGAGAACATCATCTTTTTACAGAAAGAATGGAGAAGATTGCACTGTCTGCCAATGACGATAAGAGAGTGATTCAGAAAAACGGCATAGATACATTTGCGAGAGGACATTGGAGATTGAGATGATTTTTTTAATTTCAACAGAACATCATATTTTCAGCAGAATATTTCTCCAGATTTTGTTAGCCAGGTTCCATCTGGGTAAATAAATTTTGAAAATAAAAATAAAAAAAATAAAAAAAGAAAAAAGATTCTGAGAGAGAAAAAAATGAGATCAAATATATTTTATATTCTGCTGCCAAATATCAGCAGAATATATTGTTTCTGTAAAATATTTCAGCAGAATATTTCTCCAGAATATTTCATCATTTCAACAGAACATCATGTTTTCAGCAGAATATTTCTCCAGATTTCCTGTGGTTTTTTTTATTTTTTTTCCCACTATTAAAATGTGGGTTTTAATCGATGCAGTTACAAAACAGCGTCTCAGCGAAAGATTTGCTTCGCAGACAGATCTAGCTAGATTTATGAAGATCGCTCCAAGAACTTTTAACAGAGCAATCAATGAAGGAAGAAATATTTTTACTTTCAAAGATAAAAAAGTTCTGGTCGCAAATCAAGCTCAAGATCGAGTCTCAGTCCATAACTCTCTTAAAGAGCCACCTCTGAAAACTTTTGAGACAATGGCTGATATGGCTCAGTGGATTGGCGTATCTCGTCAGGCAATCTATGCTGCATATAAACGTTATGATGATAAACGTTTTGTTAAGAAAGATGGAAAAAAATTATTTCTATCTAGAAGCTTTGAAAAAGGACCGCTAACAGAACCATGGGAAGAAGATGAAGTGCCAACTCCAAAGAAGAATCAGTCTATCCCCATCTGCGTTTCATCATCATCTTCAGCAGCAACAGCAGCAACTTTTTCAAGTGTAGCAGAAGCTGCAAGAGAACTGGGAGTTGATCCAGGAACTATTCATCTTGCGCTGAAAAGCGGGAGAAACAGTTTTTCAAGAAGAAGTGACGGAGAGAAATTTGAAGTGAAAAAACTTGAGGAGAAACCAAAACTGGCATCTCTTCCTCCCAAACCTGCTCTCCAGCCACTGGATGGAAATTTTGTCTTTTCTGATTCTATTTGGGAACAAGTTAAAACAAACTTCAAGGGATTTTCTTCAGCTGAAGATTTTAAAGAAGCACCAGCAGGAAGACATGATAAAAATGTGATCACTAATATGCGCTCAGGTGTATGGTTTCAAGCGAAAGATTATTGGGCTGTTCAAAAATGGTTTGATAAACACGGCTATGAAATTTATCCTGATCCAGAAGAATATCGAGAGAATCTTTTAAGAGGGCAGTGGACTTTCTATCCACAAAAATCATCCTCAGCAGCAGCTGAACTTTGGACACGAACTACATTCATCAAAGATTATTAAGTTTTCAACACAACATCATATTTTCAGCAGAATATTTCTCCAGATTTTGTTAGCCAGGTTCCATCTGGGTAAATAAATTGAGTTAAGAAAGAAATCTGAAAATAATTTTGAAAAGATTTTGAGAGAGAAAAAAAATGAGATCAAATATATTTTAATATTCTGCTGCCAAATATCAGCAGAATATTTTCTGGAGAAATATTTCATCCAAAACTTTTTTTCAGCACAACATCATGTTTTCAGCAGAATATTTCTCCAGAATATTTCATCAGGATGTTTCTTATTTCAGCACAACATCATATTTTCAGCAGAATATTTCTCCAGATTTTGTTAGCCAGGTTCCATCTGGGTAAATAAATTGAGTTAAGAAAGAAATCTGAAAATAATTTTGAAAAGATTTTGAGAGAGAAAAAAAATGAGATCAAATATATTTTAATATTCTGCTGCCAAATATCAGCAGAATATTTTCTGGAGAAATATTTCATCCAAAACTTTTTTTCAGCACAACATCATGTTTTCAGCAGAATATTTCTCCAGAATATTTCATTAGGATATTTCTTATTTCAGCACAACATCATATTTTCAGCAGAATATTTCTCCAGATTTTGTTAGCCAGGTTCCATCTGGGTAAATAAATTGAGTTAAGAAAGAAATCTGAAAATAATTTTGAAAAGATTTTGAGAGAGAAAAAAAATGAGATCAAATATATTTTAATATTCTGCTGTCAAATATCAGCAGAATATTTTCTGGAGAAATATTTCATCCAAAACTTTTTTTCAGCACAACATCATGTTTTCAGCAGAATATTTCTCCAGAATATTTCATTAGGATATTTCTTATTTCAGCACAACATCATATTTTCAGCAGAATATTTCTCCAGATTTTGTTAGCCAGGTTCCATCTGGGTAAATAAATTGAGTTAAGAAAGAAATCTGAAAATAATTTTGAAAAGATTTTGAGAGAGAAAAAAAATGAGATCAAATATATTTTAATATTCTGCTGCCAAATATCAGCAGAATATTTTCTGGAGAAATATTTCTCCAGCATTTTTTTTGGAGAATATCAACAGAATATAGTTTCTGTAACTGAATTTTCTTTCCAGATTTTCATTTCCAGAATTTCTGGAGACAGTAGTTAGGATAACACGGCTGACAGTGGATCTCGAAGGCCCCCCCTTAATTCGAGCGTTTCTAAATTTAAAATGAACCTTGTAGAGATAGATAGAATATGCTTTATTTGACAGGAATATGAAGTGGCACTTTTACAATCAATGAAATATACCTCTGACAAATTAAACAGAAAGTTGGCATTTAGAGATGCTGCGAAATTTTGGGGGAAGCTGAGAGGCGAGATTTTGGTTGAGTTGTGAAGGTTTCAACATAACGAGTCAATCGAGTCATATTTTACTATGTGCTAAAAGTTAAGGAATAAAGTTTTATGTTAGGAATTAGCAGGGGGGGCCTTCGGATGCACTGTCAGCCGTGTTATCCTAACTACTTACTTCATTTGGGCCCGTACCTGCTATACTTTCGTCGTACATGAAACAGTGAATCACTTGTTGGTTGGCACAGTAGATTCCCAGAAGGTTTGTTCGCAGCAGTCTTGTGATGGAACCTTTGGCGTCGGTAAGCTTTTGTGAAAGTCCAAATGTAGAGTAATAGTTTTGGCAAACATTTTTTTTTACTCTAAACTAGGACGCGCCCAAACCCAGATCCGCAATTCTGGCTTGTAAGTAACGAACCCCTTTCGTACGTGTTATGACCGTTGGTTGTAGTTTGCGTCAATTCTCAAAAAGAAATTGCGCGCTCAAAAGAGTGACAATTGAGCGCGATGTAACTCAACGAAAACGGGAATATAGCTTAGGCAGCTTGCCAGTAAAACAAACAAGATGTCCACAAAATTAACTGGGTTAACAACGACTGTAAACAAAATGTGTGTCAAGTTTCGTGTGCATGTCAGCAAAGTATCAGTCAGTTTGCAATTCTAATATGCTCTAGAGCTTGAAATTTGACGACTACCGTATTTATTCGATTAAACGCCGCCCTTGAATAAACGCCGCACTTCAGAGCAGAAATATTAATAAACACACCTGGAGAGCCAGAGTTTTAGCTTTCAATATCAGAAGGCATAGTGTAACTGGGCGGTTTTTCAAGAAAAGGGATGATGATGTTCTGTGGGTGCCAGAAGGCACTAGAAATCAAGAAATCATGTTTGACAGTATTCTTGGCATAGTTGCAGGTGACTGGGTGATCCAGTTTACCTCTTGGCGTGATGCTTAACTGAAGCTGTAGTACTAAGTTTAGCTTTTTATGACTCTTGCCAAATAAAGTATTAACAGTATAAAGAAACTCCATTCCACTCTTCATAAGGTTCTACAATTTCAATTATTATGCATGCTTGAATGCTTCCAATACAATTATAGGCATATAGCTACATGTAATTCTACCTGTACATGTGTCTATAATATTGAATTCATTCACATCCCTGGCCATCATGCTCACTCTTCATTTTAATGAATTCACGTCTTGACTCTGATGCAGCAAAGGTACACTCTATGTTTTTACAATTGCTTGATTGTCTCACATATCTTCTAACGGCTCTCTCCTGAGTCCAGCACGAATAATTGTCAAGGCCACTGAACTTTCTTATGTCATCCTTAAAGTGGAGAAGATTGTGAAGAATCATGACACATGCAGTTGGGCCTCTCCTTTCTTCCACAAGAACAGCATACCGCAAAGCCATCTCATGGAAAGTTTGAGCATCTTCCTCACTCCATCCATTTCTGGCATGATTCTGTATGAATTCTTCCAATCGAGCAAGGCAAGACCACTCTTTCTTTTCCCTTTCTGGTAGAAGTCCACGAAACACTACTTCTGATGCAGGAAATGCAAACTTTGAAAATTCTTCAGCTAAAATTAAAAAGAGGGAGACATGCATAAATAACAAAAATAAAATTTTAATAAAAACTATGTTGCGCTGCACATGCCCATTCAAATAAACTCAAGCAGGGGTCTCAGTGCCGTTTTTCCTGTACACAGGGGTAACAGGTGGCACAAGGCCTACAGACCTTACTAAACTTTATGTTGAAATATTTATTGCACAGCCATAACACTTACTGGTGACACCCCTCACAAGTGTTACAGGTTGTGGCTTCAACTGGGAATGACACTGTTAAGCTTTTTAAGTATTTAGACATTGAAGTAGATACAGGAAACATTTATATTAGTAAGTTTCATTGTATAAACAGGTAAATTTCATTGTATAAACAGGTGTGAGCTATGCAAATCTTATCAAATCATTCATTTATTTAAACTTAATATTGCCCATATGAACAAGATAAGTTTGATCAGTTGAGAACACTCACTAAAAAAGTGAAGTCTCTTCCAATCATAATGGAAGCATATACATGTTTCAGTCTAAGTTTTTGTGTGAACTGGAAATAACAAGGATGATCACTTAATCTGTTACAGCAGCAGTCACAAATGGATCAGAAGCATACGGCAAAATTCCGATAATAAGCCCTCCTCCAAAAAAGACCCCTTGCCCCACCCTGAAAATAAGCACACCAAGCCAAAGGCTCATCATCGGAATTTTACGGTATATGCAGTAAGTGAAAAATTATGAATGCACCTTTCCAGTATCCAATTGTCTTGGTTAATTTTTTGGGGTACCTGGATGCTTTCAGCTCTGAAGGGCAATGAAAAGCACACTGAACAATAAGTACATAATTGCATCATAAAAAAAGCAAGTACCAATTGAAAAGATCTTATTAAATGCATACAACTTACACCTGAATGCGTTTTACAATGATTTTGCTAAAACAAAAATGTATGATGTAGCTTCAAGTTTTATGACAATGAAAAGCCGTGACAAATAGTTATTTCACTTTGGAAAAACTTACCACTTGGCCATGGTAATGCATCTAGTCGGTCATCCACTATGGACCAGTCTATACCATTGGTGTCATCATCTCTCAAATCCAGAAGAGCATTCTTCACCACATTTAGTGAGATGGCATGCATTTCATCATACACAGTGTCCTCATCGTAGAGGAAACCATAAAGTGGATAAAGCCTGTGCGACACTGATAGACCTGTATAGCCACTATCTCTAGACAATCTTTGCCTGACTGTTGACCTTTCTTCCTCCTGAATATCACGTATAGTGTCAAGATTGTCAAGAATACTTTTCTTGTTGGCTGGGAATCTCCCCTGCTCACGGAAGCCTGGGTAGTAATAGTGACGGCTCTCTGGGACATACATGCCTATAAATAAAGGTAACGAGAGTTTAGAAAAGAATGCACCACCCAGAGAATACCAGTTAAATATGTATTCAAATACAAATTTTAAACTCATGTAAGTTTTTCTTTCAAACCTGTACTACTGCAGCACTGAATGTATTATTCCCTTATACTTTAGTGGGGTATATATGTTGTGGTTCAAATTTTTCCTTGGTTTAAAAATTTTCAAACCAGTTTAATTTTTATTTTCCTTTGTCCTTGATTCATTATCATAATCTAAGACAAAGGAAACAAAATTTAAACTGGTTTGAAAATTTTCAAACCAAAGAAAAATTTAAAACAACATATATACAAATTTTAAACTGCAAGCATTGCATACATAACTTGATTACAAAGATTTATTTACTTTTGTTGCAATTTAACAATGACATGACATGCAGTTAAACCTCTCTTAAGCAGCCACCCAAAATATCTGTGCTGGTACTGGTCACAGATATTTCAGGCAGTATTTAATTATGATTGAAATCTAATTCTCACTTGCAACACGGCAGCGTCGACAGCCACACTTTCCCATTTTAACAAATTTGCCAACTTCACAGAGCCCATTGTGATCTCCAGAAAAGCACAATATTAGATGCCTTATCAATGCTGGACCTTCTGGCTTGCCACAAACAGCAGCACAGCAGTTGACTTGAATTCCTTTGAATGTAAGTGAAACCCATAACATTGGTTGGAACAATCTCTACTCCAAAACAATGTGTTGTTCAAGAACCCAGCGAGGAAGATTGCATTCAGTAATACTCATTTACATGTAAAGCAATTAATTAATACCACATCAGGACCAAGACTTGGTCAAAATTATTATCCCGGCTACTATATACAATACACACTTAACTGAGAACAGAAATCCTCAAGAAAGATTATACATGTATATCTTTAAACTGTATTTGTTTATTACCATCAATGAATCCATCTTCTATGTCTGTCATTAAAGGGTCCAGAAATGGATCAAGGGACAAGGGACGCTTCTTTGAAGGAAGATATGAGGGTACAAACCCAACAACATACACTTCCTCTGTTCTACATCTCTCTTCTTTGGACATGGTTGCAATAGTAATTTCAATTGCACCTAAACAAAAGAAAATAGGGCTTACATGCATACTGGGAAACATACTTGAAGCACAACAAACCTGATAACTTACTATATAATAATATAATAACCCTAACATGCAGTGGGACCTACCTGATCCTCGTGACATTGAAGAAAATGGTTGCCATCCATCCCAGTGAGCTGAAAATTGAGATGTACATTTCATATATATATATAATAGTGTTTCGACTTTTCCGTAGTAGAGTGCTCAATACAAAAAGTAGAGCGTGATAAATATTTAAAACAGGAAAAAGACTACATTTGTATCCCTACAAGCCTGTTTCCTGTTTTAAATATTTATTTTAAATATATATATATATATATATATATATATATATATATATATGTGCAAATAAAGCACAATCAAGTCAAGATATGGAGTTGGAAGCTTGATAATTACAACTCATTCTACAAGATCGCACTTTACTAGAGTGATCCTCTGTCTTCGACAAGGCATACAGCATTGTTTGAGAGACCTGTCACAACACTATATATATATATAAAACTAGTTAAACAGACCGAAAATGGACAACTTTTGGTATAAAAAAATGTAAAAATTTAGTTAAAAAACGTTTCGGTCTCTCGACCTTCATCAGTTGTACAGCCGGACAGTTACATGTACACATGAGACTTAAATACGGTTTTACAACAATGACTTAACATTAAACTACTGATAAATTACGTAACAAAAATAAAAGCAAAATTACAACAGTAATACAATAATAGAAGTGATAACGAGACTAGACTAAAGGAAAACCACAAGTGCCACAAATATATTAATGAGCTACGGTAACATAACAATAGAAAGTATAATTACTAAGAAAGACAATCAAAAATAGCTTTTTATATATATGTATATATATATATATATATATATATATATATGTATATATATATATATATATATATATATACATGTATATACCTCTGAAGTCTAAAACCAGTTTATTATAATTATATATATATATAAAATTTTCAAACCTGTTTGATTTTTTTTTCCTTTGTTCTATATTCATTAACGTAATCTCAGACAGAGGACAACTGACTATTTTGTTGGTTAGCATGTTGATTAAAAAAGATCCAAAGTAATTGGCAATAAATAAAATAAAGTAGGAGTGCAGTGGCATATCAATAACTCAAACCATATACAGTTTCTCCTGCTTCACTTTGTTACAGAATTTCACCCACATCAACATAAACTTTTGGTAACTCAAACAGTTCTGTAACCCAATAACTTGAACCAACAGAACCTGTTGGTTCAAGTTATTGGGATTCTACAGTAGTTTAAAATAAATAAATAAATAAATAAATAAATAAATAAGAGTATACATACCACTGTAAGCTAGGTTCCTTGGATCACCCCTAGCTTTTTGTGGAATATGATCAAAGACTTTGAAGCATCCAGGGCATTCAACTTCTCGTGTTTCTCCATGACCATCAGCTTTGTGCGGAAAACTAGTTAATTGTTCAGCTGAAACAACAGTCTTGCAACCAGGTTGTGGGCATTTAGCTGGCAGTGTCCATTCACTATCAGGATCCCAAAAGGACGACAACTTTGCAAATTGTGTACCATCCCAAAATTCCTTCTTTACATGCCATCCCCAGTCCTCTTGCCTTTCAAGTGGCAGCCAATGTTCTCTTTCTTGCCAATGTGCTGTCATTCTCTTGCACATTTCTTCAGAGGAAAACCACCTTTTAACTTTGTCTTGGACACTAAGATAATAATATGGAATTGTTCCTTGTTTGCCACAGTGAGGGCAAACATCTGTTTTGGACTCCATTAGTGCATACAAACAAGGATGACTAGAATCCAGACAAATGTAATATAACTTGGGCATCTTAAAACCAATATCACCTAGCAGGGTTTGCACACCTTCCCATGATGATGGCCACTGACCCAGAGCTTCTTCATTGTTCTCACAGTGCAAGTTGGCCCCCCATTTCAAAAGATCTTCAAATGTGCTGATTGAAAATCCAACAGTTCCTTTGATTTCCACCAATCTTAATACAGCTTCCCTAATAAAATTCATCATACCATTTGCTTGTTCTTCAGCTCCATCGGAAAAAGTGTCCGGGTCACTCTCTGATCCCTCGCTCGAAACTGACTCGCTAACAACATCACCTGAATGAGAACTGTCAATGTCGGAAATCCCATCATCGTCCCTGACACCAGCAGCCAGCAGCAAAGGGGAGGACGAACAATCTAATTCGGCGTACTGCGAAACGCGAAAGTCACTGGAAATGGTAGTCTCTGAAGAAGTTGTGATCACTTTGTTGGCAGAAGGTTGAAGCGAGGTAGCTGCGATGTCTAGTTCTTCACCATCCGCATTCACATCAGAATACCTAACCCGTTTTTGCATATGATGCCATGCAACCATGGGGTAAACAGCACGATCTTCGCACTTCTCACAAGGGCAGTGAACATGGCTTTGACCTTTCAACGAAAAATAATTTGCGTCTGGGGTACTTGAGCATTTACAAATACTGCGCTTTTCTGCCATACTTATATCGATATTTTTCTGAAACCTCGGCGTACAAATACACAAAAAAAGATCGTCCCGCAGACCGCCATGTTGAAACTCGAAAAAGCTTGGACTCGATTGCCGGCTCATAGCTGTCAGCAGTATTTCTCGTTCCAGTACTTCTCGATGCGTGGAAAAGATGCGCAGTGGTTTCGCGCCTTTTCATCAGTTCGGAGGGAGTAGATCGAGTAGGCGATATGGCAGCAAAAAGTGCTTCTCTACTCGCTTCTCCTTGTGATGACTTAAAAGAAACCGATCATGAATCAGTGTGGAGGACGAAAGATGTAAAATGTGAGTTTTGACAGAAGTTACAATGCGTATAATTGGTTTACTAACGGTGCAAAGGCACTTCGATCGCTTCTGTCAGCTGTTCTGTGTGTAGTAAATCAAACTGCAGTAAGCTTATTACTTAAGCTTAAGCTTATATTTCGCATGTACATCACAAGTTTTGCATGCTTTACTGTTTCTGTAGCTTAAGTTTAAGCTTGAAATGACAGAGCACAATTACAGAGCTTAAGCCGTTCCCACGCGGCGGCAAGGCTTTCGAGTAGAATTGTTATTTCTTAACAAGTGCCCTCTCTAGATATATTTACGGTCAATAACTCTCCCTGCTGCTACTGAAGGTGCCCATCATGATGGGAGTTGACTGCTGTTTTAAAATTCTAATGTATTTATCTGACAAATTATTAGCCTGGACAGATGAGGAGGTGGAGAAATGGCTGTGTTCCATAGGGTTTGAGGAAGAGGCTGCCCTTTTCTCAAGTAAGTAACCTTTCATTTTTAGAATGCAACCTCGAATCAACTTTTTATAGACCTAAGCTCAAATATAACTAATAACTCACTTTTGTGGGGTTGACCATTGTGGTTATAAACTACAGTCTCATCTTAAAAGCACTGATGGAGCACTTGTGTTCTGCCCAGTATAAGCTTGACACTTAAGTTATATATTTTTATTTTCTCCTAGTAAAGGCTATTAAACACTTCAGAAGTGTACTGTTATTATGGAAATCCAATGTCAACTAATTAATTTTCATAATTTATGAGCTGCAAATTTATGTAATAGGCAAGATGTAACTGATTGAATTTGAGGGTTCTGGACTGCTAGGAAAGGTGCATTGCACAGTGCTATTTTTAGGTTTTCCCTAAAAATTTCTGCAAGCAAATGTAATGTATATGTAAATTGCAAACAGGACCATATCCTTTGTGTCACACCTATACATACCTCAAATATGGAAACTAAATTCCTTGGCCTGACATTATCTTGTCATCTACTTGCATGCAGATACATATTAATATTTCTCTTTTCATTTTTAATTTAATTTACAGATGAGAAGATAACTAGTGAAGCGTTAGCTACAATTGAAAAAAGTGATGTAAAAGAGTTGGGCGTGCAGCCTATGGGGCGTCGTATCACACTCATGGCAAAGATAAATGAATTATTTAACACTCCAAAGCAGGACAAGCATTCAGATGTGGTGCACAAATCAGAAAGTGTCACACTACCAAAGAAAAAAGTAACAGCTGAGGACAAGAAACTATGGGATGCCAAATCTAAAACAGCATACCTGGAAAAGTAAACATAATTTGAAGTATTTCAATGATCAGTGGTGATCTATTGATTTGAAGTAAACTAATAATGTCTATTCTTGTGTAAAATTTCATATTAACTTTGCTTGCAACTTTGAACCTAAAAATGTTCAACTTTTACTCAAATTGGCATGATGACAGCTTTACCATATGGTTCTGTTTTTTAAATCCAACAACTTTTCTTAATTGTAGGACATCATTCATTGTTCGAGAGGCAGCAAAAGTTTGGCCTGGCAATAAAAAAGTACACTTTAAAAACAACCAGACAGAAGCTTTAAAACTGGAAGAGCTGGTGTCAAGACTGGAACAAACATGCCAAATACCAAAAATTGGCTTTGGACGGGGTACGTGTTCATCACAGGTTTTTAGGGGTGTGGATAAAACAAGGGGAACTGGGGAAGGCCATGACCTACCAGTTGTTATTTACTGTGTATAGTTATCAATTTATTTGTTGTAGAGTTCTTATATATACTGATTGCTGATTATGTCTTTTTAGGCCTACTATTATTCTGCCATTTCTCAGCTTTCTTTACCACTTTCTTCAGCTTACCATGGGATTTTACTCTTTCCTTATCAGCTCATGTAAAGACTGAATGAGCCTTTTAGCCTGAAATTGAAAAGTGGGCATCCTGGAAGCACCATAACATTTAAAAGTTCACATAAGGTGCATTTTCCTTGAATTTCTTCTAAAAATGGGTGTCCAGATGATGCCTGGACACCCTTCTAGCTAAAAGCTTGATGAGGACTTTCGATTTTGTTTATATGGGTTATAAAATATTAGTAATTTAAATACTGAAATAACACAATTATTTTGTAATTGTTCTGTTATTGATAAGTAGGAATCCCCGTAGTGATATGCGTGCATGGCTAAGTTGTTGTCATGTTTCCTCACAGAGTGCATAAGAAACCACATCTTGCAGTGGACACACGAGAAAAATCATCGGTTGAGTGATGGTTATGACTATGAGGTAAGTCACTAGTAATGGGTTAAAGAACAAGAAATTTTGTGCAGTCATCCATGTACATTGTTCTTTTCATGAACAAATCATTCTTTTTCTGCTTTTAATTTGCAAGGTTTTTATTAAGGTTTTAGCAGGAGCGTGAAATGTTCTCAGATTTAGGAGAACAGATTTTTTTTTTCACAATAATTATTTGACTGGGTAAGAGTTCTGAACAAATGGGAGAAGAGGGTAATGTAGTCAGAGAACACAGTTGCTGCTATGCAAGTCCCAGTTTGCAATGAAAGTCTCTAAATCTGTGTCTTTAAATCTTGCTAATGCTTTATATTTCTTTTTTTACAACCAGGCTGAAAAAAGGCCTGCCAAAAGAGCAAAGAGAGTTGTGATACCAATAGACAGTACTAGTGGGGATGAAAGTACAAGCACTGAACAAGGTATGTGTAGTTACATGTATGACATTACATTCACTGGTTCTCTCATGACATAATTTTTCTATGTACTGGTATTCCTTCTCGTGTTCATTATCAACAGTCCAAATGACTAAAATGTTTTTTTGTCTTTCTTTCAGAACTTGATCTTGGTCCTGTAGAAGAACAAGAGTCATGTGAAAAAAGTGAAGATCTGAAGGACCTATCTGTACAAAGTGCAGTGCTCATTATAATGTGCTGCTTCGATGTTTTATCAATGCAAAGCATCATCCTTAAGAAGCATTTATATCCTCTGGCTAAAAAGTTGCAAGTAAAACACAGATCACTGGGAAAGTATGCGATGTGTGTACCGCTGTCAACAGCTTTGATTACAAATGGACATGTGAAGGTGATACCTGCAGAAAGTGAAGGGCAGGTTAACTTTATTAGACTCAAACGTGAAAACATAGTAGTCATCAAAAGTGTTGAAAACGATGGATGCTCTACACCTCCACAAAGTGCTTTTGATGGAGATGAAGGAGGAGACACAGATTCTGTGTCTTCAGAATCCACATCTCCTTGATTTATTGTTATGTTCATAACTCATGGACAGTCAGTGAGCTCTAGCTCTGTAAATATTATCATAGGGTCGTTAACGAAAGCTCTTATTCACAGGTTATATATAAGAAATCAGGTGCTGATATACATATCAAAGGCTCATGTATTCAGTTGTTCAAGTTGGTACTGTTAAAGTTTAAGTTGTACTGTTGGTACAGTACAAATAAACGTTGTTGTAAAATAAACAAAGGGTTTCATTGTGATACCAAGACTATTGGCCTCCATACTTTTTATTATTGGCATCCGGAATAAGTGTTTCCATTGTTGGTATACAAAAAAATATATTACCAATGTTGGTTTGTAGTTTTCCGTTGTCGGTATACAAAAATAGTATTACCAATGTTTGTTTATAGTTTTCCGTTGTTGGTATACAAAAATAGTGTTACCAATGTTGGTTTATAGTTTTCCATTGTCGATATACAAAAAATAGTGTTACCAATGTTGGTTTATAGTTTTCCATTGTTGGTGTAACAAAAATAGTGTTACCAATGTTGGTTTATAGTTTTCCGTTGTCGGTATACAAAAATAGTGTTACCAATGTTGGTTTATAGTTTTCCATTGTTGGTGTAACAAAAATAGTGTTACCAATGTTGGTTTATAGTTTTCCGTTGTCGGTATACAAAAATAGTGTTACCAATATTGGTTTATAGTTTTCCATTGCTGGTATATGAAAATAGTGTTACCAATGTTGTTTCCCAGTTTTCCAATATTGGTTTCCTTTTTAGGTTTCCCAACATTGGTATATATAACACTTTACCAACATTGGTATACCATGTTAGGATACCAATGACTCTCCAACAATCTTCCAATAAAATTCCATTCTTTTACCAACATTGGAATCTCTAATATTTTCCTGTGAAAACTATTATTCATGATAGCGACACACAAAAAAATATAAAACAACAGAACATGAAAACGTTTAGATGATAAAATCGCTTCATTTAAGGTAATCCTTTGGAAAATGTTATCAATGAAACAAGCTTGTCAGTTGAAAGCGTTGGTTGAGAGGCTGAGGAAATAACAGTTTCCGATGAAATACCGGCTTCAGTTCCAGTACAACAAGCAAACATAGCCGGTGAGAAATCTGTGCCAGCTGAAAGTTGTCGCATGTCTGATGGCATAGCAAAGATGAAGGAAATCGAGACGCTTTTTGCCTTTCCCGAAGGAGCTGTAGTGCATAATTTCTACAAGTGTACTTCAGACCATTGCCAGCACCTGACAGCCCAGGAACAGTCTCGTCTTAAACCTAACCGTGACAGATTCGTCCACAGTTGGTTATTTGACAAGGGCCTCAATGATTGTAGGACGACTGGTCTGGCTTGGCTAGTATACCAAGAGGGAAAAGGGATGTTCTGCTATTTGTGCAAAAAGCACAATACAGAAAACCAACAGAACAAGTCCAAAGTTTTTAATGCAACGCCAAGCATACGCTTTAAGAAATCGGCCGTTCAGGACCACTTGTCAACCCAGCAACATAAGGATGCTGTCGAGGCTGAAATGCTCGGGAGAGTGTCAGTTTTTCATAAAGAGGTAGAGGAAAGAAAAATTGTGAAAGAGGATGTCATGTTCAACGCCTTCATGGCAGCATACTGGCTCGTTAAGGTATTCCTGGAGGCTAATTTGGTCAATTTTGGACACTTTTTTATGGGATATTTTCTGGACAAATATATAAGTTTACAAGGTCATTTTTACACCAATGATTCATTACTCCCTATAGATTCTAAAAAAAGTTGTCAATGTTTGGAAAAGTTAAAGGAATGTTTGGAATTTAACAAATTTAAGGGTGTGGTCTTTCTCAAGAAATTCAACAAAATCAATGATATGTAAACCACAATTTATTCTTTTGCTCCAAGATTTGGCACACAATTAGAGTAGCAAAAAACTCATCTTTTCACCGCAGTGCGCATTCCAGATGTGATTCAACAAGTTTTAATTGCAAAAAATTCAAATATTTACCTTCTTGAAAAGCAATTTCAAGTCAATCGATTGTTATTAAGCCTTCGAGTGCGCACTGCGGTGAAAAGTTTCCTCTATTTATGTAGTTTAGACCTGCCAAGTTTCAAATCTCTGCGATGTATCTTGTTGGAGAAATTGTAATTTGTATGTACTCGCCTTATGCTTCGTTTGCTTGTTTTGCACGTAAATCAGCCATAAATTTCACAAAATTGCTCACTTTCAATCGCTTTCCCTTTGCTTTTGTGGCAGCCATTTTGTTTGTGTCCACAATACATATTTGCAGCGGTATAACGCTAAATAATCCCCCAAATATGGCTAGAGAGTCCATATTTGTGCATCTATTTTTCCCGCGAAACCAATCAGAAGGTGTGATAATGCGTTCGCTTAGCAACGACACCTCTCGCTCGCCTTCGCAGCGTGTGTGCTCGCGTGTTTACAATCAGTCGATATTCGATACTCATCTCGAACGCTCAAGGAGAATTCCACAGAAAACGATATATACAGTCAAGATTTATAGAGAGATTTATAAGATAGAGATATTTATTTATTACAAAAAGAGATTTATTTATTACAAAGAGAGATTTATTTATCTATGGCAGACAGCGATCCGAAAGGCTGGTCGAAAAGCCTCCACGATTCCCGAGGTTTTGGAGCTGGTTCAAGATCGCGTTTGGACACGGCGAAACTCGAACAAGCGGGTTGGAAGATTCTGCATCGGCAATCTGGAGACAGGGTCCACATTTCTTATGTCGATCCCAAAGGCAAGAAGATTAAAAGTTCTAAAGATGTCGAGCGAAAGCTTGAAGCGGACGGCAATTTGTGCGAATTCCTCAAAGCGGAAAGCGGCGAATTCGCTTCAGAACAATCGGCAAAAGCTGCTAAGTGTGACAAGAAAGACTCCGATGAAGACTACGAACCCCCGTCAAAACAAAGAGCTGTGGATGACAAATCTGGGTGAGTATGTATTCAGAAAGTTATTAGAGGCTGTTAGTATGTGTTTTGTTTATTTTTTAAAAGCGAATTTCCTTTATGTGTCAAGTTTATCAAATACTGCGCACGGCAAAGGTGTGAAATTTTGGTGAAGGAAGTCAACAAATTCAACCCGATAAAAGAAATATTATTCCTCTTTTACAAAAGCCATGGTCTTAACCAAAAGTCTTACATGTTTGTTGGTTTGTCACTTTCCTTCTTTCTTATTTTGCATGTAGAATCAGCATTTCTGAAGGATTTTTTGTTGGAACTACCTCTTCCATTGTGGAGTTCGTGGAAAGTTTCAATGACTTTTTTCGATGTCCATCGAATAATGGCAAGTGTAAAGGTAATAGTTCTAAGCCTGTATAAGAGGATAACACGCCTCACTCTTGTTTGACCGTCACACGTTTTAAAAGAAAGTGGAGGTACATCAAAACAGTTGGTATATACTGTCCAAAAGGTTACTTTCAAATTAGTATTTTTTGTCCAGTCCACAAATGACAAATTATTAAAATTTATCCATTTGAATGCTTCTTTTGCATTGAAACTTTCGGGAAAACCTACTCAATCCAAGTCTTAAACTATCAGTGCATTTCCGTTTTCCATGAAAATTATTTTAATTTTATTTCCAGTTCTCTGTTTATGTTCACCTGACCCCAAACGTCAGGTTTTGAAGGCCTCTTGTTATTACTCCAAGGTGCGGGATTGCAGAGAATTGGCCTCATTGAATAAGAGTAGAGCTTATTGCCTTGATGCTTCGTTCTTAAAGGAATTGAAAAGAATGGAACCAATTTTTTGCAACCCCGCACCTCACTCTGTTATTTGGTGTGTATTACATCATAGGAAAGCTTGTCCTAACTGCATGTGAGAAGAAAGGATATGGAGGGGCAATGATGTTCAACTTCAAGTGCTGTGGCTGTTGGCAAACTGAGGTTGACTACAAGAGCAGCCAACTTGCCCTTGGTTCAAGGAGGCAAATTGTGTCCTTGGCCCTTTCGCTGGCATTTTTTATTAGTGGCCAGGGTTATGCCAGTTACAGGAAGACATTGGGAAGGGGGTTGGGTATGGGTGTAACCTCAGAAAAGCCATTTTTGGAGGTCATTGACCTTGCCCTCCCACACATTAAGGATATTTTGGATGAGATGTGTGATGATGCTAAGCATCAAATGAAACAGATCTCACCTGAACAAATAGGAAGCTGGGCCAGGGCTGTAACATGCTGCGATGGTTGCTGGCTAATAAGGGGTCATTTTAGTCAAAATTGCACCTTTGTTATAAAAAATTACATCACAGGTGCCCTTCTATACTATGGGCATCTGTCAATGAGAGGTGCAGACAGAATTTGCGACGAAGAATTGTGGAAAGGTACTGCCAAGTCCGCAGAGGGCCACCTTAGCCAGAAGCTGTGGGCGAAAGCTAAGGAAGAAGGCATGAATGTGGCAGTCAATTGGCAGGACGCAGACTCTTCATCTGCTAAAGGTTTTAGATATTCATTTGCAAATGAAAACGAGTCAAAGGTTATGTTGTGTGGGGGCCATGTGGGGAGGGCACATGGGAAAAGGTTGGAGGAAATGAGGTCCCTATCTTCATTTAGTAGTACATTTATTGCCTTGCACAAATCAGAATTTCCTACAGTTACATCGGTGAAATGCTGTTGTGCCGGCAAAAAGCATACATTTGTTTCCACAAGGAACAAACCTGCTTGTGGTTGTATTGGTCCCGCATTTATCCAAAATGCCAAGCGCAATCATTACTGTGCTCTAGTCCATGCTGGGACCAGTCCTGAGAAATACCGGGAAACCATGCTGGTGCTTGGCAAATACCACAGCAGGGACAATCATGAATGGGAGGGGGGGTTTTGTTCTTTTCACCCCCTGGTTAAGTGCAGCTGTAAGCAGTGCGATGCTGATGAAAATGGGTTTTATCCTGACATGAAATGCCATGGAGAGCCATATCGCTCTGCTCACCCCCTGACATGTGAATTTCATGGGCTAGCTTATGAGATAGAGTGTGCTCAAAGGGCAAAAAATGCAGAACAGGTGATTGAGCCAGATTTGGGGAAAGGACATTCCAATCTTCCCGAGTCCACATTCAGTGTTTTAACTAAATTTAGGGCCAAGGACACAAATCTTCACCAGAAGCATTATCAAGCTTCGACGAATCTCGGTCTAATACAAGCAAACATGACCTGGTGTTTCAAAACCAAGGGTCCAGAATACCACTGGATAGTGGACTTATATTCAAGAATGGGCCTTCCAGTCCTCAGTGGAATTCAGGAATTGGTATGTTATTGATTGTGTTACATGCTAGAATACATTGTATTTTAGTTTTACAAGACAGTGAGGTCTAAAAACCGCAAACACATAAGATACATTTGGAAAACAGGTGTGGTACACGTAATCTAGAAAACCATAGTGCACCCACTCTCTGTTGTATCTATTCCTTACAGCTTGAGCTCTTATTGAATCATGTCAGTAGGTTTTGAAATTGACATCATCAAGGGCAGATAAACTTTGACTTGTTACCATGTGCACAGCCATCGCTAAAAACTGTTTTTATCTTTTTTTCAAAAGTGTCAACACGATAATGAAGAGAGAATGAAGAGGTTAGAACGGTACAAGACAGATGCAGGAATAAGGAAAAGAGTGCAAAGGAAGATAAATCGCGCAGAGGAGCAAGCATTAAGGTAAATATTAGTTTTTTTCTGCAGGTTCAAGTAAGATGCTTGGCTTGAACCGGAATTGATGGCTGTAGTTGTTTATAGAAACAGGGACTTGGTGACTGGAAATTAATCAGTTGCATTCAGTTGCACAGATCAGTATAGAGCAGTTTTCATTGATTGTCCTAAAACCGATTCATAGTCTCTCACCAATAGAAACAGTCAAGTAACTCAGTAATGAACCAATCAGAGATTTTTTGGTCATTCACAAACCATAGCAATGTAAAACCAATCAGAGATTTTTTTGTAACTCACAAACCATAGAAATGCAAAGCCAAAGCACTTGCAAAATTTCTTTTAACACTCAATTGAAAACTGCTCTATTTTGATGTTATAATTTTGTTGCATAGGAAAAGATATGTGAAGACATGCCAAATACGCCATAGTTATGGGGAAGACGAAGAGGAAACTGAAATTGTCGAGAGTGAGGCGATTTCGCTAGCAGAGACTGCCATTGAGGAGGGAACCGCTCAGGCTGAAATTTCAACAGCCACAGTTGATGCTCCAGAAAATGCTGTAGTATCTCTTGGGGGCAAAAAATGCAAATGGTGTAATAGCACGACACACAGTCGCAAATCGCATAAGGATTGTCCTCACAATCCCAAAAACCTTTCATAAATCGAATTCAAAAAAATTAAAAATGAATTGAAGCTTGTAATACACCGAATGCAAATATGGCCGCCCGACAATTTTTTGCTTGGACAGGTTCTCAAGAAAAGAAAAGCAATTGGATAATGATAAAGATCATACAAATTGTTAAAATTTCAGTGAGCCATAACTTTACAACTGTTAATCAAAAAACGCTCAAACTTTACAAGATGATACACTTAGCAGCATGTGTTTGCATGATATCATTAATTTCTATGAAAACTTGGCCAACCAAAACATTGCCTGACCGCCATACACTAGTATCCCGATAACTCGAACCTCCAGGCGAGAGGAAAACTTGGTTTGAGATAGCGAAGGTTCAAGTTATCGAGGGTAAATTTGCAAGTAATCTTTAGCCAAGGGAAAAAAGTTTGGTTCGAGTTAGCGAGAGGTTCGAGTTATCGAGGGTTCTAGTTATCGGGATTTCACTGTATTTGCATTCAGACTATAACTGGTCATTTCAGTCAACAGAACTGTGCTTCAGCCAGTGTTTATCCATTTCAAAGTGATAGTCATCAGAAATAAATAGCAAACCCAGTGGCTGGTGTATTTAAAAAATTCTTTGGGTAGTTTTCTGCAGTTGTGCTTTTACAGAGCAATCTTGTTTGCATAGTTAATGAAATCTTGGGAATGTAGTAGTCAGTCATTGGGTCTGCTCTAACAAGATCATAAGTGCAGCCAGCCATTATTATCAAAGAAATGGTTTCATATATTTCTGATTGTCTCAATAGTTTTTTTTACATGTCACTGTTTTCATAAGTAAAAATAAGTACACATTTTGAAAATAGTATTGATAATAACAAACAATAACAAAAATGTCAATACCAATGTTTTTGGTACAAAACTTTACACTTTCATCCAATATCATTCATGTGTGGCTCCAGAAGATCTTCATACATCCATCTAAGGGTTTTTTTGGTTTAACCCCCCCCCCCCCCCCCCCCCCCCCACCCCCCCTCAAAGCAATCCAGGTTATCGTAATACATGATATATGTTTTATGTTTCTGCCCATCTTGTGTCATCTTCCAAGGAAAAATTAAGTATGAATATTTTCTGGAACCGCACAACAACAACAAAACATAAATAAATTTACAATGCTATTTTATTTCTATTTTTGCCCTGGCCATTTGGCTTCCTTGAGGTCCCTCATTGTAACCTTGTAGACCTATAACACAAAATAAATGCAATTAGAACTGACAACACTGGATGTGACATGGAGGAGTCCCACAAAAGCTTATAAATGCTACTCGAAAAATGAGAAAAAAAATAAATTGAAAATCCTCAAATACTCGGGTGCCTTGTGGAAAACTGCCAATTTTTTCATCCTTTAATTTGGGAAGTTATAAAGATACTTTTTTGGGGGTGGATGGAGGAGTTGTTCCTTATTGATAAGCCCAAAAAAAACACTCACTGCACTTGTTTGAGGGTTCGGGTAATCCCGCAGGTTCTGGTCAATTCTGTCCCGAATAGCGGTCTTGAGGCATTCGGGATATACATAAGTTGGTAGCGCCTTTCCCCGAAATTTCCCCGCGCCAACTCTGTTTCCAAACTGTTGGAGGAATAACAAAGCGGCATTAGTAAGTTCAGGGTTACATGAAATATACTATGTTTGATTGTTTACAAGTTTATGCATTTGTATGGATGAGAAGCCGATCGGGACAATCATGACAAGCTGGCAATGTGAGACACGCATGAGACCAAACAGAAAAACGGCCATGTAATTGTGTTCATACCTAGTCTGTTATAATTGTACGTAAAAAGAAAATTTGTTGGGTTCCGTTTTGTATTGCAAAAAGAAGAGAGCGAAGTCTTTGAAGTACAATAAACAGAATAAACCGCACACGAGACCCGCCACGTGGAACAACAAAGCGACGAACAGTATGCACTATAAATCAGCTCGCATCATAAGAGGAAGGAAAGGTAGCTTAAATATAATTGCAATCGTTTTCCAGGAATCCATAGAAACGTTTCAAAATATAAATCTGCAAGGGAACTTACCCACAAGATACCAAAAATACGGCGGTAAAATCGCCTTCGGCCTTCTTCCGCCGTCTCATTTTCCTTCAGGGCAAATGCGCGGATCAGCCCCGCGAGGCCAGGAGGACATCCTTGGAAACTAGAAGTCAAACATATTTGATTAACAAAGCTAATAGATGTAGAGTACAGGAAAAAAACAATGCAACTATATAAAGGAAATTCATTTACCCGCTCTGTTTAAAAGCCGCATCCAGCTCGCCGATCGTTCGTTCTGCCGCCATAATCATTGAAAGAGGGTTTCAAATGTCAGACGAGTAGGTTTTATATTGCGCGAGTTGTCAACACAACCATCCTTGGGGAGTTCCACAGCAGGAGAAAAACTGTTTTCGGCGCAGTATGGCGTCGTATTTTTCCCGCTAAATCAGCCCTAGAGACGAAAATTTACTCGTCCATTTCTCGAAAACGTTTTGTTATTTTGACCTGAAATTTGGCATACAGATTCCTTTTAAGATAAATTTTGAGCTGTGAAAAAATCACACAAATCGGAAACAGTCACTTTAGCCTCCAGGAATACCTTAAAGAGGAAATTTCAAATAGAAAGTTTTCATCCTTGGTTGAGCTGCTAACATTGCTTGGTCTCGATCACATGAAGCATTTTCAGTATACTGCTCAGGGTTCCATCAGGGCAATTTTTTTGGCACTGGGCGCTGCTCTTCAAGACAAGTTGTTGGAAAGGGTGAAGAAAGCACACTGCTTTGGGCTTCTCAGTGATGAGGTCACGGATGTATCTGTTCTGGAAATGCTTATTACATTCATTCAGTACTTTGACAACAAAACAGGGAATGTTGAGACGAGATTCTTGTTTGTTGAAGATGTTTTGAAAAACTCCTCATCAGCCAATGCAGAAACCATCTTTTTAGTCCTTACATCTCAGCTAACCAAGATTGGTTTAGAGGTCAAGAACTGCAGCTCCTTAGTTTCTGATGGTGCAGCTGTGATGACTGGTGTACGTGGCGGAGTAGCAGCTCGTTTAAAGGAAGTAAATCCTCGCTTAATTTCATTGCACTGCTTGTGCCACAAGCTCGCATTGGCCTGCACAGATACCAGCGCACAGATTGAATACATCAATAATGTTGAGCTCTGGCTAAGGCAGCTTTGGAAATTATTTGATAATTCACCAAAGCGGACTGCAATGTACTTGAAAGTACAGATCAGTTTGAAGTCTCTAGTGTTGTCTGATAAGAGCAAGAAAGTTGTAGCTAAGAAGTTCAAGAAGTGCCAGACAAGGTGGTTGTCATTTGATGTTGCAACACGGGCCATCCATGATGATTTTCTGGCATTACTGCAGACGTTGAGACAGCTAAAAGAAAGTGATGCAGTAGCATGTGGCCTTCTCAGCAAGATCAATTCTTCCAAATTTATTGGAACCATATATATCCTCAAAGAAATTCTCCCTGTTCTTTCCTCTCTAAGCAAGAACTTTCAGCGAGGACAGGTGAACTTTTCCCATATTCAGCCCTCCATCAGTTACACCATCCACAAGTTGACGGACATTGCAGACTCCAAGTCTCCAATAGCAGCACTCAAGAAAGATCTAGAGGGACGTCTGTCAACCTCCGAGCTACACTTGACCGATGCTCAAGAAAATCAGCTTTCAGGTCTTCTAGTCAAGTATGTAGCAGCCCTAAAGGAGAACATCCATCGTAGGTTTGATGGCGACCTTCCTATTGTCAGTGCCTTCTCCATCTTTAATCCTTTGACCTTGCCACAGCCAGGATCTGGTGCTTTTAAAGAACATGGAACAAGGCAAGCTAAGACACTAGCAGTCCATTTCTTTCAAGGTGATGATGAAGAGAAGGCAAAGCAAGAGCAGCTGCTTGCGGAGTGGGAGAAGTTGAAGTTCGACATGCATGCTTGGAAGCAAGACATACCAGAAGAGGTGAAGGAGAGCCACCTAGAAACAGCGACAGAATGGTGCCTGAAACGTCTTACTTCCCTCAAGACAACATACAACAGTGTGTTTCCTGCCCTTGCAAACATCGCTGAAGTGTGCCTGTCAATGCCTGTGTCAAATGCATGGCCAGAACGAGGGTGTAGTGCCCTGAAACAAGACCTGTATCAAGACTAGGCTGAGGAACAGACTTGGTGTTGATATGCTTCAGTCTCTTCTGATGATATCCATCAATGGGCCAGGGCTTGGAACACCTGAATATGAAGAACTGATTACAGCAGCAGTAGAAAAGTGGCATAGCCAAAAAAAAAGAAGAAAGATGCCAAAGCACGTCCGTGACACTACAGCCTCAACACTGCTACAGATGGATACCACTGAAGTATCTGACGCATGTGTACAAACAGACACTGTTGATCTTCAGCTGGTTTCTGATGATGGTTCTCATGGATCAGAGGTGGAGATTGCTAGTGCTGCCCTGAACCTGACTGCTGATGCTAACTGCCAAGAAGCAGACTCTGATTACGACAGTGAATGTGATGATGATATAATTTTTTAGCTACTGTATCTCACTCTGTAGTCAAATGACAGAAATTGTAATTAACATTAATTCCTTGAAGTGAGCATGACAGATTTTAAAAAATTAAAAAAAGTAACAAATGAGTCAGTTAACTCATAGTTTTTTACCAGGCTCCATTTCCATATACAATTAAGACTGAAAATGTAACAAAAATGCCGAAAATTGCATCTGAGAGGTAGCAAAATTCAAAAATTTTCTCCTGAGATGCTAACTGCCACGAAGAAGCAGACTGATTATGACAGTAAATGTAACGATGTTGATAATATAATTTTCTAGCTATCTCACTCTGTACAGTGAGAATCAGGTGGATCAGAGTTGAAGACAGATTTTCAAAAAATTAAAGAAAGTAACACATGAGTCAGTTGTCTCACAGTCTTTGACCTCAATTTTCATGTAGAATTACGACTGAAAATGTGCCCAAAATGCAGGAAAATTGCATCTGAGAGGTAGTAGGCATGTCGCTTCGCGACATGCTAAGCGTGCTGCGCGCGCATAATATCATTCAGCCGCCTACTTATCCTCAATCAGACGTCTACTTTGAAATCTAATGACAACCCTATATGAGTTGACAATTCAGTTATATAGTGTAAGATCGGCGGAGCCCTTCCTCATTGCAGAGGGACAAAGAGCCACCAGAAATGGCTTTTTACGTTGCAAATTACAACTCAAAATCAGCGAGACAGCCCAATTTTCTCATAGCCCGAGATACATGCTGACGGCGGTAATCCACGTTGTATCGAGGCAGGGTACTGGGCCTAAAGCTTGAGAGGTCACTCAGCCGTGGATTTCCCGCGCTGCGTTCGAACAAGAAAAGGTGCTCATAGCTCATTTTGTGTTTACATAATAAGCTTTTATTCATCTTCTTGGATTTATGCTGAAACGATGCTTCCCAAGAGACGTCAACAAGCCTGGGAAGAACTTGAGGGACAGATGCGAGTAAAGAGGACAAGGATCAATGCAATGGGACAACGAGGCAAAGCTGGAGCGGCACCCCATGAACTTGTTGTTCAGAGGCTGGCAGCGGAGCCGGACAATAAACAAACCTACAGACCTGTTCAACCAAGAGAATTTGTTCCTTTTGAATTTGGGGAACTAACGCTTACCAACCTCAAGAAGGCCTGCGCTGCCCATTTCAATCTCCCGGCCAGCACATGCGACGTTTTAGTCTCGAACAAAGGCCCATCCTGTACCAACATTAATCAAATACCTCATCGCAAGGACAAGGTAAGAAATCTTGAGACTCAATTATTTCTTTTGGTCTGTTTCATACGTTATTTAATTCCATCATGTCTCTACAACTTAATTCATGGCAAAAAAAATCATAAATGAGCGTTAATTTTACTCAAGGTCATAACAAAAAAAGACCTCAAAAGGGGGAGGGGGGGGGGGTGGTCATCTAAAAAACGAAACATTAATCGCTTCAGATCTACACTGCATGATACAGGCCACCCACAATGCGAGAATCCATTGCAGACAATAAGACGACTATTTAGAAAGAATCGAGGTGGGATCGTTTGTGGCTGTTAACTTATTTAATTACGACAAGATCCCACTCATTGGAAAGATTCTTAAAGTTAACACAGACAGCATTAAGATCCATAACTGGAAAGGATCCCTTTAAAGCAAGTTTTCAAAGCAAGGCAAGAGAAGATATCTACAATTAAAGGAGTGCATTCTGTGAATGACATGTTGGAACAGCTTCCTTGTTTTAAACATGAAAAAGTGGTAAGTAGGCATTATGTTAGGGTTAGACTTCTTACATGTACACATTTGTCACTATGGTAGCTGCCAATAATTCAGTTTACTAAGAAGACAGATTATTCTTTAATTCTCCTACTTGCTTCACCCACTTCTAGTTTTACTTTAGGCAATATATTCTGCAGTCAAGATGCAATAATGTTGGCTGTAAAACGTGATTATGCCCCGCAACAGCCAAGAGTGGTTAACCATTTTACTTTTCAAAACAAATTAATGCGGTGGCCAAAAAATAAATGGACAGTAGTAGTAGTAGTAGTAGTAGTAGTATACATGTACAAGAAAAAAGTAAAGAGGAACATTTTTTATCATAGTCAACCACGTGGCTGCTTTATAACAAGCAAATGTAAATTCAAAGCATAATTTCCCATATCGTTGTCAAAATGTTAAGAAATTGGAAACTTTTGACGTCCAAAGTTCTGCTTCTGCTCAGTAATTTTTTTTTATTTCTTGCATGTCGACTTTGCTCTATCCAAAGTACATTTTACGTGATTCAGCCAACATTGTACTTTACCATAAACAAGGCCTGGTTTGAGAGCCCATCTACATATTTTCACTAGATGTACATGTATGTCATATTATAGCTGGAGAATTACTGCACTGCCCCCATTTGAGTGACTACAAGTTGCCCATATTTAGTCATTGTACTCATTGAACAAATATCAAGGATTGCCTAAACAATACCGTTTTATTTTTCTGATATTTTCGGTCAAAAAGCCCTTCTTAAGTTTTCATAATTGTTCTGTCATGGCTCTTTGTTATCCTAAAGATGTTAAATCCAACCAATTGGTCAAAAATCTCTGTGGCATATGATAACATGTGCATTAAGATGGTCTCCGGGCAGCAAAGCATTTACTTCTGTCTCCATAGAACAAGGCGTGGATTTCTGTGAACAAAATTATAGACAGTCTTCATCTGAAGAATCATAAAGACAAGGCATGCAAGTGAAAATACAATCCCAGCTGTTTAAAAGAAGATATGCCTAATCCAAACACTATGGCAGCACAACAGACCTTTGTGTGGCTGTCACGCTTTAAAAAGATTTTGTATGCAATGCCAAGGATACATCATCTGTTCTATCTCCATTGTATGGTCAAACATCGAAACTGTTATACTGTTAAGTGCTACAAAACTAACAAAAAACCTTTGCTTCCAAAGGCTCATGGAAAACTAAACTGATCTTTTTGCGCGTGCTCTTATTTACTGGTACACGTTTGTGTTTATAACAGTTGACTGCATTGTAAAATATTAATGAATATTAATGTCTTTGTTAAATTTGATCCAACTTAATGATTTTCTTAAAGTGCCCCTGTGAACAAATTTGATTTTCATGTACTATTAGACTTTCTTACTCATCTTGCCACATTTCAATCCATTACAAACATCAGAAGTCATTATTTTTTTAACATTTATTTCTTAGAATTTACGGCCACCATTAATTAACCTTGTTCCAAGGCTTGGTTGCGAATGGGAGAAAGTGACGTCAAAGACTCAAACATACCTCACGGGTTGAATTATATTATCGTTCGCAGAAGAAAAGGCACTAGAAAAGCATGGACCTTTCGAGTCTCCCAAGCACAAGGAGATGGAGGCAATGGCAAAAGAAATCCGCATCATTTTTCGCCAAGCTGAATTTGCTAAGAAGCTGATCCTCTGTGTATGGGGTTTGAAAGAATAGTGACAACTTTGTATTCAACGTTGAAGATGATATGCACAACTTTCTGGCCATGAATGAACAGTGCAAAATGGAATGTCCTCTATCCTCCAAGGTTGCAAAGAATGCTGGGGTCTAAATGATTCATTTGAAGGCAAATACACAGAAGATTACCAAATGTTGATTAACGATACTGGTTCACCTAACAGGATTTTAATGACTGCTCATTGTTCCATAGATATGTCCTCCAGCCAATTCCTGACTACGTCAGATGGTATTTGAGTATTAAATGCACTACATGCCCTACGAGCAGCGGCGGGACTTTGTTAATGGTCCATGGGGCATTTCAGACTTATTTTTTTCTGTCCAGGCTTCTACATCTTAATTTTCTTTGCATTCCAAGCATGCCCCCATCACATTCTTACAAGTGTCAGCCTTCTGACTTGGTGTTCAGTAGAAGTAGTACAGAAATCACTATCAAAAAAGGCAGAGGACGTTGAAGAAAGCTACAATGATTGCTTAGAAAGACAGCGTTGGAGGCAGCATCCCTTGTTTGCTGAAAAAGGGGAAATCCTTGAAACAAAATGCAAAAAGAACAGACTAGAGTGCTGTGTAGAAAGTGTCTCCTTGTTAAGCGCCTCGCGTTAAAAGAGTGATCAAGCCTGCCACCTGCAATTGACGAATATGACAGTGACATGTCATCAATACCTTGTTGTATTCTCCTGTGGTCGCAACTTCCAAGATATGCCGCGGTAGGTCGAGAAATTCATCCAGAGTCGAGTCCCAAAGCTACTTCGTTTCCAGGCGGCCATTTTTCCAGTTCAACGAGCAACGAGCCAAATTAGTAAACGAAGTACAACACCTAACTCGCTTCATTGAGAAGTTGCAGGCAGCTACTAAAGATGAAAAATGGCCGTGAACTTACCAAAAATCGTAGATAATTCATATTGGACCCTTTATTGCAAATCAACCAAGCAAAATGAGATCGTCACAATGACGTTTCCAGTAAACTCGAGCCTTCAGTGTTTTAGAACAGCAGCACTTTCAATGGTAACTTTAAATATGGAGTCACGAAATCCTATGGGGCGTGTGAATGCAGAAAATCGCTCAAAAACGTAAAAATTCTCAGGAGTGAATGGGTTAAAAAATCCAAAAAATTACACAATTAAGTCTAACAAGATATCAATAAATAATATTGTGTTTTAAGACTGATCAAGTGAAAAAAAAAGACATACATTGTGTAATGTCACTAATGTCTTTCAATTATAGTAGCCTACTCATAGGAACTATGGACACTTCACAATTGAAAAATATACAAATGTTAAACTATTATTCCACTTCTTAATTATAAACAGAAGCAATATGTTATGATGACGCATGTTACCTCAAGAAATTTAGCTGCAGTCGCACACGTTCTTCCCTTACTGCAACATTAAAGAGAATGGCTGCCATGGAGATGGTGTGTGACAAATTTCATTTTAAAAATCATGTGGATGCCTGGTGCAAGAAGAACTGCAACCCATACAACGCTGATCACCTCCAGGTAATCATTTGTTTTTCAAATTTGTAAAAATGACAACAACTGACATTAATTCATTAAATATACATTTTTATTAACAGAATTACTGGATAATTTTTTACCACTGTCACAGTATACAACCCTCCAAAAATTATTAATTATAATTAATAGTGACATTTAGGAAAACTGCTAGTCGAATAAATGAGTTCAACCCACATGGACAGACTTTCGAATAAAATTACTCATTTTAGAAAATCTCATAATATCTTCTCATTAGTAACTCCTTCATAGCAAAAATATTATGAACAACACAACAATAATGACTATCCTTTCTGTTCATGTCCACGCGGTTGTCAAGATTTGCTCCAATCACAAAACATGAATTGATGGAGATTTTTATTCTTAATGTTGTACATATTAGATAGCCGAACTCCTTGGTAAAAGTTTTTCAACTGTAAGTTAAAGGTGCACCATTAGAAGTTATGCAAGAGAAGCATAATTACAAATAAACACTCCATGTAACATTTTTTTTCAGCCTGGGACATTTGGGGAAAAAAATTCATGCAATCTGTGGAACAGGTCTGAATATTTGTTTTTGCTGATCAACTGCTTGAACTTTTTATTTTCTGGAGAAATTCTCTTGCAAGAATTGTTGACTCCCCGCCTTTCAATTGAACAGTTTTATATTTTTAATAGACAGCTATAAATGATCAAAAACAAACTTGTTTATAAACATTTTTCATTAGCACATGTATTATATTAAAAACTATAATCCAATTCAAAAATTGGGTGCTATACATGTTTGCTGTTGCAATTCGATATTGGGCCATTCGATTGAGAAAGGTGGAGTCTTGTACAGCCGGTATTAGATGGTGTAGGAGCGAATGGGTTAATAAAATGAAATTCACGGACCGTGGTTTCCTGAATATGGCCCATCTGTTCAGTTTACGAATTGACACTCCGTATGGATCAACGAACCGTTTTGGGTACACACAGATGAACGAAATACACGAAAATATTCTAAGTCCCTTTAATGAGATGCAATTCACAGACTGTCTGTTCAGTTTACGAACCTTACACTCCATATGGATCGATGAACCGTTTTGGGTACACACGGTTCAACGAAATACACGAAAATAGTCCCCATAACTTACGGACCGTGGTTTCTTGAATAAGGACCGTCTTTTCAGTTCACGAACCGTATGGATCAACTCTTAACGTAACTGTGCGTGTATATTGGACAACCTTCCCCCAAGGAGCAGGCAGTTTGAATAACATAACATCTTTTTACTTGTAAGAGGATGCTTACTAATTCTTCATGTTTTGTTCTTTTAAACACAGTACCAACTGGAAAACCAGGAATTGTTCAGCCCACGCTAAACAAGATTGATGCAGAAGCCTTGAAAAGAGATCTCAAGAAGTTTGAGGATAATTATCCTGATAGAGTCTCAAGGGTATGGGCGCAGTGGCTGCAGGACCTTTACAAACTACTTAAGTTACCTATTGAGTGGGTATGGCTATTGGAACTTCTTGAAATGCCCCAAAGTAAGGCCATCGATTGAAGATGTGACTTTCCCTAGTAATTTGCAACCCATGCGTGACAAAGAAACAGAGGCAACTCAACAGGTGCATTTTCTTTGTGAAATTGAATTAGTCACTTACAGCTGTAAGTAAGAACGGTAGAATGCTTGTCTACAGTCGTATCAAAGCATCATATAGTATAGTATGCACATGTCCTTGAAAACCCCAATATATTGATGTTTCGTTGGACATCATAAATAATAAAATTCAAGGATAAGTAGAGTGTATTAGGGTCTTGTTCTGAGATATGCACTAGATACCTGTAGTGATTGAAGTTGATGCAGCTGTATGTGACACGTCCTGCACACTCAGCTAGGATCAGCAGTGTTGGATCCTGTGCATGTACCATCTTTCATTATTTATAAACATAAATGTAGTTGGTGTATGATTTCCATATCTATAACTACACAATTGCTAAATTAAATGAAGACTAGGCCAGATTAACCGAGTTAAACATGCTTTTGACACAACCACCTTAACTATTACAATTAATGCCTACGTCTTAAGCTATTATTATTGCTATATTATATTATTATAGCTATATTATTGCTGTAATGTTTGGAGCAACACCTCAGAGCACAACCTGAGTACAAAGCCATACAAAATTTTGTGGCCCACATCGTTAGCAATTCAAGGAAATATGACAATATTTCCCCTATCCTTAAAGATTTAAAATGGCTACCTGTAAGACAGTAGTTGTATTATCTCCACGCAGTAATGGTCTTTCAATGCATGACTGGGTGTGCACCAGCCTCTATTTTCTAAATATATTCCAAGAGTTACCACCAAGGGTACAATGAGGAACTGCCAGATGCTAAATATTCCTTTGTATTGAACCGCAACAGGACAAAGAACTTTCTATTTCAGGACAGTTAAACTTTGGAACTCATTGGACTCTACCTTTACGTTGAAACCGACACTAAAGGACTTCAAACGTTGCCTAAAGAGGAGCCTAATCTCAATTGCCTTTTTCTTTTATTAATTAATGATTAATTAATTATCAATTAGTTACCTATTTACTTGCTAATTAGCTACTTTATTCACTCTTTATTCTGAAAAGCCCTTTTGGCACGAATAAAGTAAATATGTATGCATGAAAATGAAGAATAACTGCTCTTTAATCCTCAATCAGCTGATGTTACCATTCCTTTAGAAGTGTTATTTTTTCCACATTCCGTTTCCTCTAAGTTTTGTTTGACTTCTTACTTAAACTACATGTTCAAAAGCTGTAAAGCCTTACTTGGTTAGATCGTGATTAACAGGGTTTGCATTTAATCGCTTCAGATCTACACTGGATGATACAGGCCACCCACAATGCGAGAATCCAGTGCAGACAATAAACGACTATTTAAAAAGAATCGAGGTGGGATCGTTTGTGGATGTTAGCTTGTTTAATTACGACAAGATCCCAGTGATTGGAAAGGTTCTCAAAGTTAACACAGACAGCATTAAGAACCATAACTGGAAAGGACCCCTTAAAAGCAAGTTTTCAAAGCAAGGCGAGAGAAGATATCTACAATTAAAGGAGTGCATTCTGTGAGTGACATGTTGGAACAGCTTCCTTGTTTTAAACATGAAAAAGTGGCAAGGAGACATTATGTTAGGGTTAGACTTCTTACATGTACACATTTGTCACTATGGCAGCTGCCAATAATTCAGTTCAATTCAAATGGTGGTGCTACAATTAATTACAAAAAAAACAAACTGCAATATTGCGTTTCCGTTAGCACTTCATTTTTTTTACAACGATGGCTGAAGTAGTCATTCTTTCTATAGTCTGCTACTAAGAAGACAGATTATTCTTTAATTCTCCTACTTGCTTCGCCACTTGTAGTTTTCCTTCAGGCAATATATTCTGCACTCAAGATGCAATAATGTTGCCTGTATAACATCATATGCCCCGCAACAGCCAAGAGTGGTTAACCATTTTACTTTTTAAACCAAACTAATGAGGTGGCCAAAAAATAAATGGACAGTAGTATATATGTGCAAGAGAAAAGCAAAGAGAAACATTTTTTATCATAGTCAACCACATGGCTGCTTTATAACAAGCAAATGTAAATTCAAATTTTCTTTATCCAGGAGAACTTCTTTACAAAATGCACAGATTGTACAAAGTACAAAGAGCAGAGGGAGAAGACAATGGATAAGAAGGTTTGAGCTGAAGTATATGGAACTGGTTTGATAAGTGCTTCCTTAACGAGATGTGTGTTGTACAATGTGCAACTGTTTACTGAATTGTTAAGACAGCTCGAAAAAGTTTTTTTTTGGTGTGCCCAGACTGGGTTGGAATTTACGGGGAAGCGTAATTTCCCATATTGTTGTCAAAATGTTACGAAATTTGAAACTTTTGATGTCCGAAGTTCGGCTTCTACTCAGTAATTTTTTTTATTTCTTGCATGTCGACTTTGCTCTATCCAAAGTATGTTTTACGTGATTCAGCCAAGATTGTACTTAACCATAAACAAGGCCTGGTTTGAGAGCCCATACTACATATTTTCACTACATGTTCATGTATGTCATAATATTATAGCTGGAGAATTACTGCACTACCCCCATTTGAGTGACTACAAGTTGCCCATATTTAGTCATTGTAGTCATTGAACAAAAATCAAGGACTGCCTAAACAATACCTTTTTATTTTTCTTATATTTTCGGTCAAAAAGCCCTTCTCAACTTTTCATAATTGTTCTGTCATGGCTCTTTGTTATCCTAAAGATGTTAAATCCAACCAATTGGTCAAAAATCTCTGTGGCATATGATAACATGTGCATTAAGATGGTCTCCGGGCAGCAAAGCATTTACTTCTGTCTCCATAGAACAAGGCGTGGATTTCTGTGAACAAAATTATAGACAGTCTTCATCTGAAGAATCATAAAGACAAGGCATGCAAGTGAAAATACAATCCCAGCTGTTTAAAAGAAGATATGCCTAATCCAAACACTATGGCAGCACAACAGACCTTTGTGTGGCTGTCACGCTTTAAAAAGATTTTGTATGCAATGCCAAGGATACATCATCTGTTCTATCTCCATTGTATGGTCAAACATCGAAACCGTTATACTGTTAAGTGCTACAAAACTAACAAAAAACCTTTGCTTCCAAAGGCTCATGGAAAACTAAACCGATCTTTTTTCGAGTGCTCTTATTTACTGGTACACGTTTGTGTTTATAACAGTTGACTGCATTGTAAAAATGGCCTATTGAACTAAATTAAATTACACCTTGTTTATGAATATTAATGTACTTGTTAAATTTGATCCAACTTAATGATTTTCTTAAAGTGCCCCTGTGGACAAATTTGATTTTCATGTACTATTGGACTTTCTTACTCACTTGCCACATTTCAATCCATTACAAACATCAGAAGTCATTATTTTTTTTAACATTTATTTCTTAGAATTTACGGCCACCATTAATTAACCTTGTTCCAAGGCTTGGTTGCGAATGGGAGAAAGTGACGTCAGTAGTTATACAGGGCAAGGTAGGGAGTGGTCAAATTTCCCTAACCACGCCCAATAGGGGATTTTGACTAGAATTTTTTTTACATAGGGGATTTTGACTAGAATTATTTTTCAATAACGTTTTTTTGAATTTTTTTGGGAATTTTTTTTTTCAATTTTTGAGTTATATAGGTGATTTTGAATATCACATTTTTTCAAAATTTTTTTTCAAATTTTTTGAGGAAGTAGTCAAATTCCCCTAACCACGCCCATTAGGGGATTTTGACTAGAATTTCTTTCAAATTTTTTTAATTTTTTTTTCAAACTTTTTTTGGATTTTTTTTCAAATTTTTTTGAATTTTTGTTTCAAAATTTTTTTGAATTTTTTTCTTCAATTTTTTTCAAATTTTTTTTGGGAATTTTTTTTAGTGAATGTCTCAGTCAAACTGGTGGTATCCCCCCAACATTCCATTGTGATGACATCACAGTTATCCCCCCGCAAGAGTATCCCCAGCACGGAAAGAATAGAAGCCCACACAAGGATGAAAGTTCAATAACAAGTTTTAATGAAAATCATCAACAAGAAAAACTTACAAGGATTAACGTTTTCTTCTTCTTTTCTTGAGTAACTTTCCAATCGGGGTTCGAGCAAAACTTATCTGGATGTAATGGCATTCAAAGCGATAATCATCGAGCATTGAATAATTATTTATGCAGAAAATAATTCAAGCAAACACTTCATAATGAGACCGGGCAAAAAATTCAAAGAGAGACATTTTCCGCGAAGACCATGTTGTAAATCTTTCTCTTTCGATTCTATCGCATGTTAGAGCGAAAATCAGCTTGACTCACCTCTCAGGACAATCGGTGAATGAAAAAAAAATAGTTTGACTTCAATGCTTGCAGAAAACTTGTTTGAAAGAAGAGAAAGTATTTTTAACAAAGCACATTTTCGTCGCATGACGAATCGAGCAAAGACAAACAAACTACGAACCTGCGGAGAGATTTTGCAGTGAAAAAAAATCCCTTTCCTTCGCCGAAAAGGATGTCCTTTTTCCAAAGCCACCTCTCTTAAACCTTCCACGAAGAGAGTTGTCCGACTTTTTAGCGATGAACCATCTTTGTTTTCACGCTGTGAAAAAATTTTTCTTGTCCTTCTCGGAACAGTGTTTTCCTAGAAAAACCCGACTTACGGCATCACTCGGTTCCAGACCACACCAATAAAAAAGTCTGAAATAAATTTTCTCATCCCAAGTTTTTGCAATAATCTTGCATCTTCTTTCTTCTTCCGAGCAACTCATTTGGCTTTGCGTTGTAAGTGAATGAGAGAAGAATGACGGTGGGAGGTTTTCTTTTTTATAGAGGACGAGGTGGCGTCAGCTATCGCGCACTATCGTTCCCTATCGTTCCCTCATCGTTCCTAGCGTTCCTTTCCAGTCCTCGCGCGGATTTTCCACCCCTTTTAAAGGTAATGCATGTCATTCATTTTTTCTGAAAAGATGGCAAGATTGCTTCTTGGAGATCTTAGCTCTCGACTGAATGTGGGTCCTTGGACCATTGAGAGTATCGATAGACAACTTGGAATTCTCCCTGAAGGTTGTTGGTTTGAAAGGAATGAGGATGAGAGGAATTGGAATCTATTCAAGGAATATCACACAATTACTGGTTTGAACAGAAACCGTTTGGAACGTTCAATTCATTTTTTCTGGGAGTGTCTGGAAGATAAAGAGAACCGCTTTCTCTACCCCGGTGATGAACTTTTGGTTTTCGATCAATATTTCAAGAGGAGGTTTTTCCCTTTGATTATCAAGAATTTTTCCTGGTGTCTCAATGAGTCAACTTAGCCGATTGGCAAGATCTGTTTTCTGGAGTTAAAAGACATTGTCGCAAAGCGTCAACAGCTACAAACTTCAAAGTGGGAGCGTATCGTTGATTATTTCCTGCAGATTGAACGAATGGAAAAGTGGTGCAATGAAGATTAAGCGAGACATTTTTTTTATTTTTGAACATTTTATTTCATGTAATTTTTTTACAACGTGTTGATTAAAGATGTTACAATGAGTTTATTGCAAGAAACGTTTCCATCCAAACAAATGATCCATTTCATCATGGGTGAAATTAGGGGTATTAGGGTATTAGTATTTTATTGTTGTTTCAATGTTTAAATGTAAACTAGGCATACCTATCGATAGAGTGCCAACGAGGAAATGATTTTGATTTGTGTGGCAACGGAATTATGTTTTTGACAGTTTGGTGGCCCTTTGACCACACTCACCGAAGAAATAAAAAATGTCATGCTTTGATCGGCTCACTGAAATCAAACTCGCTGTAATGTTGTAGTAAACATTTCATATCAGACAATAAAGCAGCCAAGAAACGTTTTAAAAGCTATTGAAAACGTTTTTAAATGAGTAGAACGAGTAGAAAAAGGTTTGGAAATATGAAGCGTGCTGCAAAAGTTGAAATGGAGAATTCTTGTTCAAAGGCTAACCCTTTTACGTGTTTGTTCAAGCGTGAAACATGCAAGTCCGTTGCGTTACCGCCTTCATGTTTCTGCACGTGTAATCAAGATTTATTTTGTACAAAAACTTGTTTAGTGCCGGTTGTTAAGCCTTTTCACTCGTTCGAATTATCGTCAGTTTGCTCGACAGAACGAATTTCCCTTGTTTGTGTGTGAAGAAGCGCGACGGTTTGTCTAGACAAACAAAGTTGCATATTTTACGCTTGAACAAATACCTAAAAAAGCGAGCCGTTCACGATGCTTTGTTTGGAAGGGAATTGTTGCAACGAAACACGTTATTTAAAATGAAGATTCTGACGCTGACATTATTTTAGGAGTTTAAAACATGCGATATGTGCAAAATCTTTTTAAAATCAGTTTGTAATTTCAAGAATTTCACTTCAGGAAGATTTTGGTCACGTGCTAGGCAACGGGTTCTTGGTGTGGCAATAACACGTCTTTTCATTGGCTCTAATAGTTCCCGCCTTGCAATTGGCTCAAACCAAAGTCTACATTACATTACATTACATTACCTTACACTTTTTCAGGCTCGATCGAGAATTTTTCTGCCTTAGCACTTCCTCGCGCGGCACTATTCTCTGCCGCCTCGCCAGCCTCGCGTCTTCGCTCGGCTGGCTCGTTGGCAAAAAACAATGAGCGATAAAACACAGGGTTTCGTTGTTGTTTACAACCTTAATCATCCCAATCGGGCCACCGGGCCACTTATCGGGCCACGAACAATGGCAGAGCATAACAAGCCTGGGCACATTCCTAATCAAACCGGCCCCAGGGCCTTATCGGATCAAATAAAACTGACTGACAAACCAAGAAACTACCAAATGCAGTTCCCGGTGGCCCGATAAGTTGCCCCGGTGGCCCGATTGGGATGATTAAGGTTGTAAACGACAATGAAACCCTGTGTTTTATTGCTTATTGTTTTTTTACATTTAAACATTGAAACACAAAGGAAAGAGCAATAAAATACTAATACCCTAATACCCCTAATATCTAAACCAATTTAATAACCCCTAATACCACTTATACTTAAACTACTCTAATACCGCCTAATACCTAAACCCCCCTTATATCCCTAATACCAAAACCACTCTAATACTTCTAATACCTAAACCACCCTATTACCTCTAAAACCACACTAATACCCCTCATCTCCTAAAACCTTAACCACCCTAATACTCTGTAATACCTAATGCTAATACCCCCAATGCCTCTAATACCAAAACCACTCTAATACCCCTTAATACTAATACCCCTAATACCTAAAACACCCTAATACCCATAAAACCTCCTGATACCCCTAATAACTAATACTAATACTCAGGGTTGTCAAAAAGTGCCGACGACCAGCGATATTGCCGGTAATACTAATACTCAGGGTTGTCAAAAAGTACCGGCGACCAGCGATATTGCCGGTTCTGAGCCAATTCTACCAAGTTTTTCAAATGTTTGTACGGAACCATCTCCTCTCTCGCTAGTAATTTTGCTCAGAAGAAGAAATGAGATGCAAGATTATTGCAAAAACTTGGGACAAGAAAATTTAATTCAAACTCTTTTATCGGCGTGGTCTGGAACCGAGTGATGGCGTAAGCTGGGTTTTTCTAGGAAAACACTGTTCTGAGAAAGGCAAGAAAGATTTTTCACGGCGTGAAACAAAGATCCTGGTTCGTCGCTAAAAACTCAGACAACTCTCTTCGTGGACAGTTTAAGAGAGGTGGCTTTGGAAAAAGGACAACCTTTTTGGCGAAAGAAAGGAATTATTTTTTACTTCACTACAAAATCCTTCCACAGGTTCGTAGTTTGTTTATTTGTCTTTGCTCGATTCATGCGACGAAAATTTGCTTTGTTAAAAATACTTTCTCTTTTTTCAAACGAGTTTTCTGCGAGCATTGAATTCAAACTAGTTTTTTTCATTCACGGATTGTCCTGAGAGGCGAGCCAAGATGATTTTCGCTCTAATACGTGATGGAATCGAAAGAGAAAGAGAACATGATTTATGACACATCTTTGCGGAAAATTTCTGCCTTGGAATGTTTTGCCCTGAAGGTTTTTATGCGGTCTCATTACGAAGTGATTGCTTGTGTTATGTTCTGTAAAAAGAATCATTCAGCGCTTGATGATAAGCGCTTTGAACGCCATTACATCCAGATAAGTTTTGCTCAAACCCCGATTGGAAAGTTACTCAAGAAAAGAAGAAAACGTTAATCCTTGTAAGTTTTTCTTGTTGATGATTTTCATTAAAACTTGTTGTTGAACTTTCATCCTTGTGTGGGCTTCTATTCTTTCCGTGCGGGAGGGATACTCTTGCGGAGGGATAACTGTGACGTCATCACAATGGAATGTCGGGGGGATACCACCAGTTTGACTGAGATATTCACCAAAAAAAATTCAAAACAAATTTTGAAACAAATTCAAAAAAAAAATGGAAAAAAATGGAAAAAAAATTCATCAAAAAATTCTAGTCAAAATCCCCTATATAAAAAAAAATTCTAGTCAAAATCCCCTAATGGGCGTGGTTAGGGGAATTTGACTACTTCCCAAAAAAATTTGAAAAAAAAATCCAAAAAAATTTTGAGAAAATGTGATATTCAAAATCACCTATATAACTCAAAAATTGAAAAAAAATTGAAAAAATTATTTAAAAAAATTCCAAAAAAAATTCAAAAAAAAGTTATTGAAAAATAATTCTAGTCAAAATCCCCTATTGGGCGTGGTTACGGAAATTTGACCACTCTCTACCTTGTCCTGTATAACTAGTACGTCAAAGACTCAAACATACCTCAGGGGTTGAATTTTATTATCGTTCGCAGAAGAAAAGGCACTAGAAAAGCATGGACCTTTCGAGTCTCCCCAAGCACTAGGAGATGGAGGCAATGGCAAAAGAAATCCGCACCATTTTTGGCCAAGCTGAATTTGCTAGTAAGCTGATCCTCTGTGTATGGGGTTTGAAAGAATAGTGACAACTTTGTATTCAACGTTGAAGATGATATGCACAACTTTCTGGCCATGAATGAACAGTGCAAAATGGAATGTCCTCTATCCTCCAAAGAATTCTGGAGTCTAAATGATTCATTTGAAGGCAAATACACAGAAGATTACCAAATGTTGATTAACGATACTGGTTCACCTAACAGGATTTTAATGACTGCTCATTGTTCCATAGATATGTCCTCCAGCCAATTCCTGACTACGTCTGATGGTATTTGAGTATTAAATGCACTACATGCCCTACGAGCAGTGGCGGGACTTTGTTAAATGTGGCTAATATTATTAGGCAAAGTTAACCTCGAGCAAATGCAGTCAGCGGTTTACCCCATTTGGAGTACGTGACCTCAGGGGCGGCCCTTGGGGCAATTGCAGGGTTTTATTGCTCTTTGCTTTCCTTGTGCTTTGCATGTTGCTGATCGTAGTGGATCTATATTTGCGAATCGTAGCGGATTCTTGCATTTCTTTCACGTTGCAAGTTTGTATAGTTAAGATGTCGACTCGCACAACGCGTAACAGCCAGGAGGCGGGTTATTCAGCGGATGCTTCGTCGGCCGATTCCGCCTGCGCCAAATTCATCCAGTGGTGCTTCACCTGGAGCTTCGGGAGCCGGTTCTTCGCTTCCTCCTGGTAATGTCGTCCCGCCTGATCACAGTGAGCCATCTCCAGCCTTCCTAGCATCGATGGTCTAAGCCGTAAAAGTAGCGTTGGCCGCTGAACGCTCCTCGACAGCTGCAAATCCAGCGACAGAGATCGCCAATCCGACCTCACAATTATCTCCTCCGGGGTTACCGTGTGGAGGAGACCTCAACACACAAGAGTCGGCCTTGTTTGCTGCAGGAACCGGGTTCACGCCAGCGGTAAATGCCACTTCTCAAGGTAGGCCTGCTTGTGTTGTTCCATCCTTTGTGTCGACTTTTGCGTCGCCGCCCCCCTCGCTCGTTTTCTCCCACGCGCCCTCTGCTGCTGGGATTTTGCCACATGGCCCTGCCAGCGTTTCCTCAGTGTCGTCGGCGGTCCCTGTGCTTCAACAGCCGTTCGTAGTCGGCCCTGGCTTTTCCCCGGTACCGGTGAAATTGGTGAGCCAGATCGGGGCGGGCAAATTCGTAGATTTAAGCGAACTGCTTTCTTCGAACATTGTGCTAAGCGAGCCCGAGCCACAACTCCTGTTTGACGGGCGGCTGGTGTTGACATCCACGCCCAAGACCCTGAAGCGGCGCATTGAGGACATCACAAGCTGGATGGAAGCCTTTTCTGTTTACAGTTTGATCCTAACGTCACATTTCCCGCGCCGCTGGAGGGATCTGCTGCAGTATCAACTGGCGATCCTGCGCACCCATCGCCAGTTTCGTGGTAAGGTTTGGCTGGCTTACGATCGGGCATTCCGTGAGCATGCTGCAGCGACGAATCTTACGGATTGGTCCACAATGAACATCCAGTTGTTTCATTTTTATGCAGCCGGAGCAGCCGTACGTTCCCCCAGTGAATCGACGGATGATGCTCAGGAACCATTGGGCTCTAGTTCCTCCCACATTATCTGCACTTCATGGAATAGGGGCCGCTGTGTTGCCCCTTCTGCCTCGTGTCGCTTTGCACACAAGTGTTCCAGTTGTTCAGGTCCGCATCGAGTAAAAGCCTGCCCTGGCCGGTCAGCGCCTCAGAACAAGGAGCGGTCCAAGCGTCGATCTCAGTCTCCGCCAGCTCCACGATCCAGCAGCAAACCCAGGCGTGTTTAGCAGCACGTTGCAGTAAATTCGGGCGCGTTCCCAGTCGTTAGTATAGTTGTTTGTCGAACTCGACGCTTGTTTCCCATGTTTGTATTTTTCCTGGAGGTAATTTTAAGCCGTTTGTCGAGCTTGACGCTTGTTTCCCATGTTTGTAATTTCCCTTGAGGTGAATTAAAGCTTGTCGTTGAAACACTGTGTTTGTCGTTCGCGGGAGGGGTAGACTCCTTTGGGGGGGGGGGGGGGGGGGGAGGATACTGGCTTCCAATTCATCGGGGTGGTTAGCTTAAATTACGCTTACCTTCTTGTCTGTTCCTAGTGCCACTCCCCTCCAATTACACATACCTTTTTGTCTGTTCCTAGTGCCACTCCCATCCGTATCGGACCAGTTTGTGTGGCAGTTACGGCACCACCCCAATCGCCTTCAAGTTGACTTTGTACTAGAGGGGCTCCGGCAAGGGTTCAGACTGGGTTTCAGTCCTTCCCACAAGCTGAAATCTGCCAAGACCAACAAGCCTTCTGCGTACCAGCATGCCGCTGTTATTGACAAGTATTTGGCGAACGAGGTGGCACTAGGCCGGGTGGCGGCCCCTTCAGTTCCCCCCCATTTGCGAATCTTCATGTTAGCAGCTTTGGGGTTATCCCAAAAAAGGGTCAGCCCGGGAAATGGCGCTTGATCGTGGACCTCTCCTCCCTGGGGGGTGCAAGTGTCAATGATGGGATCAATCCTGAAGAGTTCACTTTGCATTATATTACAGTTGATCAAGTGATTCGCTTAGTTTCTCGATTTGGGAAAGGGGCACTCATGGCAAAATTTGATGTTGAGTCAGCGTATCGAAATGTTCCGGTACACCCATCCGATCGTTATCTCTTGGGAATGAAGTGGCGCGACCAATATTACGTTGACTTGGCTCTCCCTTTTGGCCTGCGTTCAGCGCCTTTTGTTTTTAATTCAGTTGCTGAGTTGGTAGAGTGGATCCTTGTGAATTCCCAACAGATCCCTGACTTGCTCCATTATTTAGATGACTTCATCACAGCAGGCCCTCCCGACTCACCTCAATGTGCGCAAAACCTTAGCACTGCACTTGCAGTGTGCAATCAGTTGGGCTTACCTCTCCACCCTGGCAAATGTGTGGGCCCTGCATCAGTGCTAGTAGTACTAGGAATTGAGCTTGACTCAGTCAACCAAATTGCCCGACTCCCAGCAGAGAAATTACGTGCCCTGCAGGAACTAATTAGCTCTTGGCTTCAACGGAAGTGGTGCAACAGACAGGAACTTGACTCCCTTATTGGGCATCTACATCATGCGGCAAAAGTGGTTTGGCCTGGCCGGACATTTGTACGGCGCATGATTGACCTGTTGCGCTGTTTCCGACGGAAGGATCACCCTATTCGCCTGAACAAGGAATTTCACCTGGACCTTCAGTGGTGGCATCAGTTCGTGGTCTCGTGGCATGGTGTTAACTTCTGGCTCTTTTCTGGGTTATCTCCGGAGCATGATGTGGAAGTTTCTTTGGATGCAGCGGGATCAGTTGGTTTTGGGGCATTCTTTAAGGGCTACTGGTTTGCTGGCTCATGGTCCTTTTTACAGCAACAGCAGTCCATTGCATACAAGGAGCTCTTTCCAGTGGTCGTGGCCGCTCACGTCTGGGGTCACCAGTGGTGCAAGAGGCATGTTCTGTTTCGATCTGACAACGATGCCGTAGTGCACATACTGAATACTCGGACCTCGAAAGTGCCATGCCTCATGCGTTTGTTGCGAAGCCTTTTGCTGTCAGCAGCGCGTCATAGTTTCTCATTTGTGGCTCAACATGTGCCAGGTGTCTATAATCAATTAGCTGATGCGTTGTCTCGTTTCCGTTGGCAGGAATTCAGGCGACTTTAATGGTCCATGGGACATTTCAGACTTATTTTTTCTGTCCAGGCTTCTACATCTTATTTTTCTTTGCATTCCAAGCTTGCCCCCTCACATTCTTACAAGTGTCAGCCTTCTGACTTGGTGTCCAGTAGAAGTAGTACAGAAATCACTATCAAAAAAGGCAGAGGACGTTGAAGAAAGCTACAATGATTGCTTAGAAAGACAGCGTTGGAGGCAGCATCCCTTGTTTGCTGAAAAAGGGGAAATCCTTGAAACAAAATGCAAAAAGAACAGACTAGAGTGCTGTGTAGAAAGTGTCTCCTTGTTAAGCGCCTCGCGTTAAAATAGTCATCAAGCCTGCCACCTGCAATTGACGAATATGACAGTGACATGTCATCAATACCTTGTACATGGAAAGAAATTTCTAAACTACTAGTTAGTACCCTGAAACAAATCCTTCACTTCTACAACATAAAAATGCAAGGTAGTAAGGATTTCTTTTTATTCATAAAATAATCATTTTAGCTATTGTTTCTGTGTCCACAAAGACTTGTTTTAAGATTGTGATTTTCAGAGGCCAATCAATGTGACATAAAATGTTGCTAATAAACTACCTACGAAGTTGATATGTTGCTTTCCTTGAGTTTGGATGTTTCTTCGACACAGTCTTTTAAATAGAAATAAACATGTCCGCCTATTAAAAATTACGTATTAAAATTCACTGTACTTGTGAAGGATTTGTGTGCAATGGAGGCTAATCAGGCTAGTACAAGTGAAGTGAAGAAAAAGTAAGTATAAATATATTTGTAATACATTCTTGTTGTAAACATAATCGTTATAAATTGTTCAAGCGAGTCGAGGCAATTCGGCAAACTAAACTTTACGCGAGATAAACAAGCTTTAAAATACATTTTACCGGTCGCCGGTTATTTCTGGAAGAGGTTAACATCGGTTTCAGCTTAGCTATAAAAGTGGAAAAACACGTGTATGGTCATGTGAGGCTGCAGGTTTAATGTTGTTTTAGTAAGGAATCAACGGGTTTTTCTTGGTGCCGTTGAAGCACCTAAGCTGTTTAATTTCAGAGCAATTCAGGCAATTTTGGTTGATGTTAATAATAATTTTTATCTGTCGTTGTTTTCACTTTACAACGCACTTGTTTAACTCACAATGTGTTTTTGAGGATGATAAATAAGGTGTCATAGCTTCTTACACTATATTGAACATAATGCGGACCACTTAGGAAACAGAGAACAAAATAATGGTCTGCCTCTAGATGGTATCATTTTGTTTCTTTAAACTAAAGGATATGTTCAGATGACTAGTGGAAATTTTTATTTTTTCATTCTAATTATAAAGGAAAAGTAATTTGTATTTCAATTGCCAGGTTAATAATGGTGTGGACAGAAGCGAAAGATATCAAGTTGTTGCAGACCATGGGAGCAACGGAAGTATTTGTCAACAGTAGGGCTGGCAGCCGAGAGAGGAGCTGCTTGGGTAAATGTCGTCTCTGCTCTTGTGGCAAAAAGTATCGGCCATGTCACTTCACTTCCAGTGAGAGACCAGCATCATAATTTGGCAGCGAAGTGGAAAGCAAAGGTTGCAAGGCAGGAGAAAGAATGTGGTGGGGGCGACAAATATCAGACGTCATTGTCGTCGCCAAAATAATACATTTTATAATTCATGATGACAGTAAATTCTAGATTAGTTCAAACTGTTCAAGAACGAACATGAAACGTTGTCTCGGCATTGCTAAATCACTTGTTTAAGACATTAGACGGCATTCTAGACCCAGTTTTTTTGCGGCATTTTTCGCTGTGCGCCATCCTCAAGAAGGTCCCTTCATCACTGCTAAATCACTCTACTACGTACGATTTGTGACCATCCATGTTAAAACAGAGAATAAGTTGAACGCACGCACACGACCCGCTCACACTTTAAAACAAAACAAGCGTGCATCAACACTTTCGCCATTAGTATCAAACCCATTGTTTTCCATTGCACGCTAAACACAAAGGAGCGTGTTAACACGATGACCGTGTTCGAAAGGTAAGATAAGAGTTTTAGCCTGGTTTCCATGGTAATTAAATTTGACAATTCGTTAGGGGGGTAACACCCTACCCTGGGGTGTAGTTCTGAGGCATATATATGAGCATATGGTAAAGTCAATTCGGTCCCCCCTGACGAATTGTCAAATTTAATTACCATTTGTAAACAATGAAGCCTAAAATCTGACCATAGGGCAAATGCTGCAGTTTCGACAAGTTGTTTTTCGACAAGTTGTTTATCAACAAGGAAAACACCTAAAGTGACTTAAGTGTCTTTCATAGTATTGTTTGTCTCGTAAACCTTGCCAGGGACCTAACCACACCCATTCAGGGGATAGTCATGACAATCTCATGGGTTTCATGAATAGCACTTTTCCCTTAGCAGTGTACGGCTTGAAACATGCCTTTAGCGGATACATTTTGTATTTGAAATTATGGACCAAAAACTCTGATTGGACGTTGGTATATGGATCATTTGTACAGAACAAAACGTAATTATTACTCTTTACAAAATAGATACAATGGCATATGCACACTGATCATAATATCTAAGGTTAACTAGGGTTTAGATTTTCTAAGCCTCCTTTTGTCTTTCTGCATTCAAGTGATCAGTAAATACCTAAGGCTTACACCTCCATTGCATCTGCCCATTTTTGGAGGCAATGTCACATTGTTCAAAGGTTAACACGCTTGTTTTTGGCAATTGGTTTAACAAGCTTTCCAGCTTCCAGCAATGATGCAAACTGGGTTGTCACTGAGAAACTTCCATAATTTGCCTTTGGTTTTGGGGCACCTGCCTTCCTGACGACACACCAGTAGTGTTGTGTATTGAGTAATTATCAAAAAACGCTTCTTGTACATCTGGTGTGTTAGAGAAAGGGTAGTCCTCTCTGTAATCCTGGCCAACGACAAACTGCACCTACATGTATCAAACAAAAAATGAAACGTATGGAATTCATGCTACAATACATACATACATACTCGAAATTACAGAGTAGCCTAAAAAGGTTAATATCTTTGAGAACATAAATAGTATAAAAAAAATTAAAAAGGGGGGAAAAGCTAATTTACATCTACTTGCATGAAGAATGTCACTATACCATTATGTCTGAAAAGAGATTATTTTCAGGAGTCTTCTAAAACCAGTTAAAGTAGGCTCAGATATTACATTATTACGTAGGGAGTTCCAGGTTTTAGATGCAAAGTAACAAAAGGAGTTGAGACCATAAGTAGTGGTAACAGGTTTACATAGTGATAAAATATTAGTACCTCTAAAAAAGTATTCTGACTGACACAAAGTATGCATTGTCTCTAAGATATTTAGAAAAACTGTCATAGTTCAAACATTTGTAGATAGTGATTAACATATTTTGAATCTTTTGGTTGTACAGAGTTGTTCCTTCTGATTTATGTAATAGCTGCTGGTAAGACGAAACTTTATCATTAAAAACAATATGTAGGGCGTGCTTATTAAGAGATTCTAGCACTACAAAAATGCCAGACCGTAGAACAAAATTGAAAATTGGGCAAAATGAAAGCATTACACAACTTTAACTTGGTGGCGGTACAAATAAGGTTATGAAATCTTAACATGACATTCAGTTGATTGTTGACTTTTTTTACATACTAAAGATACATGTTCATTGAAGTTTAACTGATTGTCGATGGTCATTCCAAGTAAGTTCAAGGAGTCCTCGAAAGGAAAAGAGAATTGGTGGTCAGTGGTCCCTATAACCATAGGATGGTGCTCGTTGGGATTCACGATCATGCCGTTATCTGTGTACCACATGAAATATACACTGCTCAAGGGCTCTGGGATCCACATCGGAGTCATAAAGTTGTTCGTCATCAGCGTAGACGTGAACATTAATGTCCTTTTTTGTGATAGAATACATCGTTCAGGAATATGTTAAATAGCATCGGCCCAAACACTTTTCCTTGCGGAACTCCTCTGGTGACTGTCTGCCATCCTGAGAAAGAGTGTCCTGCCGCTCAGGTAGTCCGCATGCACTGTTACTAAGACCGTACGCCTTTAATTTCGCAAGTAGAAGATGATGTGGAATCGTATCAAAGGCTTTTGACAAATCCATTAACAGTTTGGCAATATTGCATGGCCATTTGATGTGCACCTTTCCCGTGGACAGAGGTTTTCTAGGCATTGCCAAACTCATTCGTAATTTCGCATTACAGGCAATACTTCAGGAGTTGACAATTAGGTGTCCAAACAGAAGTGGGTGCAGTTGGACTGCTGCACTTGAAAATATCCATCAGCACAAAGGGGAATGTGCGATGGAGATGATAAACTGCTCCAATACAGATTGTGCAGCTGTGGTGTACCAATACAAAAGGGGAGCAGGGGTGGCGCAGTGGTGAGAGCACTCGCCTCCCACCAATGTGGCTTGGTGTCATATGTGGGTCGAGTTTGTTGTTGGTTCTCTCCTTGCTCCGAAAGGTTTTTCTCCAGGTACTCCAGTTTTCCCCTCTCCTCAAAAACCAACACTTCCAAATTCCAATTCGATCCGGAATCCGAGGACTATTTAGTATCACCCTCGTTAAATAAAGACGATTTATTTTTATTTTTAGCTCATCAAGAGAAATGCCCTCACAAGACTATAAGATGTACTGATTGCAAGGGCAAAAAAATAAAGTTCGTAGAGGTTACACAGCATCAAACTAATTGCCCTAGATGGCCATTGTATGCCCAACAACTGTGGTGAAATGTTACTGAGGTATAACTTTAATTCCACGAAGTAATACAAATAATTATGTTCTAAGTGGCAATGTTTTGTAAAAGGATAAATGAAGAGCATTGAACTTAAAACTTAGATTAAATGAACAAACATCATCGCTCATTTTCATGTGTGCCAGGCAGAGCCCTTTTCATGTCCTTTCTGCCGCCGTGTTATCCTTAACCAAGGCCCAATAGTTGAGTCAGTTCAATGACTTTAAGAATACGCATTTTGACTCTACATTGGCACTGATGATGCAGGCAAAGAAAAACAAGGTATTTTACTACTATATTTAATATTAAGACGTCAAATAATTTAAGTTACCAAAAATACTTCCCTCTATTTTTATGTATTCATATCCTTAGGAAATACCTCTGCCTCAAACAGTGGAAAAAGCATTCTTTGTTTGGAAATTGGAAAGCAATAATGTACAAAACAGTAAGCCCAGCAGTTTCTGGAAAATTGTTTATTTAAATGTGGATTGAAGAGGGTGGATAATTACTTTAACCTCTTCATTTACATCTCAAGTCAGGTGGATCTTGCAACACTATTGACATCAGTAAGTTAATCCGTGGCACAAAAATATTAAAAATGCATCACATATCACCCAGACGATCCTGTTTGATACACATTCAAGATTCAGGTCTAAATGTAAAATACTTCGCCATATTAACCAAATTCATATGTGCAATGTAAGATTTAAAAAAGAAAAAACAATGTACTTAGCGTCGCCGATGTCGCAGTTGCAAGAAATTATTGGTGCGGCTTAAGGAACAGAAAAATTATTTATGTGGTTACACGGACTGTCCTCCCTGCAGAGAGTATGTGGATGTAGCGGTGCATCAGTGTTTTGTCCAAGTGGTGAAATCTCCGGATGAGCAAAAAGAGGCAACAGGAGAAAAAGAAAAAAAACAAAACATGCCAATGGGAAAGGGATGGCTCTCGATGACGAGGAAGACAAACCGCCCCTGCATGTGTTCTTTGATATTGAAAGTATGCAAGATACTGGGCGTCATATCCCCAATCTACTCATAGCAGAAACGGAACATGACGATCGCCCCGTCCACTTCAAAGGTGAACAGTGTGTCAAGGACTTTCTCGAGTAGCTCGATATCTCGACCGAAGGTGACACGTCCCGTCACTGTAATCATCCACAACTTTCAAGGCTACAAATGGCTATTTTGTGGTCGATGAGTACCACCGACAACACCATATCATCAAACAATTGAGGAACGGGGCCAAGCTGTTACAAGTGACCTTTGACAGCATCCGCTTCATCGACTCTCTCCCTGCCTTTCCCGATACTTTTGGTTCGACAGAACTGAAGAAAGGATTTTCCCTCATCTCTTCAACCATCAGGAGTACATGGGTGATATTCCTGACAAGTCCTTTTACATGCCAGAATCCATTCTAGTCGAAAAACATGCAGAGTTTGAGAAATGGTATGGGGAACAAGTGAAACAGGAGGTGGTGTTCGACTTCCAAAAGGAGCTAGTGGAATATTGTGAGTCCAATGTTAAACTTAGATTTTTTCCATTAAATTTTCTTCTTAGCAGACAAAAAACTCTGGAGTGATTTTAATGACCAGTGCCAAAAGGCACAACATTCTTGGATAGGGCAATGATGAATCAATGCATCTAAATGAAAACCTCAATCAGGTAATAAAGTAGGTAAATTCTTTTTTACAACACAACCCCACTTTCCATCCTGAACCTTCCAATCGTATGGGTTGTGGTAATCAGATCTTGAAATGATTGGCTTTGTTATGGGGAAATTCATTACGATTACTGTGACTGGTAGTGTCACAAAAGTCCTCACTCATATTTGAAATGGAGCGTCACTGTTGTCACATCCGGTGAGAAGTTCACCAAGGTTTCATCGTTCTTGGCTAATTGTATCTCAAGAATGTCCAAGACATTACTACATATAGAACGTGTCGCGGTTTGAAGTGACTTCATAGTTTTTGCAGGTCACTCTTCTCGAGCCAACTATTGTACTTGTCTGGCCAACCTTTCCACTGCACCAAGACTTTATCTCCTTTCTGTTTCACGATTTTCTCTATTCAAAAGAGATCTTGCAGGGAGACTGTCACCTTTTGTAGGTCTTGTTTGTAAAAGGTCCCCTCTAAGACTGTCCCATCAAATTCTCACAATTTGTTGGTGGGTACCTTACCTGGGGTAAATTTAATAAAACTTTTACACTTGTAATTTACAAGTGTAGCTATTGTTTTCAACCTCTGAAACAATGGCTACGCTTGTAAATTACACTTGTAAAAGTTTTATTAAATTGACCCCAGGTCATACTTGACGCACTATAAATATTTCCTCTGTCCATCCTGGCAAATACCCTTTCTTAAACATTTGGTTTTCTTGTTCAGACTAACCTTGTTGTTCACTTTAAGTTCACTTTTTGTGGGTTTACTGAAAAGTCATTTGGAGTGCAACTTATCCCACGTCTTTCTCGTTACTAGCCTTTACTTTCTTGGGTGGCATACCGATGCTACAATGATAGGAGACATTGTAGCCTTTAGGTACATTATGTTCCAGTTAATTCCTTGTGTTTTTGCAGATAACGTCTTTTGCGTTCTCTGTCTTTCCCTTCTTTTTTCATTAATCTTGCTTGACTTTTCCTTCAACGAGAACTTGCAAAGGGTCAGTTCAGGAGGGATGTTCTGAAGAAGAAACCGCGGTGTTAGAGATTTTAATCTAAACTATCTTTCTTCTTCTACAGGAGAAGTTTGTTTTCCATAAATTTCAGGCTAAATATATTGTCCAGAATTGCATCTCATGTGTTATCCAATTGTTAATTCATTATATTTGCGATGCATAGTTTTAGGGCTCAGTCTAGTTTATATATTTTGTTTTTTCGATTACATTAAACTGTTTGTTACGGAACTTGTTTGGTTGAAAAATTACCAGAAGTCGTTCCAAGATATCTTATTCCAGGTGTAGGGAAGTGCTACTAAAGAAGGTAGCTGATGTGGGCCTAAATCCCAAATCTTATTTGTGGCAGTTTCAGGAGTGGTGGCACTTCCGCTGCTGCCAATCGTGGTGTCTCTGACATGGTAGATGGCGTTCAGAAAATGCCAAAGATGGGTATATGGAGGACTCCTTAGAGAGTCGTCTAGCTGTATCATCTTTAGGTCTCTAATTGAATGGCCAAGAGCATAACTGACCTATATAGAATTTAAGACCTTTTCTATTTATTCTTGCTCAGATTTGCCTCATTTTATTGTACAGCGAATAATATCACAAACCTTTGCCGAATTTGACTAATTTCACCTGAAAAAAGCAGAGTTCTGGCCCTCCAGTGCTTCGACTGTACATTCAGAGCGCAATTTCGAAGCCATTTCAAAGCAGTTTGGCCGTGAGGATACGCGACTACAATACTTCTGACCAGTGCCAAAAACCTGAATGAAAATACCGTTATGTACACACGCCTGGCTTGCTTATCTATCATGAGCTCACTACGGTAACACATCGCCTCTGTAGCATGTGTATAAGCCAACGTGCATAAGGCCTGTCCGGTGATTGAAAGACATCATTAAGTCCGGCATCATTAAGTCTCCAGCACCTCTCAAAGAAACAAGTTGTGTTTTTTGTCGCACCATTTAACGCTTGTGGTGAAAAATGGACCTTGGTGGACAAGACGAGCCGGCGGGAAAGTCTGGAATCACTTCGGATCAGAAAACGGGCAATATACGAAGACACTATTTTGTTCTAATTTTCGGGCGGGAACTCCATTTTGGTTTTGCCATAGGATTTCCCGACATGCTGTGCATGGTCGGGCACTTGAAATACAGCTTTGGGCAGGTCAAAGTGAGTTTTTGCTGGCCAGCCGAAAGATTTTCGCATTTGGAGTCTTAAAGGATTTTCAAATCAATATACACGTTTTGATGCATATCTACCTTTAAATAATAAAACTTAGTCTGAACCGAGCATGTGTTCCTCGGTGGTCTAGTGGGTTGGGTCCGGGATTTGCACTCAGATGGCTCCGGGTTTGATTCACGCTCAGTATCCTTTCTTTTCTTTTTTTTTTTGAACTGCACATTATGGAAGTGATTTACTTTTTTTTGCATTCATCAAAAATCCTTGTACCGTGTCAGTGTGAAAACAGAAGCTTACCGTAATATTGCATTACAATAGGAGCCTTTGATTTTTTGTTTTCATGCAGAATTTATCTTAAATGACGAAAAAAAAACAGAAAAAATTCTGAACAACGTTTTGCAACTAATTTGTAGTTCACATGCCAAAAATGGACAAATTTGAGCGAGAAAAAAAAGGCCTGAAATTCCATATAGGTCGGTTATGCTCTCAGCCCTTTAATTTACCCACCCTTTGTATTTCTCAGCAGCCCACACTTCGAGTTGCAAACCCATTTTGTTTGTTTGTCGGAAATATAAATAGGAAATGTATTTACATTCGGCGGAACTTAACTGTAAGTGGCAGTGACAGAATGTAAATAATTTCTTATTGGTATGAACACACATAAGCCGCTATGGCATTAATTGACTCTATTGTTAGTCATTATGTATTCATCTCAGCTCTCAAACTTTTCAATTTTGTTTTTGTTTTTTTACCTTTAACCCCCAAAGGTTCATGCGCCTGCATTTGGTTGGGGAGTATGTTCCTATTTTTCCCACTGGGTTTTTGTACCAGTCTTTCAGTTTTATATGTCTGAACAATGTACTTGATGAGGATGGCATTAAACACTCGGGCCCATAGTTCGAGCTGCACACCCATTTTGTTTTTGTTTGTCGTGAATATAAATAAAATATGTTGGAGGATGTTTTTACAAAAAATGGCTATGATGACTTGGAGGTTATCACAGAAATTAACGAAAAGTGCTTGTAATATAACATACATTGTTAGAACATCTTATTTGTGCCTTAATTTTCTTACTTAATGAAGATGGATAACATCTACTAATGTTCTTTTTTTTCATTTTGGGAATCCATAGGATTGTTATTCCAGCGAGTGCCTTTGACCGGAAGGTAAAGTTCCTCAAGAAGACAATAAAACGTTTTGGAGCAGGCACCTTTACTGGAAAGCTATTTTCCTTTTTAAAGGATGAATACCATGAGGGGAAGGCAAGACAGTATTTTGCTGTAGAGTGTATTGGGTTACAGCAGTCTAAGAGTGACTACTGGTGTCTTTCAAATGAGGTAATGCAATGTATATATATGATCAATGTAAAACAATAGCTCAGTTAAAGTTATTATGACTCTATATTATCTCTCAGTGGTTTAGGAGTTTACACTTTCATTGACAAGTTTTTTTCTTGTAATTTTGTGTGTAGTTTTGAGCTCTGTTATCATTTACAAAAATAAGGACTCTGTTTTCCTAAGGTTTGGCATTTGCAAAGTAAACATACCTTCTGTTGGTTCAACAAAAGCAAGAATTGTTGTGGTAACAAGTGGTCATATATAGTAATGTTCTTTCATTTATGTATTCTAGGCAGGCGACAACATGGAAAGCTTTTTAAGTAAAGTTCCATCAAATCGTCCTTACCAATTTTGGCTGAGGGAGAAGGCTGTCTAGATGAAGCTCAAGTGTTCCTTATTTTAGAGAAAGATGTATTGTGTGAGTGCCTACCAGTCAGTGATGAGATCAGCGTTTTCGCATCATCATTGGTGTCTCTACTTGCAGTCTACTACACTTTCAATTTAGAGTATGCAGATTGCTGGAAACATCTCTTCAAGACCTTAGAAGAGCATGTTGCTAGATATCTGTCCAAAAAGGAAGAGCTATGCCTTGAAGCAGCTGGAAAATAGACTTCTTAAAAAGCTCAATGAAGCAAGCAGTGCTAGCTAATTGACATGTGATATGAAGTGTGTAGAATTCTAGAACATCTACTGAGTTGATATCAGGTTAATTATGATTTAAAGTTCACATCTTGATGAGCCTCAGTTGAAATAGAAGAGAAGTTAGGGCATTGAGGGTCATGCAGAATTATATCACTGTGTTGTTGTGTTGAAGAGTTTAAAGGTCTTTAGAGAAGTATTTTCGTTGATAATGGTTGATTATATACCTTAAAGGTGTATAATCACTACAAACAAAAACATGCCAGAAATTTTAAACAATGAAAACATGCATTGTACTAGGAAAAAGCTAGAGTTTTGTTTTTTAACCCTTTAACCCCTGATATATATATTGAAATTCTCCTTTCCTGTCTTCATGCATTTCCAGTAGAAGTAGTGTGAAGAAGTTGTTAAAATATCACAAGGATTTATCTTGGGTGATCACGTCTTTACATCTCATGACCTCTGTGTTAAGCATTGACATTAGAATGAGAAATTTGATGCTGACTCTCAGGGCTTAAAGGGTTAAGTTTATTTTATTCTGTATGTTGTAGTTTAAGATAGAAGTTTTACTTAAGAATCTATTTAATTGGTACTTGGTTGTTTCAAAGCATCATTAAGTACATGTAATTATTTTTACATTCTAGAATTAGCTTGGTATGCTGAGTGAATTTTCAACCAGTACCAGTAATATGGTCAGGTTTGAGTTCAGTCCTTGTTTTAATCACAAGCATTTATTTTCCTCATTTTCAGAGTGTTTTCCTTGTTTTAAAAGTCTGAAATGCAGAGTAAATTTCTAGTTTCAGGCAAATTCTTAAGGTGGCACCCTACAGTTTTTTGACCGTACACGAGCTGGTTACTAGAATGACGCGAGATTTGAAAAGCCCGCGCGACCCACGCGCCGCTCCACGCGAAAAGAGTAAACAAACATGGAGTCGTACTTTACCTTTATAAAGTTTTCCAAATTTTATTGCGTAAGAAAGGTGCTGTCTTCTGACCATTTCTAAACATACAGCGATCCTTTAGATGGCTACAATTTTTATCGGGCCAAAGTAGGGTAGAAGAAAGTTCTTTTTCCAGAGTTCTGAGTAATTTTAGTAATTTTCATGATCGTAGATCGAGGGACTTACGACGGTGGAGCAAGTTTACACCGCACATACTTGCAGTTTTTGGAGTTGTTAACGCTACTGTAAATGGTCAAGAAACCAAGGAAGGGGATTCGTATGGTTGTCGAACAGGCAAGGACACTACTCCTCCAAGAAGTCGTCTTTTCAACGTTCTGGACTTTCCAAGAAATGCCGTCTTTACGCGCCGCGAAAAAGCAAAACTGGCACAACTTTTTCATTCATAAACGAAAAAATTACTTTGCAAAGTGAACTCATTTCTATCAGTTATGTCTCTTGATAGAATAAACGACAGGCTGTTGTATTTGCCTCCGGTGAGGATAGAGAAATGTTCTTGCTTTAATAGCCGTCAGTGTGTGTCACAGGACACTTTGGATCAATTGTCAGAGTTCCTGTTGCGTGATGACATATCACGCCCTTCATCTTGCAGGAGTGTTGTTATTGGTGGAGAAGAAACCCCAGTACGCTATTGGCAAAGTTCGATTAAGGAGGTAATTCAACAGTATCTGTTGGAATTCCCTGGAGGGGTGAAACGGAGCTACATTTATGCCCACATTCCAAAGAACTTTGGCAGTAACACAATGCTTGCTGGTCTGTGCAATTTATGAGAAGATTATGGATATGCAAACTTCTCAAATTTAAAGGAACTTATCCAAAAAGTAGCAGCTGATTCTCCACAGTATGAGTTAAGTGGCACTGAGAAGAATGTCACCACTCTTCAAAGATACCTCAAGACGAAATTTTCACACGAGGTATTTTCATGTTTATCATACATGTACATGTGTATTGCATACTCTTAGGTTACAGTCCTGTAAAGTTGCAAATGCTCCTACCTTGAACAGTTGGCACATTTCAGACTATTTTCCATTTGGTTTAGTATAATCAGTAGTAGTAAAAACAATGTGTGCTGATTGTGATTCAGCCGTTACTCTGACAAGTATCAAAACATCATAGACTAATATTGTTGCATTTGTTATTGTCATTTCCTAGTGACAACTGAGAGAACTGTTTTTTTGAAAGGGTCGCTGCCAAAAATTATAGGTTCAAAAATCTTGTGCCGAACACAACGCTGGCGCAAGTCTGATCTGCTACATGCGAAAATGGAAATCTCTTCGGTCATCTTGGTTTCTGTGTTTAGATTTCTAAACCCGACTGATTTAGCTAGGGCCGCAGCAACTTGTTTTGACTGGTGGAGTGTAATCAAGAGGTACTGCCTAATGGAACGGGACTGGGAGGAGTTGGATCTTTCGGGAACAGGAAAGTTATACTGTTTCATTCCACGAAGAGCGTTTGAAGCGCTCACAAGCCTCGATATATCTTACACAGCTCACAAATCGCCATTTCCAGCAGGGTATTTAATATACAAACACTGTTCTTGCCTCCAAAACCAAATGAATAGATCAAGGGACTGTGGTCTTTATGTCTCCTGAAATCCTGGTTTGGTATAAGAGCATATCTCAAGAATCTCTCCATAATATGATGGTATCTGACATCTGGTCACTGGGTATGACCTTCTTTACAACAATCAATCCAAACCTCAAGTGTCCATATTTGTTGGGAGATAAGATCATCTGGGGAAAAATTCAAACAAGAGGATGTGCAAAAAATTGTTAGCAATCTTTTGCGCAAAAACAAACTTCCGGGTTTCTGAACTTGAAGGAAATATCTCTGATGTTGCTTTCCTAGCTGAAATGGTGTTAGAAGTTATTTGGTTTTCGCCCCAGAAAATAAATGGCAGTGATGTAGCCAAGTTTTGCGATGTGTTGGAAACATACTCAATTTTGTCAAAAGAGGGGGTGTTGAATTCCCTATATGACTTTTACAAAGAGTTGCCATTTGCCGACTGTGTTTATAGTTTTCTCAGTCAAGGAAAAGATTACACAAGAGACTATGTTTCCTTGGAAAGAACGACTTCATTGCCATATCTTCCAGTGTGCCTTACATCCTAGTCATCGGCTCTACCAGCAGCAGACTGATCATGAGTGACACCCATACTGGTTCCCTGATAGTGGGAAGAGTCAATGCCCATTCCACGAGGAAGTCCCTTTGCATTTGGCTGTGGAACAGGCTCTCAAGGGCTGGTGTAAAGAGGAGTACACTATCTCTCATAAAACCAAGAGAAACGTAAGAGTGAACATCCTTATCTTTGTATGTCAGTGCGTGTAAAGTGACATTAATTTAACTCAGGGGGACTTAATAATTCTTAGCACTGTGCATGGTATGCCAAGTCGCAGTTGTCGTTGAGCTTCTGAAGATTGTTATTAATAAACCAAAGAAAACTGTTGCTAATAAAGGGCGAAAAAACCTTCATAAGTTACCAACAAAATAAAGTTGCGCGTAAAAGATCAACCAGTTATTTAAACAAGACCAACTTTGAAATGACGTAATGTATGCATTATTCAATTTGGAGTTAAACAACTCGTTCCTTATCTGTTACTAAGAAGATTGCAAATTTCAATCTGTTGTGTTTGTGATATCAATAAAAACAATTCGAATGAAAATTAACTGAATTTAAATTTACTCTATTGGCTACAGGGTTTTTCATCGTATGCGATATTCTAAATATCCAACCTTGTTAAAACTTGCAAAAGAGGGATACTTTGTAGATATTTACCAGTGTATCAAATCGAATTTAAACGAAGTTTAAGTATTCTTGTAAAGCAATGAAAGAGAAGATATTGAGGAGCGTGACACATAGGATTCAGTTTGCGGCTCATGTATCACAGAACCACGCCCAAGTTCAAAAGTGCTTACTACAAGAAAAAGCAAAGAGCCCTCACCTCCTGAACAACCGCAGTGCAAACGACGCTGGAGGGAAGAGAATGATGACAAGATATGTATGATAACTTCAAGTATTTCCGACTATGGAAAGAAGACGGTGTGTTTTCACACCCACTGTGATGAAACATGTTCTTTATTACTTGGCCAGGGGACTTGGAATCCCACGGAAAGATGGTTTGTGTCCACGGTTCCCTATTGACAGGATGCCATTTGGATTATGAAACTACAATATTTGCTATTTTGCTATGGACACTGAACAACATTTCATCAGACTCCCATTTTGTGGAGTGGGAAACAACTATGTTCTCCAACTTTGGTCATAAATGGATCTGTTTTTAGAGAGGACCAGGGTTTGCCTATGATGAGGCTGATGTTGAAAATTCCTCAATTGCAACTTGTACTAGCACCAGCAAGGTTCCTTAAGTATCCAGAACAGGTGTGGACCCAGAATGGGGTACAAGATAAGGTTGAAGACGAAGATACCACTAGAGACAAAGTTGGGACAGATGACTGCCTTGATGTCAAAACCCTTGTTGACACAGGAGACCCTATTGAGGTTGGAACTGTTGTCAAGGCAGGAGTTGGGCTTGGGGTTGAAGCAATTAAGTCAGCGATTCTCTGCACACGGGAGCAAAAGAAGCAGATTACCACAACCAACCTCCAGCAGCATCCACCAAGAACAGAGAGAGTCTGACGATGACGTTATCAGGCGAAGAAGGAGATGAGTAATCCTAAAAAAATCTTGAAGTGGCGGGCAAATCAGCAATAAGTAGGCAATAAGTTGAAGTTGTGAGATAGAGTGGAACATGTAGCTCCCAGAAGGATAGCTCGCCTTCTATAACGAGCATCTCCAGTGCCCTGTAACTAAACCATTAAGCAAAACAGTAAGTCTTCATTTAAAATTTAATTAATTCAATTTAATTTGATTTCATTAATTTAATCCAGTCCGGATTGTGCAGGAAAAAACTGCAATGCACATTGTTTGATTCTTATTGTTTTGCATATGTTTGCTGATGAATTCTACTTTCATTAATTTGCAATTCATAGTTTTGTTTGGAACGAGTTTTTCTGTTGTATACATTAAGTTATTGCAATTGTCACTTCAGCACTTTAACAATTAGAACCACACAAGCAAAATTTTAATGCAATGCACATTAAGTTATTTCAATTGCCACTTCAGAACTTCGAGCTTAATCAAAATCAATCCGTGGATTAAGTTTGATTGAATTCGGTAACATTACATTATATACCCTGGTTGAGTTATTATATTAGCTGAGACTAATTTTTTTCATCTTGATCCTTAGCAGGTGGCCAGAACAGAGAACGATGGACAGAAAGTCAAGAAACTGAAGGATTGCAAAGTACTAAAATTAGTAGTAGGAAAATAGCCACAGCAGGATTGACCAGGTAAACCCAGTCCGAACAACAGTCGGCTAAGTTGCAGCCCTCCCAGTGAACCAGCCTCCAGCGAGAAGTTTTTTGTCTGACCTTTTTCGACTACCCAGAAACATTCAGTAGTTAACTTAATATTAGAAAATTCTGTTTTCGTTAATGGCAAATTTCAAGAGCTCAGGGTTTAGATTTTTCGGGCAATAGGGGGGAAAGGGTGGTACGTTCCTCAGGATTAAGGTGTCAGTTTTACTGCAGGTGGGGAACAGGATCGGAAGTTAATCCGGGTGGGAGTCAGGAAAGGGACGTTGAACCCTTCAATTCATCCCACAATAATACTAGAAATCAGAGCGGGGCGGATGACAGTTTATTAATTATGATGGGAGGGAAGGGGAGGAGTCTTTTTCCAGGAAGCATTAAAAATTAAGGGAGGGAGTTGTCCAATAGGTAATTTTTCCGTAAGGATGGTTCAAAAATTATTTTTACTAGAATAAGTTTATCGTAATTGTAAGGGATCAAGGGGTAAGAGGGCACTAAATCAAGATGAATTAGCTGTAGTTGAAGAGTATTGTTTTAAATTGTATGCAACTCCTGTGGTGCTTCAAGAACAGCAGTGGAGCAAGTGCATCATTGCCATTGATGAATTTTTATGAGGGGAAAAGAAAGCTGCTTCTGAAAGACAAGAGTAATGTATTAGATAAAAATGTGCTGTAAAGTGATATGGGGTAATTATAAAAAAATGGGTAGAAAAATATAGTTGTAAGGGAAATGTAAATGTATACACTTGTAACAACTTAACGATAATTTGCTAAATTCTTGTTGGGTTACATTTGTTTGATGGGAGGGAACTGTCGTTGTCAATCAAACAGTTATCGGCAAAGTGTGACAAAAGCATGACCTTGGCTTGACCAAATTCACGGCATTATTTTCTTTTCATGATTTATATTTTGCTGTTTTATCTACGCCAATGCTGTCAACATTTTTTTTACTTTGTGTATGTTAGCAAATATTTCAATGAAATAGCAGGATTGCATCAGGGAAACCAAACACTTTGCATAGGCAAATTAATCATACTGACAAACGCTTGTCTGCTTGGCGGCTGAATAAACAGGAGCCAAAAAATCCAACTTCATTCGCAATTTACATTAGAATCTACATTCAGTTTCCTTATTTCTTTCTCTTTGTCCCTTTGTTCCAAACTAATGCAGTTTCGATTGAAGATTTGTTTAATTTTAAAAGATTTTTGTTTTACGTGTCGCAATAATACTTTGCCCATCGTTTTGTTTATGACAATATGTAAATGTGTTGTTCAGTCAAATACAGTTTGCCCGTCCTCTTGTTTTTGACGATATGTAATGAACGGTGTTCAGTCAAATACATTTCAATAGTCTTTTAAAGGCTCCAATTGTTTTCAAGTTGACCTTGAAATAACAGGAATGTGCCTGGCAAACTAACCATTTCACACACGCAAATGAAATACATTTGTATGTTTGACAACCACATCTCCGCTAGGCAGCCTAAAACTCTGTTTGCACACAACATCAATCACGAAGCATTCCATGCCATTTGCTGCAGATATTTATTTCAACATGCCATGTAGACAGGCCTGGCATCCAAAGCATGTGTTTATCGTGGAAACCGGTCGCTTCACCCACAAGTGAACTCGTCCACAGGTTAACTCGCCCACGAATGAAGTTAACTAGCCAACAAAGTGAAACCTATACGAGTTCTACTCGATCTCAATAAATAGTCATTTACCCGACAATCGTTTCCGTTGTCATGATTTACGCGAATTGAAGGAATCTGGAGCAGAGTCCGAAAATGTTTGAGACTCGTTTCAGTCCTTAGGAGCTGATGGAGGATTTACATTTGTACCGCATTAGTAGTTAGCTCAAATCATCAGATGCGAGGAAGTCTTTGAAAATGCAAAGTGCATTCTAGTTCAATTTTTCCCAAATTACTTAAGGGTACTCCCATTAAGGCTTCCCCTATTAAGCGTCGTGGAATTTTGGAGGTAAAAATTGGTACGAAATTTTAACAAATTGAAGAGAAAATCTCATCTGTTAAATGGTAAAACAGTTCCAAACTAACAAGAAAACATGTTGCCAACGTTTGTGTATAAGAACTCAGTTTAAATAACAGTACTTTAACTGTAACTGACTTTAACTCGTGAAATGTGATTTTTTTTGCGTACATCTGAGTCGGTTTGTTGCTATTATTAAATGTAATAGATAAAACTACCACAAAAATTTGATGCTACAGAGTGTTTTCACATGATGTCATAAAAATTAAAATATCTAAAGAGCTGTTTCTAACAAGGTAACGATGTTTCGTTTTTCGATTTGTAAAGGTTGTAAATGTGTCACGCAATTCGTCATGCTATTTCAGATAAGCCGTGAAAATAAACAAAATTGAACTAGTTGAAAGTTATTAATGAATTATAGATGCTTATAAGCCGATTTCATGCCTCTTATAGTGAATACAATATTTTGTGATGAGATTTTCGGTGTTATTAAGACTTTAAAGTTTTTAAATTTTTGGCCGCCATGTTGGTGTCCCTAAGTGGGACACCAAGATGACCGTTCCATACATTTCTTACTGAAAATGTCTATACTCATTCGCCTATAACTCTTGAATGAAATGCTCTTGCACTTCCAAATGTGGCCCAGATGTGTAGTTTTAAACTCTCTACAATTCCATAAATATCTTAGAATCGAAAACTGCTTCTGAATTTTGACATGACGTCAGTGGAAACACTCTATACAATACTTTTAAAGGGGCAATGTCACCTATTATTACACGACTAATACCCCATTCACACCAACGCTTAAACATGTTTAAATGTTGTTTAGTTTAAAACATGTTTAGAAAAATACCTCCTAACCTCCCGTAATATTTGGAGTGAAATCTTTACTAAAAGAAACTTTATTGACTTTATTACCATTCCAGGTAGTTTGAGTCATATGCATTTCAAAACGTTCAAGATAGAAGCTAAAACGTAGTTAAACTAAACAACATTTAAACATGTTCAGAAGTATTGCAGTCGCGTATTCTTCCGGCCATACTGCTTTGAAATGGCTTCGCAATTGCGCTCTGAATGTACAGTCAAAGCACAGGAGGGCCAGAACTCTGCTTTTTCAGGTGAAATTGGTCAAATTCCTTAGGGTTAGTGCAAATTCGACAAGGGCTTGTGATATTATCCGTTGTACGATAAAATGAGGCTATTCTGAGCGAGAAAAAATGAAAAAAGGCCTAAAAAGTCATATAGGCTGGACATGCTCTTGGCCCTTCAATTTCACTGATAAAAATAAGAAATTATACTGACCTTGCAAAATTATGCATGCAACAGCAACTGGTCGTTGACTAATGTCAGATATATGATATATATTTTTAACCCGTGAATATGCCAAGCATAATGAAAGGGTTATTGCTGACAAGGACAGTTTCACTTACTCAATCACTCACCCTTTCTATCAGCTGTAAACTTTTCTTGTTAATTCCGGTGATCAGCACGAAAGGCTGTTGTGGCAAGGGAATAGTCGATTGCCGAAAAAGGGGACATTTTAAAAGCACTGCTCTGATGTTTTGTACATGGAGTCCTTTAATGGAGCATTAAACCCAACTGCAGACTTAAAATTGAGTTCGATTGAGTTTGGCAATCGAACAAAATCAAACGCCGACTTTTGTGTGAGTAAGATTTCTGAACAAATCAAACCCAATTGAACTTTTGGTTTGGTGAATAAATTTGCTTGAACAAAGCCCATATGTTGTGTGGTCTGACTGCCTGCTCAGTTACTGTACCCAACCTCTGGTAAACCTATGCATCCAAAGCAAGCCCATCGAAAACAGGTTTTTCTCGTCCCTTTTTTACTGATTAATCAATAACAAAAATAACGGGAAATGAACTGTCCACGGCAGTAAAAGGAACAATAAAACAAAGCTATCATTATTCCCGCGCATTACCGTATTCCGAGATTATTGGACCATTTTCGTTGTGAGTTAACTTGCAATTGCAAAATGAAAGTATTACGTTCATGGAAAAGTCCGAGAAAAGTACAAGTGCTAACCACGACACAGGCAACAGCATACACATACAGCTGGATGATTATGAAAAATATCTTTCTAACAATATAATTGATTCTTTCAAATTCAATAAGGACAATTAACAGTGACTTGGAGCGTCAGTATATTGGACATCTGGGAACATCTCAGTGTTATGATAAAAAGGATAAAAAATTAATAGTAAATGCAACAGTAAAATTATTTTTTTCCTCAGGTCAAAATCAAAGTAAACAAGCGATTGATCCTGTAGATTGATTACTTGAGTGTCAATGATTATCTTGTCCCACGCTCTTAAGAGTGTACTGCTTGAGGATGATGAGGCATTGTTCTTTGAAACCTCTGGTACCTTACATGGTTCCTCTATATGTACATTCACTGAATCTGTAGAAGTAACGGTGGCAATCAAATTATCATCACAAGTGTCGTTTTGCTTTGCTCTCATTTGATTTGAAAGACACCCATCTCCATAAGTACTTCGCATAGTAATATAACATATCTTAAAAAAAACTACACATGACGACATTATCTGTGTTCACGATTATGGAATTTTATTATGCGGTATAGGTGTGAACATTTGGTTACTCTTTTGTTTGTCTCTTCTTCCCTGGGATACTTGTAAACCAAAAGCAATTGACAAAAAATTGGCAAGGTTAAAAGGCTTTATTATCTAATGACACGTTATTACATTAAATCACAAATTTTGTGATCAGTCTAATTCCAATAATTATTATTGTCAAAGAAAATGTATAATAATTTGGTAATTTATTGACACTAATAGCTGTATTTTATGTAGATGTCAAAGCCTTTGTTGGTGTTCACAGGTCCATATTTTAATGTTATATTGTCGGGGGAGTAACTTTTGTAGTTGGCTTACAAGAAAGAGGTATTTTTACATTAAGGATATATTTACCATACCTAGTAACTGTTTAAAGTCTTTCGCATCAGTTTCACATTGGGCATTTGCTTTGATTTTCAGTGATGCAAAGCTGCTTATCACTGGCTTAGATGCTAATCCTGTATCAACATTCGAGCGGTCAACAATAAGTGGTTGGCGTAATTTTGCGAGGATCACAAATTTCACTCAAATAAGTGGTAGTGCTGTTGATGGTTGTGTCAAACTGCACAGGATTAGACGTGTGCTTCATGTCAAAATTGGCATTTCCACCAACTGTAAAAGGTAAAGAAAAAAAGGTTAAGTTTAGCACCAAGGAATTAGATTGTACTGTAAACTTTTTGTAATTTTACATTGAAATGTAATTTAAATTATAATTTTTTCAAAACAAAAACAAAACTTCTTATTTTGAAATGAAAATATCAGTAAAGTAAAACAGAAGCAAAATCAATGTAAAAGTAAAAGTAATATATTCATGGCCGAGAACTGCCAAATGACATTTGAACTTAAAATGTGCATATGTAGCACATGATGACCAAAAAGGATTCATAACATTTTACTTGCACTCTGACCACAAGGTTGTCAAGCTTGTATTCATAATTATATTTGCATACAACTGATGCATGTATTGACATTGTTTTTGTGCTATAATAACCTAATGAAAGGCTATTGAGGTTGCTCTTGCATTTTTGATCCAATGATCTTAACGATTTTGGCTGCAAATTGGGCATGTACTGGCTGGAGGCTCTGGTATGGCGATGTTGTTGAGTAGTTGTGCATGGTGGTCAGGCTCCGCTGGTAATGATTTGCTGGTGAGTAGGTCCGAGAGGTTTCTCCCTTTGGGAAAAGAGATCAATGTTGGGTCACGGAAGACCTCCTTACATGTTTGTGAAGCGTGCAATATTGGTTGGTATTCTTTTATGATCTTGTTTAAACATCTGAGCGCTGGGTTATAGGTGACTACGAGTGGTACCCGCTCCATGTTCTTTTGATTCTCCATGTGTATCACTCCTGGATATTTGTCTTGCCTTTGCGATGGCTCTTAAAGATACTAAATGAATGTTGACCAGGACATTGATTCACTCATGCCTTGTCATTTATAACCACTATCGCAAGAACAGAAAACTGAATGTATGGCCTTAAGGTCGTGGGGGACAGGTTCTGCTCATCAGTATGCATTTATGAAAATAGTATGCACGAATTGCAACGGCTGATACCGAAAATGCGCGAAATATTCACGAACAGGCTCTGTAATGTTTCTGCATCAATAATTGCACGTGCAAAGCGCTTTCTGGTAAAATACACTATTTTTCAATGCATAGTTCTTTCTGCATGAAGTGTTGACAATAGCCCGTAGATTAAAATTAGCAAAATTACCATAAATATATCGTATTTGCTCGGGAAGCCTTCGGAAGCGTAAAAACAAGCAATTTTGTGTCCAAGAATTCAGCGCAGATAAAGAATGTCATATCTGACTCAAAATTTTTAAATAGGCTTTCAAAGGGAAGATATGATGCTTCAAATTCTAACATGAACAATTTTACTCCTTTAAAAGCTAATAAGTTTTAATTAAAGTTGAAATGAAAAAATTGGAGTCAGATATGACAAAATAGACATTTTGACAGGTCAGTGAGTGGTGAAATCAACTTGCTTTGTGTTCTTCTCAAGGAGCAAACTTGGACACAAAACCACGTTTTTAAAAATAATAACTTTAGTGGCTTATAGCACTGCCGCAAAGTGCGATCCTTTCAATAAAAAACAATCCTTATGCACTTCCTTTATTCACCAATATCTCTGTTAAATTTGAGTGAAATCGGCTTTCGAACGTTCACGATATAACGTTTTACAAAGTGACACCTCTGCCAAAATTTCGCCTTATGAATTTATTCATGGCCAGGTATCCCCAGCGACCTTAAACTTGAAAACATTGATAATGGCATCTCTCAAGAAAAAAAACACATGTATGATGTAAATAATACAACTCAAATAACTGATCTTTAATAACAAAAAGACTCCCTATGTATGATTTTCCAACAAAAAAAAAACACTTCCAAACATTTGAGACTAATACACATTAACATACCTCTTCAAACGCTTTGCCTTTGGTTTATTGTTTTCGGGAACCACATGTTCTTTCATGTAGCTGAACTGTCAATTGTAGGACGAGGAAAAAGTAAAAAACACAACTGCTCCAACAATCAACAAAATCATGTGGAAAGCAGTGTCCTCTGTCGACAATAAATAGTGCAATTCCATTGTGGCATTTTCAAGTGTATAATGCCCATAATGTTCATAAATCTTGCATACTCCACACTTATTAGTCACTCGGCTGCCTCAATAAGTTCAACGTTCCTCATGATAAATAACGACTGGATGAGTCACTTTCTCATACACTAACCGTTTTCCACATGTTCTACTTGTTTCTCTTTGAGAAACAAGAACAGTCGCCAAAGGTTTACTGCACTCTACAGAAAAATCGTGAAGTTCCTTGAATGCTTGGATTAAGGAATAACAAACGCCGCGCAGCTGCCTGGAACTCCTCCACATCTTGCCCTTTACGACTCTCTCCCACCGGTTCCTGATAAACAAAGCATTTTGTGAAAGAACATTTCTCAGCTTTGTGACGTAAACACAATGTATTGTCGTTAGCAACAGCAAACAAGCAACCACGTCTCCACTGTTTTTCAAACATATTTGTGCGTTGTACTGGGAAAAGTAAGTTGGAGTGTCAGTGGTATAAAACAAAATATTTCTGAAAATAATCGTTTTCGAAGACTTGGAAAACCTCTTCAGCCTCTTGCTGCTGTCACTTGCGATAGCATTCGCATTCTGTAGCATGTGTGTAAGCCAACGTGTATGAGGCCCGTCCGGTGATTGAAAGACATCATTAAGTCCGGAAATCCTTGAGTCTCTAGCACTTCTCAAAGAAACGAGTCGTGTTTCTTGTCCTTCCTTGTGTCTGAAGCGCCATTTAGCGCTCGAGGTGAAAAACGGACCTTGGTCGGGAAGACGAGCCGGCGAGAAAGTCTGGAATCACTTCGGATCAGAAAAGGGGCATCGTTGAGAGTTGTGGGCCATTTCCCATCTCGTGCCGTGGTCGAAATGCCCGATATCCGAAGTGCTTTGAGACTTATAGTATTTTGCAATAACATTCGGGCGGGAACTCCATTTCGGTTTTGTTGTAGGATTTCCCGACATGCTTTGCGACAGTGGTAGATGGGTCCGCTGTGCGTGGTCGGGCACTTGAAATACAGCTTGGGGCAGCTCGAAGTGAGTTGTTGCTGGCCGGCGGGAAGACGTTTCATATTTGGAGTCTTTAATGCAACATTAAATTCGATCTAAAAGGATTTTGAAATCGAGATATGCGTTTTGATGCGTATCAAGCTTTAAATAATAAAACTTAGCCTGAACTGAGCATGTGTTCCTCGGTGGTCTAGTGGTTTGGTCGGGGATTTCCGCTCGGACGACTCCAGGTTCGAATCACGCTCGGCATCTTTTTTTTTTTTCGAACTGGACATTATGAAAGTGATTTACTTTTTTTGCGTTCGTCAAAATTCCTTACGTTTAATTTTAAAAAATATCGAACCGTGTCAGTGTGAAAACAGAAGCTTACCACAATATTGCGTTACAATAGGAGCCTTTGATTGATTGATTTTTTTTTTGCATACGGTATTTCTCGAAAACAACGGAAAAAAACAACAGAAAAAAATTCGGAACAATGTTTTGCAACTAATTTCTAGTTCACATGCTAAAATTGGACAAATCTGGGCAAGAAAAAATAAAAAACGGCCTAAAAAGTCATATAGGCTGGACATGCTCTCGGCCCTTCAATTGATTTAAATTTATTTATTGTCAAAGATTTTAAAGCCAGCAAGGTCAAGGATCCTGCCCACATTGCAAGAATGTATTTTTCAACCATTATAAGCCTGAGAAGTGTGCCAAGTGTAGTTTTCATATAGGTGGAAGATACCAAGGACCAAATGTCAAAAAAGTTAAACTTAATTTGCCACAATGTGTAAAGCTCTTTACAGAAGGAACTGCTACTTTTTATTCTAGCTGTACAACACAGAATAGTTGTCTCTTTATGCTAGATGCCAATATAAGCCAGTGTTTACACGAAAAATGCAAGCTTACAAGAGCCGCTGTTGTTAATAGTGGATAACCTGAATTGTTCACCTTTACTTGTGAGCACATTGAAAAACAGAACTTGTCTGTGCCTCCATTATATTCTTTACGTCTCACACCAGAAAGCATCCAATAATACAAGAATGATGATACTGTAAAGGAGACATCCATGAGTCTTGTGGACTCTTGTGTCCTTCAATCACTTATTCTGTCTTGCAGAATCATTGTTTAGCATATATGGGCAACCCACCTCAGCCAATCCAATTGGATTTTGCCATGTACGAATTGTGAATGAGAAAGTGGAATTTTCTTCTGCTGAGTGCAAAAGCTATGCAAGTGTTACAAGGCAGGAAAAAGGTAAAACAAAATGTGTACACAGTCATGTCCTCTTTTGTTTGGCCAGTGTGCATTCCTTCATGCAAAAGCCAACAGTGAATCTGCAGTTGTGTGATGTGTCATCTCAATCACTGGAACCATACGTGCCATCTCCCACAATCAATGATCAGAAAGCCTTATCCTCAACCTCTCCTGCTGACTCCAAGTCTATCTAGGGTTTCAACCGGAAATCTCAACATGCACAATAGTCTTTCATATGTATTTCCACTTTGCATCTTTGATGTCTTAACGCAGAATAATGCCAGCACCATCAATGTACAATGTACCTGGATCGACAGCCAGTTCATGCCCCTCTCACCAATAATGACATTGAAGGATGGCATCATGGCCTGAATCGGAGAGCTGAAGGTTAAGACCCAGCTGCCCCTCCACCTGCTTATCCACCTATTACACAAGGAAGCCCGACTTACCTCCCTGCAGATCAGGCTGGTATCGGAGAGAAAGCTAAAACGTGTTCAGCGAAAAACCTATCGCATCTTGCAGTCTAAAGTTTTCAAACCCTGGGAGGAGTACAAGGCTGGGGAAAGGTTGGTCAAACAACTTTTAAAAGCTTGCACCAATGTTGTTGGTGCAGCGGGGTTGAGCAATTAACACATTTTCTTGGCAATATTGTTGCAGTATTCACTGGTTTTACCAATAAAATAATTTTTATAATTTTTATCAGAAGATGTATTTTTATTGACATAGAGTACATTGAATTCGCTAGTTTTATCGATAGGTTAAACTGTGTAGAACTATGAGAACATACATTTTTTGAATGTAGTATCACGGAATATATATTCGCTAGTTAATCGCTCGTATCAGAAAGTACTTTTATGTCAATATATAGAATGTACTATTTGCTAGTTTGATATTGTAACAGAGTACAGAATAAAGTCCAGTAAGAGCAAATTTTGTTGTCTGTTGCGTGCATATCGTTACTACTTCTGGTTTAGAATCTTGACTTGAGCGAGGACTAGAAACAACTTTCGTATCAAATATGACGCACACTTAGGGCGCACCCAAGAAAGTAAGAAACAAAGGGAAAATGTTATTGAAGACAAAAAAAATAACTCTGAATGTATAAGAGCCTTGGATCAAACTCGGATCTTCACACAGTAGAGAAGATTATATCTTTCTCATCTCGGGTGTTGTGTAGCTTTCTTTTGATAGGGGCCGTTATGTCTGGGGCATTTTGCCATGGGGGCATTATGATCGGTTACCAAAAAAATGAAAAATAAAGTTCGCCATGATTATAAGCATTTTGAAACTATAACTTGGGCGAATACAAAAGGATACAAAAATTTCGCAGCTACCTGTGATATAATCCAGAACTATCAAGTCCACGAGGAACACAAGGATAATTTCACGGTGGAAAATTACATGTGTCTTATTTGGTTAGTTTGCACTAAAAATAAATTAAGGTTTACTTAAGCTTACACTTGTATTTTAGATTTTCATACATAGGGCACTTAAGCTTGTAATACACTCACTGTGTGTGTATTATGATTATGGCCAGGAGATTCCTTTAAACCACCGTGACCGCAGAGAAGTGCCAAAGGTATGTTGGACATCTACGCAAAGTGGTTCCAGCTGTTCTTGCCTGCGAGGGAAAAGTATCCAGATATTAAAACGGTTCTTTTAAGAGCTTACACCCTGCATTGCACACTGCAGAGAAAAATCCTACAGGTCGAGCGTTCGACATTGCACTCATTATGCGAATCAAAGTCATGAAGCACCCTACATAGTGTGATGCCATAGTTTTGCTATGTTCAACAACAACAACAATGACTTTAAGTGTCAATATACCTAGCTGAGGGTAAAAACCCTGTATGAATTGGGGACACTAAAATAAGAAAGAAACTAACCTAGATCAACATTATTTACAATAAGATGATGCAGTAATCAATTATAGAAACTTCAATAAAACTATTGGGCCAGCTTGTGTGTCAGGTGCTACATAATACACAGTTCTCACAATCAGACTCTAACTTAGGCGAAAGATTGACAAGACCAATCTGTCGTTTAAATGATTGCAGTGATGGCAGTTTTCTTAGATTGCTTGGCAGAGTATTCCATAATTTTGGTCCAAGATATCTCAATGAGTGCTTTGCGTAGGTTACCGAATAAAATCTGGATATGTGAAAATCAGCCCCTCTAAAGTTGTAACCAGTACTATTCTTTGAGAACAAATCTTTGACACGCTGAGGGCTGAGGGCAAAGGCCATGCTTCACTTTGTAAATCATACATGCTGTGTCTTGGAGCCTCCTTTCATACAGTGTAGCTAATTTAGCCTTGTTCAACAGTTACTCATATGTGGATTTACCATCCCTAAAGACTGCACACAAGCCCCTCTCCTGAAAATGTTGAAATGCCAAGTAAGATGGAAGTATTGCAGCCTTGAAAAGTTGTAGTATCCCAACTGTGGGGACCAAGTTTTTAAGTCTCATTGGTACGCAAATCTTCGAACTTGCTTTCTTACACGTGATATTTATGTGTTCACTAAAATTAAGCTTGTTATCGATGGTCACACCTAATAAGTTATTACTATTCAACCATTCAACATCAGTTCCTTGAACCCTTAACGCTGAACTCATTGCCTACTTGTTTATTGGTATTTGGTATGGTAACAACTAAATTGTTGTAAATGAATATAAACAACAATAAGCTTAAAGATGTTTCGCATTTGGAGTCTTTAATGCAACTACCTTAAACGATGCCGACTGTGGGGATGTGATCATCCAACAGGAGAGAAAACAATTGGAACCATGCTGTCCATTAAATTAACTTGCCACACTGGCAGCAACACCTTTGCAAGTATCAGTCGGCTTGCCTCAAGCCTCGATCTTCAATTTTTCAGTGAGTGTTTTTATGACACTCAACTAAACTATTTGTTTCCTGTTATTAACAAGGCATGGGAGCATGAAAGTATGAAAGTAGGAATCAGATTGACAAACTTACATCCAAGGAAGTTGTCAATCAAGATGGTGATGGGCAGTGTGAAAGCCCTGGTCATTGTGCAAGATATGGCACCTTCACTCTGATGGAGGACACAAGATGTGGTGGCATTTAATGTTGTCCAAGTAATGGAAGTTTTTATCATCAAATGCTATGGAGAAAGAGGTCTTTTCCATAGAAATGTTGGAGGGCAAAGCGGTGAAGATCAACAGGGTTGCAACAGACCTCCATGTGTCCATCAGCAGTTGTATGGCCAAGGATTACCTCCATATTAATCAAAAGTCAGGTTCCAAGCCTGAAAAGATCTGCAATCCGTTAATGAAAGAAAAGAAAGCAGATGAAAGCAAGAGTAAAAATGCAGTTAAAAAAGCAAGGGGAGAAACTGCTTACTCCCAGTCATGTGAGATCGGTAAAAGCTTGGCTCTTGTGATGAAAGTGATTCGTCACAGGTGTAACGATAGTAGACCTGCGAAGTTCAGTATGTCTGTTTCCTGCAGTTCAACTTTTGAAACACTCCGTGAGAAATTGTCCCAAATGACTGGAATATTGCCAGTCAACCAGTTGATAATTATGAAAGGAGAGGAGTGGGTCATGGAAGACCACAACCCGATAACCGACATTTGGCCTCCTGAGGAATTAGTTGCCATATCTGAGAAAGGCACCAAATGTATTAGTAAGTACTGAATTCAACCAATTTGTTATATGCAGGGTTTTTTTACATAGATGTTATTTGTTTAAGGGCTTTTGTCTTGTTGGGCACAAAATCAATGTCCATGAAATTTTTTTCCAAAAAAATATAGTTAAAAAGAATTATGGGGAACACACTCCTTACAATTTGATAGAACCCAACACCTTTTTGTCTCAAAACTCTCCAGTCAACAAACACTGGCTAAGAAGCTTTTTTTGGTAGCTCCACTCAAATCAAAACTTTTTAATGTGCATGCACTCACACACAACCCTAAATAATACAAGGCGTGTCAACGCGTACAAAGTTGCATGATGTCATGTTACACTACAACAATAGGCTATCTTTGCAATCTCATTCAAATGAATCTTTTCTGTTTTGACATTTTTTTTCACAGATCTGAGTAATATTGGATTAAATAGAGACTGTTTGCTTTGAGTATATCTCACCTTCTACTTCATCGATTTTTTTTCCTGATTCAATTGATTTTCACCCATGCTATGTTGACTGTGAAAAACAATAGCAAGCGGCATCATCGATACAATTGTTGTGGTATTCGTGAGACAGAAATTTATCAAGAGGTATTTACCGTATTTATTGTGTAAGGTGTGTTGATAGTGCTAAATGTGTGCACAGGAGCGGCAAAGAAAGTAGGTACCCTTGTGGCACAGGCACTTTAGACTAAAAATGAATATAAACATCAGAAAAATAAAAAAATGCAGCTAATAAACAAAAGCATAGTTTTGCTATTTTCTCAGCCTGACAATAGATAAGCTTTTACTATTGAGCAAAACAATGATTAAAAAATCCATCAAGTGAAACTAATGTTGTGAATGTTTACAGGAGAATGATGAGAAGACAGGTACAGACGATATTGATAATACTGCACTGAACTGAACAGAAGCTGCTGAAGAGACAGGTGAGAATTGAAAGAAAAATCAACAACTAGGAAAAGTTGGTGCGAGGAAAACTCTGTATCGATGGGAATACGCAAAAAAATTCTAGACTCCGGTCAGAGATATGGGACATGAGAGAATTGGCTATAGTTTGGGAGATCCATAATACTGTAACTTTTATTTGTTTACATCAAACCTCTGCAAGAGTAAAGCAGGTGAAAGCTAGATTTCTCTATTCCCGATGGCCTTCTGTATAATTGACTGGACTTCGCCTGAAACATGCAGCGACATGCAGAAAGTAGGTGAATTGGTAATTTTAAACAGTGATAGTTCACTGAAAATAAACGATTGCGAACAAGGACATCTTGTTTTCTTACAATATTAGAAGAAACTGTGGTATGGTTGCGTTTTGTCCTTGTGGGATTGTTCTATTTGACAATAGCTGTTTTTGAAATTACATTATCCTTTCAATCAGAGTGCAAAAAATATGTTTATTTTTTCACGATCTTTCTGTTTTACTTGATGGCACACTTAATGAACCTTCAAGAAAAGTACCTGTTTGTAACTTATATTTAGTTATGATGTGTTTAAAGTGGAAAGTGGCAAATATCAATGTTCAAGACCCCGACATGATCTTGTATAAATTAGAAAAGGCCAATTGAAAGTGAGTTTTATTCTTCTTTTTTTTTTTTGGGGGGGGGGGGGGGGGGGGAATAAAAGACAGGAAAAACATCAGCCAACTTCCTGATGGGTTTTACTTGTAACTCTGGACGTGTCCTCCCTTTATACCAACATACCACACAAAGACAGAATCCAAGCCTGCAGTAATTTCCTGGACCAACAACTTAAACAAACAGTCAAGACTACAAGAATTTGCGATCTTATTCGCATGATTCTCACAAATAACACATTTACTTTCAACGATCAGTACTATAGACAAATTAACGGCACAGCAATGGGTACAAAAATGGCTCCATTTTACACCAATCTCTTCATGGGTAAATTTGAAGAAAAAGCCCTAGCAACTGCTCCAAACTCCCCCCTTATTTGGTGGTGTTATGGGCTTGTGATTAATTAATTCTTTGGCGGTGAAATTTAGGCGCGCAGAACTCTGAACTTTATAACAATCAACTGATGGCCTGCGGAGTTCGATTGAATGAAACAAAGATTTTCTGAGCCTACCTATTACGGCTTGCGGTTTGCTCATTAAAAATACGCATAAAATCCCCCATTAACTTTTTCGACTTAAATATGGCTCGAAATCGTAAATGTACAACCAGCCCTACAATGGAAATAATTGGATTTATCTTTATATGGCCATGTTCTTGCCTTGTGGCGCCACTTTTGAAACGATATAGAGAGATTTGTCGTCAGAAGCGTTGTCATTGCGTTCCGGAGATGGAGAGTAATAGTGGACTTGAAGCGAATGGCCCGCTTCTATGTAAAGTATTGTCGCCTTTGTTGGGTGCTAAGAAGTCTTGGTTTGCATTAAATTCTGTTCTATGCAGTGGCAAACCTTCAAGGTTCTCTTCATTAGGTTTCGCACGAGTATTTCCTGATGAATACCGCCAAATAGAACTTGAAGCTCTCGTCGCTGACGATGGAGTTCTCGCGTTCGCGAATTGGTTCTCGGCTGTCGGTCGACGAACAGAAAAAGTGTATGTCGCCTCGGCCTTCGGTCTCTTCCTTGGCATCCTTCGCCAAAAGTCCCTAGAAGAAATCCCGTTCATCAACTCAACACGTTTGATCACTCACGAACGGGAAGAGCCGCAAGATGAAATCCAACGTCTAAACTGCCTCATTGAAACATTACAGGGACAACTTTCGGCGGCCTCCAGAGAAATTTTGGCCTTGAGAACGGAAGCGAGTCGAGAAAAAGTAGAATGTTCCTCACGTTTGCCGCCAACTCCACCAAGCACCCCGAGCCCGCCAAAACCAAAAAGCACGCCAATTCCTGTTGAATGCATCCCTTCCAAATCGGTAAAGAGGCAGAGGACTCTACTGGAACTTCGGAATAATGAAGACCTTTCTCCAGCATTCAAAAGAAAGAAAATTCGGGAGACAGCTGTTAATCTTATAAAAGAGGTCACCACACTGTGTGAACGAAATGGGGAATCTCTTGAGAAGTGACGCAGATTACATTGCGCCGGAAGTTAAACTGGGCCAAAAAGAAAGTCCTGCCAGCGATGTTTACTCCTTTGGAAAAATGCTGGAAAATGCAGTTTCTGGCCGAAGTTTCTGTGCGCTGTTTACTGCAATAATATCTGAAGCGACTGTATCGGCTGCTTTACTCAGGCCTTCCACAAGTAAGCTTTCCTGTGACCTTAAAAGCGTGATTTAATTGCAGCATGACTGACTCAGTATACAAACACTGCAAATAAACTCTATAATTATTCAAAACTGTACAAATGAAATTTCAATTCAACTGAAGGGTCAAGCCGCTCCCGTGACTCTATATCTATGTGCTCTTCTAAATCAAAATTTAAACGTACGTTTTTATCTGATTTTTAAAGCGAATTATTATTGTTCTGTTTTTTTTTTTTTCGTTACGAATAGTAGAGCGTATAACTTAGTGATAATCGCTCGCTAGTGTTTTAGTCCATCATTTTGTATATACTTGTAGTTTGCAAGAATTGTAATCCGTGTCTTTTTTGTTCACCTTATGAGGTGAAGCTAGCCGTCATCTTTGAAGTCGAGACTGAGAGCGGCAGGAGATTAAAATGAAATTTTGGAAAGAGACTCGCAAAGTGGTTATGAAATAAACTGATAAATTTTACGCGACAAACTCTTTATCTCTGGCTTGTTCTGGTGTAATATTAAAACGGAGTCTTTTTAATGGGAGGTAATGTCCTTTTTCACGGTTCTATTTTCTCTAAAAGCAACTACTTTTTTTGTCTATTTTCCTTGCCACCAACCAGCGCAGTGACACGAAACGGAAAGAATTTTAGTTTTGCTCATCGGAATCCCGCACAATAGAAGCCATTTATTTTCGGTTCTGGTTTGCACGGAGCGGTGTCTTTTTTAAATCAAGCCAAAATGCAAACTGAGAACGCTGACAGCGACAAACAAGATCCAATTTTTTTTAATTAAACTATTGGCCTAGACAATGGTGTAAGTTAATTGGATTTGACACATATTTTAATTAAGAAATGTAGCGTCTCTAGCAACCATGGCTTCAAGCGGCGAGCCAAAAAATCACGCCTGAGGGTCCTCATGTCCAGTAAGCCATCCACCGTCGCAAATGGTCAATATCAACTCGCGTTGTCCGTTCAATTGCTCGGACACGATTTATATACATGTATCATCGTTATCTAGGTTCTAAAGCAAACACTGCAAAGGTAATTTCAAGCAATTTACCGATAAAACGTGATTGCCCAGAAAAAAAAATTGGTAAATCGAAGCATGCTTTATCGGACAGATTACGGCTTTAATTTCTAAACGTCATTAAGACAGATACTGGTGCCAACCAAACAAAACAGAAAATTATGGCAAATCATGTGAAATGTTAACTTCTAATTAAGACGTTTTAATTCTATTTTACCTAGGGACACAATGATACTTTATACGTCCATATTATGTGCACAGCAATTTCAGATCGACGAGAATGGTAGGTTCTTTGTCACTGTTTTCCTGTAGTATCGATGTCGTTATAAAATAAATGCTGAATGCCATCTGTATAATAATCATTATTTTGTTTTTTTGCAGAATGACTGAAAGAATGACTGATGAAGAATGACTGACGATTACAATTGATTGTAAATAAAGAGTATGACAAACGAAACAACTCGTCATTATTGGCTCATTGAGGGTGGGGGGTCACTGAACTTACAAATCCCAAAAGCGCGACTGTTTTTTCCGCGAGATTTCTGGTTTGCTTTATTACCGTATTTCCTCGAATAAGCACCCAGCTGCTATTGAGATCATGAAAAAATCCGGCAACGCTATATACTGTGCGGCATTTGAGTGTGCACGAGCGGGCTCACATTCCGAACCATGAGGGTTGCCTTTGAGGATTCAGTTTCCTATCGTAGCATTTAGACCAGCGTGACCGCTCATTTAGGAGAAAGGCAAAAAAATGAGCTTGAATTGAGAAACGGATCCGCCTTTGTTGTAGCCTTCAATGAGCTGTTGACAGAATAGTTCAGTTTATGAACCGAGCTAAACTTTGTGGTCCATATTGCAAAATGAATCAATCGAAATGTATCATGGGCTAAGAAATTAGAAGTCTAGAACTCATCGACGACTCTGCTTTTTTCTTGTCAAATTTTTACGACGAATGCTACTCGGCTTTGGCTGGGTTAAACTAATCCCGGGAATCCGGATGCGGAATCAGGTGTAACATGAGTATAAAATATATTGAAAACTTATCTTGACAAAGGCCAAATATTTGGTTGTGGTAAGCAAAGTTGTCACAGGAGACTCCTGTAATAGATGCCAAATTCTTTGATTTGCATTGACAAAAGAAATTTGAAAATTGTGCTTGTCCATTAGGAAATCAGGAGATAAGAAAAGAAAGCAAATAAAATTGTTATCGATCGGAACTCTCGCCAAATCAGGCAATAACGTAAATTTGTTTCGTCATTTTCCTTTTTCTTATGTTAAAAATTGATTTTCAGTTTTACGATATTGATAATGGTCACAGCTATATGCAAAAGCCTTCTATTACAACTATGAAATGAAGAATAAACAGTCAATGGATTCTACAGTGTCATAGTGAATCTTCGATTGTGGAGCAGTTACACTACTTTGGACACAGTGATGAGAGTGGGTAAGAATCCGTGAAGAGCCCCTATCTCCCTGTCCTCCCACTCTCCTTTCACGCGAATTGAAAAAAAGGAGTTACTGATGCTTGACAACCCTCGGTATGCAGAGCGAATTGCTAACCACTCTCATCTGATTGGAGTCGAGTTAGAGGATCAGTCATTAGACAGACGTCTACCGGTTCACATCATCCTAGGAGCAAATGAATACGCGCAGATCCGTACATGAGCCATGACCCCACATTTGACTTAGGAAAAGGGAAGTCTCTATGTACCAATGACTGACACCAGAAACTACACTTGGTATTTAGAGATTTCCTAGGAAACGTTGGCAGAAGCCAAACACAAGAATAAATGCAAAATGTCTAATTTTCTTCCGTCAAATGCAGCACTTAGGTAGCTGTATTTTCATAGACACGATAGTCACGAATTTTAATGTTATTGTCCTCTTAGCATTGTCACACATAAGTGCGACTTATTCCAGATCCCCAGTGTGTTAAATTCTCTATTTAAAGAGGCGTTTATGGTTATTTCAGCCTCTTTTTGCTCTTATGCTTCAGGCCTACGTACTCCACGTTGTTTTGACCCACCCACCTTCCCTCAAAAGTTTTCAAATCAACAAAAACGCAGGGAATGACGGAATTCCTATTGAATTCTACATAATGTTCTGATCACTAATTAGTGACCCGTTTCTTATGTGTTAATGAAAATTTTCGAAAAGGTGAAATTTCTTGTTCTCAAAAACAAGCAGTAATTACTCTAATAGAGAAAAAAAGAAAACATCCTTCATATTATTAAGAATTCGCACCTGATCTCTCTTGTTAATGTTGACACAAATCATGTCCAAAGCTAATGCCACAAGAATTAAAAATGTACTTCCAACATCATATATCACAACCAAAAAGTAAATATGCCGGGACTGATGATATTTATTGATTTTGAAAAGGCCTTTGAGAAGAAATTTCCATTTATGGCTGTCAATTGTTTTATCCATTGGGTTCAAACTTGGCATGCAAGAAAGGGGGCCGAGATCAACCATGTACCCAAACCGCACAAAGATGTTTCATCAGATGAGGAAAGTCTCACAGAGGAGCCCGTCAATTTGTCAGATGACAGTGCTTCCCCTATCAATGACTTGTTGGTCGATTGGGATGCCCAAACCTCTCAACGACCTCAATGGAAACAGTCAGCCTCTCCGTTTTCGGACGACCAGCTCCGTGTGATTCAGCACACGGTCAAGCTATCCATCGAACAAGTGATGAGAACTTCTCGTGGTCCTCCTAACATCTCTTCTGCCTTTCAGTCCGTCCCCGAACCAGCCTGATCTGCTGGTTCAGCTTCTCCCTTGGGCCTGCATCGCCCTTTGGAGGATAAAATCATGCGGGGTCAGTACATAGACTTAATGTTGCTTTTACGTGACTCGTTAACTCACCCCCAGGCCCCAACCAACCCTACAGTTTCGCTTTCGAAGAATCGTCCCCAGGTTTCACAGGTTCCCCAATCACCATGGTTTTACAAGTGGGTCGATGCCTACACGACCTTCATGCTAGTTATCGTGTCTGCCCAACCCTGGAGGGCATTAGAACTGCTCAGGTACCAGCTTATAGTCAGCCAAGCAGAAGCTAAATTCAAAGGGCTTACCTTGCTTCACTACACGAAATTGCCGAGGACCTGTCTCTCCATTGGGGCGTTTTAGACCTGGAGCTGTGGACCGTCACTTTTTCAGGTCAAGTTAAGCCACACTGCTTCCTCTGTTCCAGCCACTACCCCAGCCAAGCGGACTGCCCCATCGCCGACCCGACTCATCTAACAGCCAGGAACTCCGGCCAAACTGTCTGCTGTTACCAGTTCAACAAACCCAGCGGTTGCTCCCGCCGGTTATGCCATTTTCATTTCATTTCATTTATTTGTTTACTCCAAACCTTTACAGATGTTAATAATTAAATTTGAATCACGTTATGTTAGGAAGGAGAGGAGAGGGGCACGTCTAGATAAACTAATATTGTGCCCCCTAAAGTTATATAAGTATAAACAAAAAACTTGTAATTTTTTAGTAAAAAGTAAAGGAAAACTTATAAAGTAGCTTGGTGAATGTCAAAAGAGATGTTTCATTAGTATTGAGCAAGGTACCAGCGTAAAAGTGCTTTTCTAAACATCTTTCTAGATGGTTTGTCTCTGATTAATTGCGGAATACTATTCCAAAAAAAATCTTCCAATAACGCTCGGGCAGAATCTCCTGAGATTAGTTCGAAAAAAGGGTATGACTACTTGATTAGATGATGCACTGCGGGTATTATAGTTATGTAGCTCAGATACTAGTTCCAGATACTAGTTCCCGCACATTTGCAGCCGATGTCGTTCGCCGTCAAACTCCATCTTGCGATGCAGGTCCAGGCAATCAACGGACGCTACAAAGAACCAGGTCCCCAGCGACCATGGCAAAAAGTAGTCCTTCAGCAGTCCCTTTGCCAGCAACCTTCAGTTTCCACACGTATCAATGTTGATGAACTTGAATGTGAACCATAATTTTGTATATTCTCTAATTACTTTCCTTAGATGTGGCGCACATGTAGGGTATATGGGTCACCAGACCCCACGGGTATCTTATAATCTAATTTCCACTTCACAGCACTCTGAGGTAGTCTCAGCTAATCTTGCTAAGGAGGTTACAATGGGGAGGGCAGCGGGACCTTTTGCCTCTCTCCCCCTCCCTGACCTGCAATGCCACCCAATGGGTGTGGTCCCTAAGAAGCACACTTCTGCGTGGCAGACCATTTACCACCTGTCTTACCCAGAAGGCGATAGAGATCATTACCACCAGGGTATACAGAGGGATATTGCCTCATTTAAAAACGATGGTGAGTCATTCTGCACTTTAGTTTGCCATTTATTTTTACCATAGATTTGAGAACCCTGGTGTTCATGCATCAACTTCTGGAGATTTAAGTGGTGTAATAGGTCAAGTATGGGATCTCCTGAGATCAAATACTGGAACTGTTAGCAGTTCCTCAAACAGTTTTCTTAGTGTTCAGCAGCCAAAGCATACACAATTTGGGCATCAGTACAATCATAAGTCAGTGAAACAGCCATGAAATGCTCTAAATAACAAATTCCGAACACCTTCAGATCCTCCCCTTTCTTAGATTTCTGCTCCACCCACCTCATGTTGCAGTCTCCCCACCCTAGACAGGTATCATTACATAAAATTGTGGGCTCAATGTTAAAGTGGTACTACCACAAAAATGTTTGTCTTTCTTTTCGACTTTTTTTACTTCAGTTTATCCAATGAGTTCATAATAACATAAATCGCTATAATTTATAATGATACAAGCTTACTGAATCTAGAAATTGCTGGCCGAAGACCACCGAAAATCCGGCCGCCATTAGTAAGTTTAAAAAGTCAAGCCCATGTTTACTCTAGAAAGCGGTCTCACGTGTGAGTTGTCTCATGACATCATATTCGCAACAAAGATCGTGGTCATTCCTTGGACAACAGTGAATTTAGTCGCTAAATGAAAAGGATTTGGAGACGTCTTTGTCGGAAAGTGTTGCGAAGGACAAATTTGGCGAAGAACTCGATGAATGTTTAGGATCTATTTTGTTTCATGAGGATTTGGCGACGTATGGCTTCAAAGAATAAGCTGCCAAATCGCTGTTCAGCTAAACCGCAAGTAGCCGTTTATGAAGGCTCCATAATACCCATCATTTAAAAGGCTTTTCGTTTGCCGTTTTAACGGTTTGCTTAGCTGTTAAAACCCCTTTCCCGACCAAGAGTGCCATATGGCACTCGTCTGTACCACCCCTCAAATTCCCAAGAGTGCCACATGGCACTCTGCATAGTTCTTGATTCCAACCAATCAAAAACATACATTTTCATTGTTTGAGAGGCTCTATTGTGTTTTGACCAATAGTAATACAATAAAGGCTTAGTTTACGCAAACCTTCAGGGGTGGTGTTCATACAACATTCTAAAGATATTCACAGTCGAAGTTCAGCATCGCGATGCTGTAATGGTGTCATTTTTCGAGTCAGATGTGAGGAAGAAGAGTTCATAGGCTTTGTTCGAGAACGTGAGTCTCCAAGAAATAATTCGGACTCTGAATCTGACATAACTGTTTCAAGTGTAAATACAGAGGACTTGTCAGATTTTAGCGTTAGTAATTCAGAAAGTGGCGAAGAAGGAGATGAAGAGTGGAACTCAAATACTGATCCAGTTGTTGTGAATACTTTCGTGGCAAACACTGGTCCTGTTAGCGACCTTACCGGCCATTCAGCTTATGATTGCTTTAAATTGATGTTCATAGAAGAAAATTTCAACCGAATTGCCGAAGAAACAAATCGGTATGCCCGCCAGTCGATGGAAACAAAACTGGATCGTATGTGGCGTGAAACTGATGCCAAAGAAATCCGTGCGTACTTTGCACTGAACATTCTCTTTGGCATCAAACAACTGCCAGAAGTTTATTCCTACTGGTCTAAAAATCCACTACGTGGAGTTCCAGAGGTACAAAAGATTTTTCCAAGAAACCGATATGCGAAGATATCACAACATCTACATGTGAATGACAAACGTAAAGAATTACCACACAGTCATGCGAACCACGACAAGTTCTTCAAAGTTCACCCACTTCTTGATTCTGTTGTGGATGCGATTAAAAGCGAATATCGGCCGACACAAAATGTTGCTGTCGATGAAGCAATGATACCTTTTAAAGGTAGACTTTCGCTTAAACAATACATGCCGCTCAAACCTGTTAAAAGAGGTATCAAAGTGTGGGAATGTGCGGATTCGTTGAATGGCTTTGTTTGCGACCTGAATGTTTACACAGGAAAAGAAAGCGATGGAAATCCAGAACAACGCCTCGGATACCGTGTGGTTCATAATTTGACCAGAACTTTGGTGGGAAAAAAACCACCATGTTTTTGTGGACAATTTTTTTAATTCTGTCAACCTTGCCGAAGATTTGTTGCAAGAAAAAATTTACATTTGTGGAACTGTTCGCTCGAACCGCCAAGGAATCCCACGGGAGTTAGGACCTTCAATGCAAAGAGTGAAACGACTTCGCCAAGTAGAGTCCTTGTCGCTACTGTTTGGAAGAACAAGAAGCCAGTTTATTTCCTAAGCACTCAGTCGAATCCAATGGGCAATGAAACGGTCAGTAGAAGGCAACGAGATGGAACGGTGATTGAAGTACTGAGTGCGGCGGTTGTGAAATCGTACAACAAGAACATGGGCGGTGTGGATCTGAGTGATCAGCTTTGGGGCTACGATATGACCGGCAGAAAGTCCAAAAAATGGTGGCGATGTCTTCTATGGTTTCTGGTGGATGTTTCGATCGTAAATGCCTACATTTTGGAGAAGGTTTCCCGGCGAAATGAATCCAGAACCCAGTTGGCATTTCAACTCGAATTGGTTCAAGCTTTGCTAGGGAATTTTTCAGCTCGAAGGTTATCAGTTAGTTCTGGGCGCCTTAAAGGGGGACACTGGCCGATAAGCTTCAACAAAGGCCACTGCAAACGTTGTTTGAAGCACAAGAAGACAACATTTTGCTAAATGGGATGCGAACTTTGCAACAAGCGCATTTGCTTGGCATGCGTCAAACCACACCGCGGAGGATCTTGCTTAAAAAATGGCGCCAAATTTAAAAATCATAGCTGCAAAGACTTAGAGATTTGTATCTACTCTCAGGTCTATGGTTCATTGACACTTTCAAAATTTGCTTTGAAAGTTCTTCAACATTGTCTCTTTTTCTTTTTATAGCTTTAGGGTTCAATTTCTAGTATAATTTTATCTTGTTTTCGAATCATGGTGAACTCAAAAGACATTGTGGATGGTTTTGTTCAGGTTTTTATTATGACTCAACTTTACAGCTTCATATTTTTAATGTAGATGCCTAGAACAGGATGATATTTGTATCAAAAGAGAGCTTTTTATATAAAGAACAAAGTTTGTTTATATTGTATATTGTGTTAATGTCTAGTTCCAAAGATATTGATTAAAACATTCAGTGGTGTTATTTCGTGTGAACTGGAGTCATTTTGCCTTGGACAGAAGGGGTGGTACTAATATGTGTTACCCTTGGACGGGAAAGGGTTAAAAGGCTTTTTGCTTGCCGTTTTAACGGTTTGCTTAGCCGTTAAAACGCTTAAACTCATCCATTAGAAAATATTTTTCGATTGTGCACCCAAATAGCAAGATTTACTCAGCTACAATGTGGCATGATATAGCAAAAAACTTCAGCTTTTTCTCAATATAATGTCAAATATTGGGGAGTATATCATATCTACGTACTCCCAGGCATCTCAGGTATTGGAACAAATTACAGAAAAATGGAGGGAACAATGTTAGTTGGCTGACCACCTGGTACTTACCAAGCAAAGGAAGCAAAATCAAAAGCATATCATCAGAAGGTGGATCATGTAAGATAAAGAACAAGGCAGAGACTGAGAAAAAAAAGAGAAAAAGCAGGAAGTCTAAGTTCATTCTTGCAGCAAACAAGCAGCACAAGCACACGCACTAAAGTGAGTCTACTAACGAGAAAGAATCAGAACTACCCTAAGATCTAGACCCGTTGACAGAACAGTCTCATGGAAACAGCCCAAGTAACAAAGCACCTATCAACATCGAAAAAGAATCAAATAAGGCTTCTTTTTTTAGAAGATGGTGCCCCTCATCATGTGGGGAAATAGACACCCTTGATGATAAAGATAAACACTGCTTGAGTACTGATGGCACTGTATGTATGTCTGCCAGAGACTGAGAAATTGCAGCAGTACTTGCCATATGTGAAAGCAGAAAAATCAGGTGCATGTCCAAGTCAAGGTATATATTTATCTAAGATCCATAATCTGAGCTTGCTAGAATTTATAATAGCAAAAAAGTTATACTGCAAAATGCAAGGACATGGCAGGTGGGAAGACTGCCAAATCTGTTTGCTTTTAATTAAGCTAGCAAGTGAAATATCACAACATGGAATTTGTCAAGTGTCATGTATGTTTAGGAACCTGATAAAGCAATCATGAAACTTTTGCAACTTCCCGTTGTTGTGATCGAGATGGAACAACAAGGGCCAGGATCGCAATGACTTTTTGTGACAGAACTACAACCTAGTGTTTATTATGTGGCATTTACAAAACTTGCACAGCAATATGCCAAAAGAGAGCTTGTAACTGTTGTGTAGTAGATGGATGCTCACATATGGTAATAAGAATATTGTAAGTGACCTATAGTAAGATAAAAGAACACTTAGAGAAGTGCAACCATAAGATTAGTTATGGAACTGTAGTAGAGCTCTGCGTCGTGAGAAACAACAGAAGGATCTCTGCAAAGTATTACAAAGGTGCAGCTCATATAACATGTCGCAAAGCCTGCAAAGGATTTTCTGTTAAATTTAACCCAGATGCACACTACAATACAGCAATGTACTGTGGACTAGATCACCTTCAACTCAGAGACAGTAGGAATACTCTTGTTTTAAATAGAGATGCTGCCAGTTTTCGTTTAGATTCTGCTTTTACTCACAAACATGCATCATTGTGCATAACATGTACTTTTTGCAAAAAGATATACATTGGCGAAACAGGGAGGAGATAGGGCCGTTTTCGTGAACATCTCCGAGACGTTGAAAAAAATGACAAAGATGCATCCAAACCAGTCGCGCGCCATTTTAATCTTACTAACCATTCTAAACAACACATGACAATCTGCGGCCTTTCCCTACACCAGGGTAACACAGAAAGCCGTAAAAACCTAGAACAAAAAATCATCTTTCAAATCGGTACTCTCAAACCCCATGGAATCAACGAACGCTTTTCATTCAACTAATTTACATTTGTTTTCCACGTCACCAAATTTCCACCAATAGCGTAGCTCCACCGCTTACTATATAAAACCACACACTACCCACAATTCCTTGATTCGCTCCGATGAAGGGCTAGTGCTCGAAACGTCAGCTATTTGAATCTTTTTACGGTGGTCAATTTACCTTATCGACTCAGTCAAGAAAACTAAATTCTCGTGTTTCATCCCCCCACCGATGCAGCACCACAGTTTCTCTAGAAACTAACCCCATTCATTTGCATTGTGTATTGTTAATGGGCCTGAACTGACTACAAGATCAGATTATCTGAATGAGTATGCAGCTCTACTTTAAGTATCATCATACATGTTCGTGGCAAGCGATTCCACTTCAGAAGTCTGTTGTGGTGTCAAAATACACAGCATTTTTGATAAAAGCCCAGCACAACATGCAGCTGACTTGCACATTGCTGGAGAAGCAGCCAGAGCTGGAAGCCATATTCCAGAACAAGCATGTTGAGTGTATGGGAGTAGATGGATGCTCGGATGAAGTGCCCTCACATGATGAAGTTCAATTTTATTGGACAGAACGTCATGTTATTAAAGGGAACGCGAACGTCATTATAACAACAACAAGACCAAGTCACCAATTCTAAACTTGTGTCATAAGAACTGTTGCAAATTCGTTGCTCCGGTACCCAAATATATGAGAAGAATTGGGTAAGTAAGCAGTGAGTTTAAAGAATTTTGCGGTGATTTGACAGATTCCATTTTAAAATAATTGAGCCCAGAAGATCTTACTACTTTTTCAAATAGGACCTTGGTCACAAAGCCGAAATTTGGTGCCCTTTATGGATGTCTTGCTCAAAAGGCGCATGTAATTCGTCTGAATCATCAAAACAAATCAAGATAACAAATTCTCTTGCCACGAGGTGTAGAAATCAAACAATGTCTGCAGTTTCATATCGTATTTCCATGATACTTCTCCATAGCAATGCAAATACAAAGATTTGAAACTGCTCAATAAGTTGTGCATGTGTATGTCACCGCAAATCAATTGTCAAGCTTCAGAGAAAGATAGGGGAGAACTGTGAAGGGAAATTGATACATTGGAAAGACAACATTGAAAAGGTGAAGGGGGAGCTCTTTTGCTGAGGGAGGTTCATGAACACGATTTCTCTGAGGACACTGAAGTCAAACAATTTTTACACTCAAAATATCTTCTGCATGTGAAAGAATCAACAAGATCAAATCTCCTTATTACAGGTAATGATAAGTGTACAATTATCATTGTCTTTGAGGATAAACATAAATGTAAGTTTTACTTTACTTTTATTTGATCAAAAAGAAGTGTCCATATTATATTTTTGCATGTAGCCCTTACATCCCCCTCCTGGTTATACCCCAGGCATTTGCCAAATATTATCTTTATCATTCTGCATGAGTAAAATATGTTAACTTTGTCCATTGGAGTATTTTTTAAGTTAATACATTTTTTGCATTTCTACATTTTTTGTTCCATTTATAATTATGATAATTCCATTTTTGCAAAGGAACAGTTAATTTACTATATATAGACCTAATCATGAAACTATAATAAGTAGCTAATATTTGATAACAAAATACCAGAAAAAAGTCTACTTTTATGCCTAGCTTTAGTAGCCTTAAATTAAATGAAACCTTGAAAGAGTTGTGTTAACAATTCATTGCATCTCTCTCTGACAAGTTAAAATTTAATAAGACAGCGAAATGCAAGACCATTTAAAAAATAACAGACACAATTGTTTCAAAATCGTATCAACGGGTTTGACTGGACCATTGCGGCTGCTATAAATCCCAGCATAAGCTGATTTCAGTTATTCAATGTCGGCCATTCAACAGCACATTTGGATTGTAACACAACATCACATTACTCCATCTGTAATGTATGTTCATTTTAAAGAAACGTGTGGGTTCGCTATGCCAGCACTTTGCCATATTTCGATCCCCCAAAAACTTTAAGGGAAAAGCCTGTAGAGTATTTGCGGACACACCCTGATGGAGCCGATAGATTCCCACTGGAGCTGTTTGTCAGCTTACCCTGGGATGAATACATGAAATCAATGGCTTGTGATGGAACGTATCACTTGACAGTACAAGCTTCTGCAAATGTCTTTCAAGTTCAGATAATCATCTTCTCGACTTTTGGCCCCTCAGCAACTCAGATAATCAAAGAAATCGAGAAACTAATTTTCAATTTCATTTGGGATGGAAAACCCGCAAAGATAAAGTTAACTATTATAGGTGAGAGAAAACACGGCGGACTCAAGATGACTGACTTTAACATGATGAATAAAGCTTTTAAGGTTCCTTGGACGCCATGTTTGCAAACCAGGACTGACGCATCCTGGAAGATCATCCTTGAAGCCGCATTGGAAAACCTCGGAGGACTGTCATTTCTGACACGCTGCAACTTCAACATTAATATCCTGGAAATTAACCATCTCCCAGACTTCTACCGTGAAGTCTTGAAACATTGGCAAAGCACAAAACATGCCTTTCGAAAGGACAATTCTCATAAAAATGGTTGCTTGATAGCTTGCTTGATAGCATAACATCGGTATTTTGTGTGAACAGGAATAAGGCATTTTGGTAAGATTATGCAGGCTCAAGATCAGCATTGGCAACACTATATCAATTATGCATTATTATTGTTATTATAATATATTATTTTAATTATTATCTGAAGCCACGGGCCACAAGCCACAAGCCACTAGATGACAGTCAAAAAGTGATATATAAATATATATTTTTAGCCTGTGAGTAAGCTCTCTGCGTTGATTGTCAAAATTGTCCTGAATCATAGCCATTATGAACATGCCAGGACCAGTAGCAAAGAAGTCTTACTACCCATGTGAAGGCAATTGCTAAAGTGTCTCAGGGGGTCGCAGAAGCTGAAATGCAGAAGGCTGTGAAGGAAGTTAGAGCCATAAAGCTGAGGAAGAGGAAATCGTTGATGTTTTTTTTTTTTGGGGGGGGGGAAAATATTTTATTGATAACACATAGACCAAGATTTACATGCATGTAAAGAGAAATAAATAGAAAAGAAACTAGTAACTAATGAACTAGTAAAATGACAATATGGATAACAAAACAATAAATCTTACAATCACACTAATATAAAGGGAAAGAGGGGGGCTGGATTAGAGTGGGTAAATAGGTTGAGGCACACTATCGCAATAAACAATACACAGTCGCAAATTATACACAGAGTGTAGTCCATTTGGATACATATTTCCCGTGTTTGTTATTTTTCACAGCAATTTCTTTTTCACTACGAATTTTGTCATCAAGAATGACACAGAAAGCCTCAAAAGTCGGAGAACAGCAATTTAACTTTGATTGATAAATATAGAATTTCGCTATTAGAAGATAGTGGTTGAAAGCGGAAGTGGAAGTCGATTCAGGTTTACATCCATACAATACGTCAGTTAAAGTGACAGTGACATCATCACCTCGTTTGGAAATCGTTGATGTTGCTGTCTCCTGTGATAGCACCTAGGCCAGGAGAGGTTTTCAGTCTTTGTATGGCATGGTTTCTACAATTAGTGTACAAACAGGAAACGTTGTTGACATTGAAATGAAAATTAAATGTGTTACAAGTGTCGTGGAAAGAGCAACCTTGATGAAACTCTCAGGAGTACATTGATTGGATTGCAGCACATGGACCCAAATACACATGTCACTTTGAAAAGTCATCAAAAGCCATGGAGACCCAAGGTGCTCTAGACATATGGGGCAGGTCAATTGAGAAGAACAGTTTGTGGTATGTGGGCTTTGTAGGCGATGGTGATTGCTCTTCTTATCTGGATGTGGTCAAATCAAAGCCTTATGGAAACAAAGTGACAATTCGAAAAGTGGAATGTGTAGGACATACTCAAAAGGGAATGGGAGGAAGGCTAAGAAGGAAAAAAAAAACATGAAAGGAAGTAAAGTTCTCTGGTGGAAAGACAATTTAAGTGCTTCACCACCTAACTGAACCTGATCGACATCTTTCAGAGGTACTATGGGAAGGCCCTGCAGCAAAATAAGGGCAACCTGCCAAATATGCAGAAAGCTGTGAAAGCTTTTTGGCATCATTATGCCTCAACTGATAATAACCAAATGCATGAGTACTGCCCCGAATCAACTAATTCCTGGTGCAAATGGCAAAAGGATGAAACCAATGAAACAAGCTCTCTCAAACCAAAAAATGTTGCCCCAGCAGTGATGCAGGAGATCTTGTCCACATTTGAGGCTTTGTGGGATGAGAACCTACTACGAAGTGTTTTAGAAGGCTTGTCTCAAAATAATGAGGTACTAAACTACCTTGTTTGGGACATTAGTCCAAAAGAAAAATTTGCTGGTCCTGAGACAGTCATGACAGCTTGCACTCTTGCCGTTTGCTTGTTCAATGGTGGAGCAAAAACCCTTCAAAGCGTGCTCAAGGGGCTCCATCTGGAAACTGGACAGCACTGCTGGTCTGGTTTCACCACCATTGATCAGCAAAGACTTTATGCTTCAAGACAAAATTCTCTTGACACAGCAAAGGTTCGCTGTAGCCAGTGAAAGAGCCAAAACGAACAGAATGAAGAGCTAGAGGGGCCAACGTAGAGGGTGTTACTTTTTATTAGGAAACGGACATGAACCAAGATAAATTGCTGAGTGGATGTGTTCGCAATTTTGGGTCACAAGTAAAGCAGCTGAAAAAAGATCGAGGTAGATTGACTTTATCGTGAACAATGCAGATCAGAAACCGCATTCATGGTTCTACTTTGACATTGATTATAACAAAATGCTGTATTTAAATGAGACTGCCAAAAACGAAGTAATAAGAAAGTAAAATGGAGAATGAACTAACTAGATCGCCATGTACTAAACGCGTTTGCGTTTCGCTAATTTTTAACATTCTAAATGTATTTCATACAATTATTTATAGAAAACCTAAGAGAACTTCATATAGATTTGAAGCCAGTTTACCAAGGGTGTATCCTTTACGAGAAGAATTCATGTACACGGTAAGGGGCCAAGGAATTACAACATGCAACTGTGACTGGTGGGGTGGAGGAGGTGTAGGGGAAAAGTAATTTGCTGCAAAAATGTTTCAACAGTGTTTTCTGAATCAAAGTTTGGACCCCCCCCCCCCACCCCCCCCCCCCCCCCCCCCCCCGCCCCAAATCAAAAATTCCTGGATCCACCCCTGGCCAGTGTAATAGGAACAGAGGCAGTTGTGAAAACATATTGCAACAACCCCAAGTGTAAGAAGCAGGATACCTGATCCTGCCAGCCAACAATTCCAGATTTGCAAATACCAGTGGGCAACGTTCTCCTTTGCTTGTGCATTCTTCTTGCTGGTGGATCAGCATCAAAGGTTTTCCAGATGTTTTCTCACATAGGCCTAGGTTGTCTCTCAACACGTTCTTCAAGTATCAGAGGGTTGGTTTGTATATCTCATACATTGTACATGTATATCTAAAATTTATTTACATCAATGTAGTAACTGTAACCCTTTTATTTGTAAGTAACTAATTGTAAAAATTTAAACTTTTCTCCGTGTACTTTTTCTTTAATCTGCCCGCCTAGAATAGCCTTTACGTGGGCAGCTAAAATGTAACTGTTTTTTTTTAATGAAAACTTTTTGTTGTTGTTTGTTGTTGTTAACTTCATGTATGATTTTGTTACTCCAGCATCTTTAGAACACTCCCTGCTTTGGGGCTGAAAAGGAAAATTGGACTGAAATCAAGAAAAGGCAAAGAGAACTGCCTCTCAAAATGTTTTACTTTGAGTTATTATTGAATATTTTTTATTCACAGAGTATGCTGTTCCAGACCATTCATCTTTACTGGCAGAATTACCAAAACCAGATGCTTGCCAAACAGAGAGGTCTTCAAAGTGGCATCACTATTGCAGGAGATGGCCATCACGACTGCATGGGCCATAGCGCCAAATATGGGGTGTACACTGTCTTCTGTTGCACCATCCCCATGATTATACATTTTTGTCTAGTGCAGGTCAGATTTGTTTTTATACTTATAACAGTCACATGACATTTCATTATAATGATTAATGGTATAATTTCCACATGTACATCAGAGTGGAAAGAGAATGCAGAAAAGCAAAAGAAATAGAAGCAATTTCAGTTCCACCAAGCTCTATCAACCTTGATGCATACTCCACCTGGAAGCTTGTGGACCTAATGGCATGGGTACTGAAAGTGAAGAAAAGGTTTGTTTGCTAAAAAGAAAAAAATAAGACGAGAAGTCTCAACTAAGACAAGGCCAACTTACAGCCCAAGAAGAAAATATTTGATCACAGAAGAGGCTTCACAGCCATCTCTGGACAATGAATTGAAGATGCCAAGTCCATACTGTACATAGACAATGAAGGCATTCTCAGGAATGGGAAGTACTGAACAAAAGTTGGTGGAAACTATTGCTTCTTGACCACCTTCCAAGTCACTGTTGTATGCTGTCTTAATTTTGTTGCCATTGGTAGGCTGTCAAGTTTGCTGGTTTCCCTTCCTGTTCCTAGGATTTTCCTTTTTTCACATTCTATTTGGATCTAAAAACAGTGGAAGATTTCCACTGCAATTTCTGTTTGTATTTTAATAAAATTAAATTGGTTCTTTAATCTCCTGATAAGTGTTTCCACAGGTAAATTAAATTGCCACAATATCTTGTTTCATATTTACATCTTAAAAATAACTCTAATTTTTACACCATGTATCCACGAGTATACAGTCCTGTTTAGAGTGCTTGTCTGTGGTGCTTTTTCATTGAAGCTCTTGTCTGATTTGCCCTTTTCCTAGGTCTGCCAACCATTAGTAATCTTCCAGACAATGCAACTATAAAAAACTGGGAGAATGAGCAGAAGTGCACCTGGCTATCCAATGAAATTGACCAGCTTCTTACACTGCATGTTTTCACACTAACATCACAAGAAATAAATGAGTTTATCACTGAAGTTGACAAGTTGGACACCTATCAAAGGAATGGTTATCCATGCAGGGAATGTGGGAAGATTTTCAGCAGCTATACAGGAAGAGTAGAGAATGTCATTGTCTTTACATTTTAAGATCGCTCATTGGTCAAATATTATTTACTGTCGACTTAACCGTCTTGTGCTTTTTTAACCAAGAAACCACACAGAGAGCTTTGACTTTAAGTATCATCTCATACAGTATTTTATTTCTCTGTGGATACAAATGGTGCTTGTTCCCAATTGCAAAGAGAACAGGTACAATGAGTTTAAACTAATAATATTTTTTCTTTGCAGTACCATCAGCAATGTGTATAGTGGTTAATTGTATGCTGTATTAATATTTTTAAGAACTGTAAATTTATCTTGGTACTTTTAGATTGTAAAGTGCTATGGAAGATTAACTGAATAGCACTATATAGATTATTATTATGATTATGATTATTATGATTATGATTATGATTATTATTATTATAAAGGCTGTCTTTTGTTATGAATGAACTTTGTATTATTTCTTTAAGTTGTTTTGCTCTGTCTCTGCCAATCCTAATACCACAAGATCAAGGTTTGCAACGACTTTAAAGGCATATTTGCTGTTGTTGTTTTTTAATGAACTAATTATTGTATGTCTGTTTGGTGTCAATCCTCAAAAAAAGAGTTTAAAGCAGAATGGCATTTTGATTGATTGGAAACACCCATGTGGAATTTACTGGTGAGAGTTATGTTATTTACAGTTTTGAGTAAATTGCCAAGAAAATCAACATTTGCATAAAGATATGGTCAAGGTTATGGTCTGATTGACAGGATCTTCCCTTAGAAAATAATTGTCACAACACATATGCAAGACTTGGTGTTGTCGTGATTAACAAGCTTGTCTTAAGGTCATTGACCAGAGTGATCATTGACCAGATAAAACCTGTTCAGATTGCCTAGGGTGCAAGTGTAACATAGGCAGGTAAGATATTTCACCTGACAAGTAACTTCTATCAGTTAAACATGTGAATTAATTTAACTTCATTTATTACTACATATAGAGATGCACAATGCTTAACATCTGTTGGCTTCAGTTGGCCTTCTAGCCTATGAGGTAGATTCCCTCAAGAGGCTATTAATTGAGGTCCACATTCATTTTTTGACCACACTTCATGAACATAAGGTCTACTGCACAACTGATAAATGTAGCCTTAAAAAGTCATCCTAGAACTTGTACTTTTGCCCACACACTTTTTGCTCTCCTTTTACTTATCAGGATATATTACGAGATGAACAAGTCCATCCACCAAGAGAAGGAGAACTTGCACACCCACATCATCCATGTCCACATCATGCACATTCCCAAGACCAATTGGCCCTATACCTAAGGACCATTCATTGGCCCTCATTCAACATGCACTATCATGTTACCACCATACCAAACAAGCTTTTTGGCATCATTCCAACTGGAAACTGGAGAGTACACCCAGGTCTGGTTTCACCACCATTGATCAGCATAGACGATATGATTCAAGACAAAAGTCTCTTTACGCAACAAAAATCCGCTGCCAGCTTCGCCGTAACCAGTGAAAGAGCCAAAATGAACAATGAAGAGCAAGAGGGGCCAACATAGATGGTGTTATTTTTTTTTATGGGAAATGGATATGAAGAAAGATTAACTGTAGAGTGGGTTATATTTTCACAATTTGGGGCCACAAGTAAAGCAGCTGAAGAAAGATTGAGGCAGATTGACTTTATTGTGAACAATGCAGATCAGAAGCAGCATTCATGGTTTTACTTTGACATTGATAACAACAAAATGCTGTATTTAAATGGACTGCCAAAAACGAATAAGAATGGAGGATGCACTAACTGGATTGCCCTGTACTACTCCTGTACTGGGGAATAGATCTGTTGGATCACCGGAAACAGGTCACAATTTAGAGGACTGACAAACCGGAAGTGTGGTTATGCTGACTGGAAGTGTGGTTGCTTAAGACAACAACACAACATGAACCTTCCTCATTCTTTTTTTTTTCTTTTTTTTTATTCACTGTAATTTGCTGTCATTGAAGTAATAAAGCTTTGATTATTAAAAAAAAAAAAAAACCTTCCTCATTCTTAAAGCGACTCGCCATTTTGAATTTGAGAAGCAAAGATCATCAATCCATTTCCAGGTTGTTCTGTTGTGTCAACAACCTTGTTTCCAAGTTGTTGTGTGCATTCAGTTAGTTGCCCATTGTTACATCTCGACTTCTAAGCCATATAAATTAAAATCCATTGACAATAACAATACAATACAACTGCCCTGGAAGTGTACCACTCACTCTATCTCAAGTACCTCCCAAAACTAACCCACTTTAGCCACAATGTCATCAAGGTTGGGAGTATGTTGACAGACCCCAGGTGAGTTGCTTAAAGTGTGTGGTTCCAGGGAATATCTACATCCACTCCAAGGAAGGTCATCAGAATTACCTGGGGGGGGGATGGGACTCAAAAGCCAAAATTTGTTAAGTAAAGTATGAAGTTAAATTGAACAATTTCAGAAGGGGGGGGGCTTGTTTTGTTTACAAACCCCCAAAGAAAAATATATTGCTGGGGAGGGGCACAACAGCATGATACTCTGGACAGTGTATACCAAATCCTGCTTTGTACACACCAACTTAATACAGACAACTCACAGTTGCAGGCAGTTTCCTCTTCGCTTGCTGTGTACATGTACATTTAAATTCCCATATATTTCTCCCCGGGAATTTTTTTTTTGACATGAACACATTGCAATGGTATTGATGGTGTGTTCATTGACCAGTTTGGACTAGGTAAATTAGAAAGTTTTGGCAACTGAATAGGTATGGCTTTATTTACTTATTTTGTTTTTATTTTTCTGGTAATTTTTTTGTATATTTGTCCAATAATTGGTTTTGATCAAGGCCTAATGAATAAACACAATTATTGTGTTTATTCATTAGGCCTTGATCAAAACTGGAGAGTCTCAGGGGAACCAAGATTCAAGATCTCTTGGAGCAAAGTAAAAAAATGATTTGGTGCAGAGCCAGTGTTAGAGCAAAACAGCTGTGAGTACCTAGATGGCATGCTACAAGCAGCATTCAAGTTAGCAGTATTAGGGACCAAGCCTGCACCTCGGGTCAAAGACCGCAATGGCATAATGGCTCCAGAACAAAGAGCAAGTTGAAAAAATATAATCAACACCAGAAAAAGACTGTATTCTGGTACTCTGGTATTCTTTTATTGCAGCAAGCTACAACTGTGAAATAAAAACTGTGAGAACTATTTTGACACAGGTATTTCAACAATTTGGGCTAAATTTTTCAATTTTTTAACACAATGTCACATTTGCATATTTTATGCAATCAATGCAATCTTTTTGTTCAATTTGATTTTTGATGTTGCAGCGCTACAAGAGAAATAATACTCAATCTTCTATATAACTTGAGAAAATTTTGCTTTACATGTTTACTTCAAATTGAGAAAATCTTAATTTCAAGGCTTAAAACTTAGGGTCGGCTTACAGCCAATTTTTTGGTTTTATTTTGTGATCATCAAGGCAATTTTTCAAGTTAAAAATTCAGGGTCTCAGCCTGTAGCCAAGATCAGCTTATAGCCGAACAAATAGAGTGATCCCAAAAATGGTGATGTACAGTAAATTTAAAGTGAAAGAAAGTGATGATCATATCCAATATTTCTGAACACAAGAACGTTATTGTCATGTTTTCAAAGACACTTGAATCAAAATAATGATAAGTTAATAAATTGACCTCAAATTGTTGTAAGGATGGAAGTTCCCTGTAAACTGAGATTTGGAAATAAATCTGTGACAGAGCAGCTTTATGGAAAGACAGTAACTGAAATTAGAGGGTACTTATAAGAACGATTTGCTTTGAAGACATTTGCAATGTGTGGTTTCAGAAAATATCCATACCCCATCACGAAGGGAATTGGAAAGGTCCAGGAAATTCCAGAGGGGATGGGGGGTGAGTAGCTAAATTATTTTCCAGATGGTCAACTTCGATCGATTCTCGACCAGATTTGGAGGAAATGCAGCCAATACATCAAGTATTGTTTTCTTTTTAACTTTTCTTTGTACTTTTCTTGGTGCCCATGGAAGTGAAAGGTGATTACAAACTATCAAAGTAAAGTTAGATTTTTGTTTTTATATCTAAATGGTTGTGAGAAAAATGAAAAATTGTTCACGATTTTAAGTTAATATTTATGTTAATTACTAGCTATTGAAAGTGTCATTATGTCAAAAAAAATTGTGCAATGTGTTTTGCACCAATATAGATTGTGCACGGAAAGTTTGGTGCATTTTGAATAAAAATATCCTTGTATTTCTTATTGTCAAATATGCACAAATTTGCCAAGGTAACTACCTGAAAATGATGTATAACTTTCAATTAACCTGTAAATAGTTTCTGAAAACCAATATTAAATAAAATAGGATTGTGGTTTAAATGTGCCTGTTTTTCACAGGGGATTACAGGACAGCAAAAGCAATCACTTCACTTGACTTAGTTTAATTGCTTATGACTCAACTTCGGGAGTGTGGGACGGTGGGAGCAGTCTTTTCACTACACTTCAGGAGCATTCGTTTCACTGGACTTACCGTATTTTCCGGTGTATAAGTCGACCCCTGAAACCACGAAAATTTGCCCCAAAAATAGACCTCGTCTTATACACCGGCCAAAACTCATGAGCTGTCGGTTCATAAGGAAATTAGCATAACAATGACACCCTGAGATTAACATGGAAGTGACATTTATTGCAGTAAAGGAGCAACAATCGATCTTGGTTTCACTTTCCGAGAAAAATACACGTTCTTACCTTTATGAGTGTGAATTCTTCACATAAGGGATTTGTCATTAGAAATGTTCGATTTTTCCACTCAATGCATGCAAGTTTGAGATTATTTTGTGCTTGAAATCCATGACTACTACTACTTCTGAAGAAAACAAATCGCACATCGATCGACAAGACGCTAAAAAATTGGTAACCGCACACTTGAAATGAGCACGTGCTTCTGGCTACTGGTTTCCGGTGTTGTCCGAGCTTAGCTGGGTTACTAAGCATCCAAGATGGCGGCCTGTTCACAGACTCATTCTATGGCTTCATGCGTTCATTTTACGGCATTTCTTCATTGTAAAAAGCCTGAAAATGACCCACAAACATAACGAAAGAAATTTTAGATCAGGTATCTTGAGAATTTGGATTCATATTTGTCAATTTATTAACGAGGTGTATTCGTTCGCATGTTAGTCGATCAATGTGGTTCATTCAGTTTACTTTGACTTTGGGTCTCGAAGATGCTCTGCAAGAGAGACAAGACTTGTTTTCCTAGAAAATCGCAAAGAATTTTTCTCCTCATACTTGATGCCAAATAAAGTAAATCCTTATTTTTAGGCTCAAAAAATGGGGTCGACTTACACACCGGTTCGACTTATACACCGGAAAATACGGTAGTTTAGTTACTCATTACCCAACTTCGGGATTGCAGGACAGTGAGAGCAGTCGTTTCTCTATGTGACTCCCTAGTGTTGCATCGTGCATCACTACTGTGTATAATATCTTGCATGGGGTTAGTTTCTACAGAAACTGTGGTGCTGCGTCAGTGGGGGGATGAAACACGAGAATTTAGTTTTATCGACTGAGTTGATAAGGTAAATTGACCACCGGTGGTCAATTGACCTTATCGACTCAGTCGATAAAACTAATATCTTGCATCATTTGCGCGTGCACACACATGGCGACCCCTTATTTTTTATGATATTTTTTTATGTACTAGATGTAATAAATAGCTAAAAATTTAGAAAAATTTCATTACAACTTCTTTTTCAATCGAATCACCTAATTACTTATTACACGAGAATTTAGTTTTATCGACTGAGTCGATAAGGTAAATTGACCACCGTAAAAAGATTCAAATAGCTGACGTTTCGAGCGCTAGCCCTTCGTCGGAGCGAATCAAGGAATTGTGGGTAGTGTGTGGTTTTATATAGTAAGCAGTGGAGTCACGCTATTGGTGGAAATTTGGTGACGTGAAAAACAAATGTAGATTAGTTGAATGAAAAGCGTTTTTCATTCAACTAATCTACATTTGTTTTTCACGTCACCAAATTTCCACCAATAGCGTGACTCCACCGCTTACTATATAAAACCACACACTACCCACAATTCCTTGATTCGCTCCGACGAAGGGCTAGCGCTCGAAACATCAGCTATTTGAATCTTTTTACGGTGGTCAATTTACCTTATCGACTCAGTCGATAAAACTAAATTCTCGTGTTTCATCCCCCCACCGACGCAGCACCACAGTTTCTCTAGAAACTAACCCCATTCATAATTACTTATTACTCAACTTTCGGAGTGCAGGACTGAGGGAGCAGTAGGTTAGTAATGCTCTTAAAAGACCAGGTATTATGAAGTTGCTCCCTTGCTCTGCACTGCGAGGCAAGGACACTGATAAGTGCAAAACTGAATAGCAATTTACCTTTTTCATGAATGTACTTGACTTCTATATAAGGAAGGCTTTTGCTCTTCACTATCACTGTGGTCTCTGTTTCCAGCCACCAATGTACATGTAGTCTGAAGAACTGCACTGGGAATCAAAGAAAACGTAATAAAGGTCAGTAACTAGATAAATATTTGAGTAAAAAAAGTTTGGAATTGCTGAAAAACTTGACAGTAATAACTTACTTTTCTTGGCACTCATTTTCCACTGCATCAAAGTTGACTGCATAGATTATCACACCTCATGGCGGCCGCTCGGTTTTTTGCATTATTTGCAGTTTCTTCAAGAGGAGAAAGAAAAAATTCAAAAATGTCAACTACGGAAAAAACACAGTAACCAGCAAGAGAACAGTTTAATTTTAGATTTAATGTTTCAAAATTATTAAAGTATCTGGCTTAATACGGGCATGTCACCTGGACCGGTTATCACACCTCTTCTCCGAGGCGGTACTTCATTCATTTTCCAGGTAAACCATCTCTCTGCAAAACCAATTTTTAATACCAGAAATAGGGCAATTTCGGCGAAAAACTTCCGTATAAAGAGAACGAAACTATTGAGAGCTGAATTTGCACTATCCGAGTTGGATAAAAGTCCACTAGCAACGTGACTTTATATTGAAATGTAGACTCATTGAAATGTCACACCTTGAGCTGATAGGGTCAAATTACTCTGATCTTCGTTTACACTAAAGTTCGCGAAAATGCAACTACGCAAATTCAACTGAGCTAACTAAAACCTCGACAAAAAAAATAAATAAATGTGAAGCCACAAAGTTTGAACGGTGTTTGAGGGTGCTTTAAAGTTCATTTCATATCGAAATTGACACACTTCTACGTCTCCATTCCGAAGGCACCTCCGGAGGGACTGCAATTAGAACTATCTAGCCGGCGAGACAAAATTTACAGCATAAGATTCCACTCACCAGCGCTTGAAAACTGTCTTTCTGCACCCGCTACGTATTAAATGCTTCATGTCCTTCGTTCAAAATGAATGTAGAAGCTTGCAATGAAATCTTCGAAACGTTTTCCTTCAAACTCGCGGTCAGCCAAAACTGGAAACGAGGCTAAATTCTGAAAACAACAATGCAATGCGACATTGGACACTGCTTGTTCAAACCCTCCAGGGGACCTCTCTAGGGAGAGGTAAATTTGCGCAAGATATCTTTCCAATCTAATTATACCCAAAACTCATACTTTTACAATTCATATTCACAAGAATATAAATAAAAAATAATCGTGCTGAAAAAGGGGCTTTTCTAACCGTGCAGAATAGTTTAATTATGCGTCCAAACTTTTTAACAATTTTCACTACCCTACCCCGCTTTAGTACTATTTTGATTTCTTTTGTGACAGTGTTTTCCCGCGCAAGTTTGAAGATGGCGTTGAGGGAAAATGGCGGTCAGACGCTCAATAGGACCGCAAGGGGCGCAAAAGCTGCATTAGTACACTCAGATGAGCTTGTAAAACTGTGTGACATGCTCCCTAAAGTTCCTAACCGGGTAGGTAAACTATTTTATTTCATTTGCTGATATTTTTTCTGTTTTTATTTCGCTGAGATTTCTAACAGATCGTTTCCGGGGTCGTTTCATGATTCAACGTGCATGTACTACCACTTGTAATTTCTTGTAGGCATCGTTAACTCATTCTCTTATCAAAGCCTATGGACTTCTGGAAAATATCAGGTAAGTCTGTTAACACGGCAAACTCTTTTTCCGTCAAAGAAGATCCTCTGTAATCGTTATTGTTTATTCTTGACTGAATGTTGGCCATGCTAGCAGTTAATTAAGCTTTATTCTTTAGGACTATGTTTCAGTACGTGTTTGTTTACGCAGGTTTATAGTCAAAAAATAAATAAGAATTGGGCATTTTGCTTTCAGTGTAAGGATTGTTGAGATGCTAAGCTACATTTTATCTGCTAACTACTTTTTTGTATATAAAACAACGAACCACTTCTAATACCTGCACAAAAGAACAGGTATTTTAAAAATTAATTTTGTAAGCTTAAGCTTACTTCATTTAATAAGCTTATAAGTTAAACTCAGCAATGGTCAACTTCTTTACGTTAAGACTTAAATTATTTAATTTTACATCATATGAAAATATACTAGATTTCACAAAGTACAAGATTGTAACATCTTAAGTGCTTTTGTTTTAACTGAATTCAATGGGTTACAGGTTGTTTTAAACTTTGCTGAGCAGAACATACATGTAACTAAATGTCACCTTATTATGTCTATCATCATCATTGCTTCTGGCCCACTAAGGCATTTGCACGAGAAGGTTCTCAAGGGGTGAGGAGTGATGAGAGAAGCAATATTTGCAAGCTAGTAGACATGTCTGCCGTAGAGTAAATTTTCCCCTGATCTGTCAATTCAAGCACTTAATCTTTAAACGACAAGAGTGCCAAAAATCAAACTTCAAGAAAAATCTCAAACTTCATTTTGTAAAATATTGAAAAATGAAATGGTACATGTACCATGCAAAATTACTGCTGAAGAGGTTTCATTTAAATGGTTACACCATAGGATTTAAACCGATTCCATGAACAGACTTAAAAGTTAGAACAACACTACCATACATGTCTTTACAATTGACTGTGGGAGTGAAAGGGTTAAATATGTGAACCTTTACCCGGGCTTTTCATTAACATAAGTACACATTTCACTCTTCTATTTGCAATAACATCCTTGGTATTGCATACACACAATTTTTCTCTTAATAAATTGCTTCATTTTTTGTAATAATGTCTCTAACAGAGTTGTCCAACCCAGACGGGCCACAGTGCGTGAACTTTCTGCATTTCACTCTATGGACTATATTGAGTGTTTACAGCAACTAACAAATTGTGATGATTCTGAGGAAATGGAGGAAATGGCTTCAGAGTATGGTTTAGGTATGTTATCAATGACTTGATAAATGTACATGTATGTACAGTCAACAATACCACTGACTGATGCCAAATCATGATTTGGTGTCTGAGAAAGAGAGTCTGTAATAATGTTCAAGATTTATCATATGGCATGTATAATAATAATACTTTATTCAAATACAAAAACGGTATTTCAAAAGGAGGATTGTGAGGTTACCCCTATTTTAGGTCCCCTAACTAACTAAATTAATAATGTATGGCCCAGCGCACACATTCTTTTCTAAACGATTACCTGTATAAGGGCCATGCCCATAAGCATGAGCTGTGCCAGAAAAAGCCATTATGCCTTGCATGTTAAAATTTGAAACAATTTTGTCTCCAAATTGGTCAAATGATAAAATACTTTTTGACTTAGTTAGGTCGTGCAATAAGTGAAAATAAATGGCTCTCAGACACAGCGCATGACCGAGCACAGTGTGGTCCGTATGCCATGACTTCAAGCCAAATAATTAGTGTCCCATCCATATAGTTCTGCCACTCATATTTAATCTATTACTTATACATGTTCATAGCATTACGGGGGTTGCCTCAGTTGAGAGACAATTCTCGTAAGCATTAAAGAGAAAATCAAGACAAAGAAGATGGTGGTTTGAGTTCAAATAGACACCTGTACACTGCCATTAATGAAACCTGTTGATGACTGGGCATGGTGTTATTCTTGAATTCCAGCATGCAATTTTAATTTTCTGGTCCTATTTTCATCATTAAGTGGCACAGGCACTGAAAAATGTATGTCCTCGCTTTTGAAATAGCTGAAAGTGTGGTGCATTTGATCAAGACAGGTGTGGTTTAAATCCAGAAACAAAGACCATATTGATAACTACAGGCCAATAGCTAAATGTTTATGTTCTTAAATTTTATTTTCTTCAGGTTTTGATTGTCCTGTGTTTGATGACTTGTTTAACTGCTTGTCTGTTGTGGCTGGAGGTACATTGACTGCTGCAGAGATGCTGAATAAAAAGGAGTGCAGTATAGCAATCAATTGGCAGGGTGGCTGGCACCATGCACAGAGGTATAATTCTCTCTTTCCCGAGCTGATACACATATTGCCAGTATTTTGAACTGTGAGGTCCAACTAAATGAGATGGAGTTGCAAAATGCAATAGGCAATCAGGAGGGATGGCAAAGAATGTGGGATCATGTGTACTTAAGCCACCTGTTGGCATACTGTCGACCATCACCATCAGCCGAGTATCGGTCGACATACGGTGGAGTGTTGGTCGACATGTCGGTCGCGTATTGGTCAACATGTCGACCGATATTCGGTCATCATGTTGACCGGTGTATTGGCCAACATATCGACCGAGCGTCGGTCAACGTATCGGCCGATACTCGATCGATATGTTGACCGACATGTCAACCGATGGGCGGTTGACACTTGGTCAGTATGTCGGTCGATACCTCAAGTGTTACATTACGATGAACTGTAGGCGGCATATCAGTTGACTGTCGCTGGTATGTCGGTCGACTGTCGGTGGCATGTGGGTCCACTGCCAGTATTGTGTTTTGTTACACATCTTTGTTTGCCAAAATGTCACTTTTCATGCTATTGTACATTTACTTGTTTGACATCAGCATCTAGAACAAACATTAGGTCATAGCAACGTTCAACAAAGCCATCCATTTCCAAACATCTGACTGTGAATCAGAGTCGTCTCCTCTTGTCCTCCATCGATTAAAGGGGCAAATTTTGATTAGGCACAGTGGTGCAGCATGCAATGCTACCATTTTGGCGTGCGCCGTAATAAACGTTTAAACAAAAAACTCACGCGTGTACTTGCCATACTCTGTACACTGGTTAAAGCCGCCGAAAGTTCCTTAAAAATAGCTGCATGGGCAACGCAAACAAGAGACATTTGAGTAGAGAGATAAAATAAAACTCAGTAACGAGTCGACCAAGTTACGGTAGAGTATCGGCCAAGTGTTGGTAGAGTATTGGCCAAATGTTGGTGTTTTATTGATCGATAAGCAACCAAGTATCGGTCAACATACCGACCGTCACATGTAGGGAGTATTGGCCGGGTCTCGGTCGACATGTCGGCCAACCAATGTTGACTGTCACTATCGGCCGATACGCGGTCGACATATCGACTGAGTGTCGGCCGATATGTCCCCTGAGTATCGGCCAATAGTGACGGTCGATAGTCGGTCAACGGGTGCCATAAGTACACATGATCCAGGATGTGTATAGCAGTCACCTGCTTGTACCACCAACCATGAATGAATGGAACGACAGCTGATATATTTATATATGTTGTGGTTCAAATTTTTCCTTGGTTTGAAAATTTTCAAACCAGTTCAATTTTATTTTGCCTTTGTCTCAGATTCATTATCATATTCTGAGACAAAGGAAAACAAAAATCAAACTGGTATATTTTGTTAGAAATTCGGAAAGCAAAATTTCAGTGTTTTCATGGAATGCTGTCCTGTTAAATTAGTCAGAAACAGAACAGCAGGAACCAGGGGGGGATAGGAATTGTTTGGAATAGTAACAGTGTAATTGCCAAGATAAATAATTTTTAAGGTTGCAAATGTAATTAGACGTATAATTAATACACTTCACATTGTTGTTTATACATTCTTCTGTTGCTCACAGTGACAACTGCATGCGCAGCTTCTGTTTGTTTGTTTGTTTGTTTTAATACGATTACACCTCCACATGTGGCCACCATTACACAACAGCCATGTTTTCAAATCCTCTTATTAAAGTCTCCAAAAAAGAATGAAATAAATTGACTTTGTTTAATGTGGGTAACACTTAACAGTCCTGCAACTGACAAACCCGTGGTCCTCAAATTCCGTATTGAATTGGAATTTGGAAATGTTGGTTTTTGAAGAGGGAAGAAAACAAAAGGACCTGGAGAAAAAACCCTTGAAGCAAGGAAGAGAGCCATATGATGCCGAGTCCATTAGTGAAAATATTAACAGGGTTTCACCGTACAGTAAAACCCGACTACCATTCCATCTGTTCCATCAATCTAAGTGACAAGACTTACATCTGTAAGTCTGGCACAGTGCCTGACACTCCACACATCATGGTCTGTCATGAGACAGGCCAGCTCCTCCATTGTCTCTACCCCTGCATGTTCAATCATCATCTTCACCATTGTTTTTGCTGGTTGTCTAGGGCCTCTTCTACCGTGCTCTGGTTCCTAGATTATAACCTACATGTACCTCTTTTCATAAAAGAGCAGTTATAGTCCATGGTAGCAATAATGAGCAAGGTTTTTGATTTCTCTCTTCACTGACTCTGTCAAACAACAACATTTGTAGGTGACCACTCATCCTAGGTAACCTTCCCTTCCTACCGTTCTAGATGGTTAACCTTAGAGAGGCACAGATGTGGTAATTTGTTCTGCTGATTGCAAGCTGAGTGTCAATTAGAAAAATTTAACTGACTGAGCATTACTAACAGGTACATTGCATTACTACGTGTAGGGATGAAGCAGCTGGTTTCTGCTACATTAATGATGTTGTTTTGGGGATTCTCAAGTTACGAGAGAAGTTTGATCGAGTTCTCTATGTCGACATTGATCTGCACCATGGAGACGGTTGGTATTTTGTGAGATTATTATGTACTACTAATAAATAAATTTATTCATTTAGAATTATTTTCACAGATATTGATAACTTTGCATCAATATACAAAGCAGTGAATTTATCTAATTAATTCATTTTATAAATCAGCCAAACAGTGCAGTCCTTCTTAATTACATTATATCATATATGTTTCATGAGTATATGGTCACAAGATTGCTTCGTTCCTTATCTTGAAGCACTGGAGAACAAAAAATACCATTTACGGGTAAGTAATATTAAACTAAAGAGACAATATATGGCTAAAAAAAGGTTCGCCAGAATGGCAATTTTGATTTCTTGACCTCCCAATCACAAAATCAAATTTGATGGACTGTAATCCACTTCCGTCCTTGTTCCTGCACTTTTCCTCCTAACTACTTGTTTTGTTTTGCTCTTTAGAATCTTTTGATCTGATAAATTTAGTTGTATAGGTTGTAGTTCAATTTTATCCTTGGTTCATTTTCTATTGTACTTTTCTAAGGTAATATATGATAATGAATATCAAACAAAGGAAAGTGAAAAATGAACCAAGGTACATGTACCACAACATATATTTTATTAGAAATTAGGAAAACAAAATTTCAGTGTTTTCATGGAATGCTGTCCTGTTAAATTAGTCAGAAACAGAACAGCAGGAACCAGAGGGGGATAGGAATTGTTTGGAATAGTAACAGTGTAATTGCCAAGATAAATAATGTTTAAGGTTGCAAATGTAATTAGACGTATAATTAATACACTTCACGTTGTTGTTTATTTTGATTTTCAGGTGTAGAAGATGCCTTTTCATTTACTTCAAAAGTGATGTCTGTGTCATTTCACAAATTTTCCCCTGGATTCTTCCCTGGTAATGCTTGTAGTTTTTTCTCTTGTCTTTTTCATTGTCTTAAATTTTCTATTGCATTTTTCTGTGTTCCAAATTTATTTTTAAATCTCAATAGAAACTGGATCATACAGTTCCATGTCATGCTTTCACTAAACAGTTTTGGACTTGATCAGTTAACTGCTAAGAGTGCCAAAGGGAAGATGATCTTTCACATTTCAACTTGATCTAATAATTGAAGAGCACATCAACATACAAAAGTATAGCTAAACAGCTATGCTTGAATAATATGGTCATTCACCTAAAGAATTCATTCACAGACTTGAAAGTCACATGACTTGTTAACCCTTTAACTCCCAACAGTGCCATGCTTAAAAATTCAAGAAAAGTTCCAAAATTCATGTTATAAAATATTTTAAAACAAATGGTACCATGCAAAAGTACAGCCAAAGAGGTTTCATTTGAATAGTCACACCACAGGATTTCGTCCACAGACTTAAAAGTTAGAACTACACTACATGTTTCCATAATTGACTCTGGGAGTGAAAGGGTTGGACTTCAAAGGAACATGATCTCACTATTAATAAGGATGATGTATTAATAGATAAACAATGTTGTTCATATACAGGTACGGGATCTTGTTTAGATGTTGGAGAAGGTAAAGGAAAATATTACTCTCTCAACATACCACTAAAGGATGGGATAACTGACAAGCCTTTCATAGAAATCTTCTCCAAGTGAGTATCGTTATTTATTGACATCGTCAACAAACTCGTGGCCAGATGTTACATGATTTGTACAGGTCCTTGAAAATTGCAACCTCATACATGTACTGGTAGAAGTTATTTCAGTGCAGTTTACCTTAAGGGGTGAGAACTTAGCTACATGTATAAGGTATAGTTGCTATGGAAGAGTTCCAAATGTCATACAATGGGTTTTTTAACTTCCTCTGCTATGATGTCTGGTCATTTAGGTCTGTTAATGGTTCCATCAGATTTTATGAGTCACAACCATATTAAGTAAGTCATGTGACCAGTGTCGATAGTAATTTTGCAATTGCTTCGGTTTTGCATTACCATCTTTTTTAATTGGCTAAAAAAACTTACACTACTTTCTCAAACAATCAGAAGTAAAATCAAAGCCAGTGACATGACACACATGCATTTCCCCATGCTTGGTGGCAGCTACACATGTTTGCTGTGGGTTCTGATTGGTTCATTGGATTGTCTGTGTCTCTTGTGATAGGACAGAGTAATTACTTTGGCTTTGGTTTTGCAACACAATAATCTATTGTTAAAAATATGCACAGGGCTCAGACAGCTAAGTATTTTTTGGGTTAAAGACCTTGTGTGACTTTTGTTACTTCCATGTACTTTAATTTCTATTTGACTGGGTTATTCAGGGCTCAAAGTTTATTTTTGGCTTTGGAGGCATTGTGCTACCAGGTCTCAATTTTAAGGCGCACATTTCAAAATCTTAGGAGCACACCTTAAAATACTGGGAGCACCAGAAGAAAAAGCAGAAAGTTTCAGAAGTTTTATAATTAGCCAAATCAACCCTAGATCAGGAAAAAAAACTTAAAGTTTAATTTAGTTGTTTTAAAGCGACTAGACTTGGGAATCTATTTTTTTTATCGCCACAATAGAAGATTAATTACATGCACCAAAATTAAGATATGCTGTAGCATTATTTATTGCCATAAGTACATGTCAGGCTAAACATTAGTAAAATTTGATAATCTCACTTGCATTTCTCTGTGGTTGCCTAGCACGTGATTAATTTCTTCCCCGATCGAATTTCATTTTGTAATATTTTCATGTGATCACTTTTTAATGAAAGAAGCTCACACAAAAAGATAGCTCAGCGGAGTAGCGATTCAGTCACACTGACCTCAAGCTGTATAGGCGCACAAGTGCCACCCCATGTGATTTTTTAGGCGCACAATTAGGCTGCATATGCGACCAGTTGGTCGCCAATTGCAACTTTAAGCCCTGCTATTGACAGTTGTTGAAAAGCATTCACTTGACAATGTGATGTTGATCACCACAGTACTGGGGCTTAAACAGAGTTTAACCATGCAAAAGTACTGTCTGAAAGGTTTTGTTTAAGTGGTCACTTCATAGGATTTCATCGACAGATTAAAAATTTAAAACTAAACTACATGTCTTCATAATTGCCTTTGGGAGTGAAAGGGTTAAATATCTGTCCACAGGGTAATGTCAGAGGTAAGATTGAGATTCAAACCAAGTGCAGTGGTTTGTCAGTGTGGAGTTGATACACTAGCTGGTGATCCTATGGCTTCCTTTAACCTTACTCAACACAGCATTGGAGAGTGTGTTAGATACCTCATGGAATGGAACTTGCCACTTCTGCTGCTTGGTGGAGGTGAGTGAAGATACATTCTAAATAGTGGCCATGTTCATTACCAGTTACCACTAGTTAATACTGGTTAATCTTTTAGATTTACTGATTGGTCTTATCAGTTTAAACAAAGTTGTATAATCTTATTTTAACTTAACATATCAGGACCATATACATGTATAAAAAATACAATGCATGTAGTGTTTACTACATGAGCGGGAGTGTTGTATCGACCTATCCAATCACGAGGCACAGCCAAGTGAATGTATAGTGCCGATACAACACGGAGGTGAATGTAGTAAATGACTTGGAAATTCACATTACAGATACAACTCACTAGTGGTTGTATCTAATTTACATTCCAGATACAACTCACTAGTGAGTTGTATCTGATTTACAGGGTAACCATGTGATTGGTATGGCTCATTTCTATTTGTTAGTACCCTTATGAATTATTAATGAATTTTACAAGTACTTAATGTTAGTCTGAGGGTCAATCGCTTTCTCAACCTACCCCCTGTGTTTACCACTGCCGACGAGAGAGCATCTGAATTCCAAGTGTTATACTACCATCCATACACAGTGATGTGACATGCTGGCACCCACAGGTGGTAGAGTGAGATAGCAGCTGACACTTTAGACTAGTTCTTTGTATATACATGTATATTAGCTTTCATTTGAATGGTCCCCAGGGAAAGGGGGTACTTGACTATAATAATGACACTTGGAGGTGTGAAATAGGCCAAATTGCGAAACTAAAAAAAAAACTCCTATTAGCTGGCTACAAAACCAACTCAAGAAAAGTCCTCACCAAAATCTTTCACCCCAAAAAAGGCAACACAAAATTTCTAACCCCCAAAAAGTCATCAGATCACACATTTCTAACCCAAAAAAGCCTTTTGCACCTCCCTTTTCACTATTATACCTGAGTACCACCCTCCTTGAGGGTCATACTTGAGGATTTCATCCACTGGACTGATTCAAAAGTAAGAATTAAATCAAACCTGTAAATCTGTCTACAATAGTCACTCCCAGACAAACATTTCTAGCTCTTGTGAAGTATGGTTCAGTTAACCCTATTCGGCCTGGGGGGGGGGGGGGGGCACAAAGTGCCCGCGCTAACTTTCAACATTCATAACTTCTTTAATATGTTTTCAAACGCCATCAAACTTTGTGACTTTTCCTAAAATTTATCTGGCAACAATTTCATATCACAATTTTTTGATCACGTGACTTGACGTTTCCATGGCAACAAGATTTTGACAGCCATGTTTTTGGAAATTTGCATATTTATACCTTTGAATGAAGAAAAACAATGTTTATTGGTATAACTTTAGTATTTTTACCTCATTTAGCGTTTATTTGTTGGTTTTGTTTAATTTTGCGTCAATTTGGACGGTTTTTAAGGTGGCTGAACACAGTTTCACTGTACCTATGCGTCATTCATTGTCATTTTAAAACCACTAAAGTCTGGGAGTCCAAAATTGGTGAGGCATACGATTAAGCAACAAGCTATATATTTTGATATTTTTGTTGAGCTTTTAGGGTGTTGCCATGGCAACACGGTGGATTGTAAATCAGTCTGCAATATTTGGTTTCGTTTATTTTCAGAAAATCTAGTCATTAGATTTTGTCCATCATTTGTCTCCAGTAAACTCGCAAAAATATTCGCATGTTAACACTGGTCTTGTGTAATTTTGACAGAGGGATCTTCCGTAATTTGTGGTTTAATATGTTTGCGTTTTGTAAAAATCTCCTCTGTTAGATTTCAAATTTTTGATGGCAAGTGAGTTCGGCATATTCGGAATTATTACTCTGCCAAATTTCGTGAAATTCTAATGAGTGGTTCTGTAGAAATCAGCACGTTTCCGAGGAAAGTCGCTAAAACATCCAGTCACAATTTTTTGGTCAACTGCGCATGCGTTGCATTTGACTGGGTTCTCAATCCAAAGACAAAAACGACCAAAAAGGCAGTGTATTTCTTCAATGGTTCTATAAATTATCTATTGATTCAACAGACATTTTTACGAACAACAAATTGTTTGATTTTAAGACGAAAAACAACACTTTCGCGATCCACGCTGAGCAAAATAAAAAGATCGCTGAACAGGCGCCATGTTTGTTTTTCTTAAAACTGTGCGCGCGCTGACTCACGTAAGCAGCTGAAATTGAAGAGCGCGCGCAAACTGTGTTCAGCCACCTTAAGAGGTTTTAAAAAAAATTCAGAAATCCAAGATGGCGGATCCAAGATGGCGGCCGTATAACTAATTACCTAATAACTACGTCATATGACGTCATCGTTCCATTGTGCGGACTGCAAAGGAGACAGTTTTGGACGTACTATGTACCCTCTAGGTCTCATTGTCATAGCCTTAATGTTCTTGAAGTTACGAGGGGGGGGCACAATGTGCCCCCCCCTCCCAGGCTCAGGAACTCCAAAAAAGCCCAGGCCGAATAGGGTTAAAGAACTTAAGTAAATGAAGTAGAAGTGAAGACAAGAAAATTTGGCTGTTGTAGAAAGGTGGCAGTTCTGATCTGGTGAACATCATTTGACATAGGTAGCAACTCTTGGAGTAAAAGTAAAAAGAAGCAAACAAATTTTCCAGGAACATTTGGGAAAGACTGCATTAAAAATTTTAATGTCTTATCCAGCCCACAATAAAATCCTTTGCTATGCTACAAGAATCATTGCAAGCCCTCTGACATGTACAACATGATTATGTGTAAGTGGCACATAAAATTATAATGAAGCAGTCCCTTACCTTATATTACAAGTTAAACTGAACAGATCTAGATGAAATTTATCTTGACTTAAAAATCTAATAATCTTAAATATTTATAGGAGGGTACAATGTAAAGAATGCTGCAAGATGTTGGGCACATTTGACTGGTGTGGTTCTTAATCAACAACTCTCCCTTGACATCCCAGAGCATGAGGTAATTAACAAAGTGAACTGTCTGAATTGTGAAGGGTCATTTGTTTATGCCTTATACCTGCACTATTTTTTTACAGTATTTCCTGGCCTATGGACCAGACTACCAGCTTGATATTCCACCCTCGCAAAGACATGATATGAATACAAAAGAAGACCTAGTCAATCTCCTTAACACTGTAACAGGTACATTGTACATCTCAATTTAAATCATTCCTATCAGTAGCTCACAAAAACACTTGAATTTACTTAAAAACAAAGACTTGAACATGAAGCACCCAAAACATGAACTTAACCTGGACTATCAACTTCCACCTTGTAAGCTTGTAAATGTAGCAAAGCAGAGACATGTTATATAGGTTTCTATAGGTTTCTTCTTGTAGGATTTTTAGCGGAGCACTAGCCGGGCCGAAGGCCCGGCTGCGGAGCCCCATACTCATAGAACCTATGCCCTCATTTTTCATGGTCATGGCTATCGGAATGTTTCGCGGGCGCTGTCTGCAACAAAAACATGTGTGTCGGAGATGTGTGTCGCGCAAGGCTAGCGCGCATGCGCGTATGACGCCACACAACATCCGGGATCTTAGCGGAGGACTAGCTCGCGGGCGCGTATGACGTCGCAAAATATGCGCGTACGACGTCATGTTGAAACCAAAGCGAGGCTTTTTTTCGCGCGGTTACACGGCCGAATGTCACGTGAGCTGGGAAAACACTTTGATGTTTTGCTGTGTTTACTGAGCGGAGAAAACGGTTTAAATTAAAGTCGTTATTTTCCTGCATTTTTTCGTGGTTTGCTACTCAAGACAGGGATGCTAATTAAGGGATACTCAGGAGCCGCTTTAGTGGAAAAAGAAGAGCTTTCAGGGATAAAATCTTGCTTCGAGGAACTATATACGTTTTTAGCAATGCGAGAGATGGGTTCGTTTTACGGATTTCAGCACCAAAGCGGAGATTTAAAGAATTTCCAAGCACAGTAGTCGCCGGAGGGACTTAAAGGTAAAACAAATTACATTTTTCGATGGAAATTTATCTAGATATCAATCTGTGATTGACTTTTTGTTAATGTGTTCTCGTTAGTTTTGGAGAATTGTTTTTAAACGTGTAGCTTAAATTCAGTTGTATTAATTTCTTGAATTTCATCGAAGACACGGCTCGGCCTCGATGCGCGTTTTCCGTTTTGCTTTTCAACATAAACTAATGGAGATTTGAATAAAATTTATCGAAAGAAGATTGTGTTGTCCATTTTTATGTGTTTGTTCATTCATTACATAGGTTGAAAAGCGATTTTATGTAAACAAAACAAGACTTGAATTTTATTATAGTTCTAACTTCACTCGCGTGGCCGTATGCAAATATGTTTGTATTTTTGGCAATTTTGATTTCCAAATCAGTTTCTCAGGCATTTTTTGACAAGCTACAACTGTATTTTTTAACAGTAGTCGTAATAGTTATTCTAGACGGAGAAAAAGTTGTTTTTGTGAACTTTTGTACGGTCTAAATGTACTGTGCAGACGGTCGGGTAATACTGTTTTTGAGAATTGCTAAAATTGAAAAATAGCCCGGTCGTCAATATTAATCTTAATTCTTGTGCTTCCGACCTTTCACAGTTTCATCTTAGTTAAGCTTGTTCAGAGGGTCTTCAGAGGGCGCCGCTGTTAGGCTAAGCCTAACTATATATATTAGGTTTTATGTTAGGTTGCTGAGATCATGTGTACTTAAGGTACCCGTCGGTCGACATACGGTCGAGTGTCGGTCGACATGTCGGTCGTGTATCGGCCGACATATCGACCGAGCGTCGGTCGACACATCGGCCGATTCTTGATCGATATGTCGACCGATGCGCGGTCGACACTTGGTCAGTATGAATGGGGTTAGTTTCTAGAGAAACTGTGGTGCTGCGTCGGTGGGGGTGAAGCACAAGAGTTTGGTTTTATCGACTGAGTCAATAAGGTAAATTAGCCACCGTAAAAAGATTCGAGAAAGCTGACGTTTCGAGCGCTAGCCCTTCGTCGGAGCGAATCAAGGGATTGTGGGTAGTATGTGGTTTAATATAGTAGGTGAAGCTACGCTATTGGTGGAAATTTGGGGTGACGTGAAAAACAAATGTAAATTAGTTGAATGAAAAGCGTTCGTTGATTCCGTGGGGTTTGAGAGTGCCGATTTGAAAGATGATTTTTTGTTCTAAGTTTTTACGGCTTTCTGTGTAAGGAAAGGCCAGAGATTGTCATGTGTTGTTTAGAATGGTTAGTAAGATTGCAATAACGCGTGACTGGTTTGGATGCGTCTTTGTCATTTTTTTCAACGTCTCGGAGATGTTCACGAAAACGGTCGCCCAATCTCCTCCCTGTTTCGCCAATGTATATCTTTTTGCAAAAAGTACATGTTATGCAGTAGATAACATTTACGGAGGTGCATGTGAAACGATCAGTGATTTTAATAGATCGTTTGGGTCCCGTTATTTTGTCCGCGTTATGAATGAAAGGACAAGTGTTGCATCGTGTGCGTGCGCATTTAAAAGTTCCCGGTTCATCGTCAGATTTCAGTGTGCTCGTCACTAGAAAGTTGCCTATGTTTTTGTCACGTTTGAATGAAATTAGTGGGGGTTGTGAAAAAATTCTGCCAGTTTCGGGGTCGCTTTGGAGTAATTTGAAATTTTTTTAAATGATGCTTTTGACTGTGTGATTGTGTGGGTGGAAAGTGAAGGTGAATGGAATTCTCTCGTTCTCTTCCTTCTGTGGCGTTTGTAGTGCAGATTGTCTGTCGATTTGTTGTGCACGTTGTTGGCCCGTATTAACAACAGAGTCAGGGTACCCACGTTTTTTGAAAAACTGGCACATTTCTTCTGATTTGTTGGAAAAATCGGAGTCATCACTACAAAGCCGTCGAAGTCTGAGAAATTGAGAATACGGAATGGCGTTTTTAACGCGTGATGGATGTGAGGATGAATGTAACAGATAACTGTGGGAATCTGTAGGTTTGTAGTGCATACTTGGTCAGTATGTCGGTCGATACCTCAAGTGTTACGTTACGATGAACTGTCGGCGGCATATCGGTTGACTGTCGCTGGTATGTCGGTGGCATGTCGGTCGACTGCCAGTATTGTGTTTTGTTAAACGTCTTCGTTTGCCGAAATGTCACTTTTCATGCTATTGTACGTTTACTTGTTCGACATCGGCGTCTAGAACAAACATTTGGTCATATATAGCAACTTCAACAAAACCATCCATTTCCAAACATCTAACTGCGAATCAGCGTCGTCTCCTCTCGCCCTCCATGCTCCTCTATCAAGTAAAGGGGCAAATTTTCATTAGGCACAGTGGTGCAGCATGCAATGCTACCATTTTGGCGTGCGCCGTAAACGTTTAAACAAAAAACTAGCGCGTGCGCTTGCCATACTCTGTAGACTGGTTAAAGCCGCCGAAAGTCCCTTAAAAATAGCTGCGTGGGCAACGCCAGCAAGAGACATTTGAGTAGAGAGAGAAAATAAAACTCAGTAACAAGAGTCGCTCAAGTAACGGTAGAGTATCGGCCAAATGTCGGTGGCTTTTCGATCGATATGTCGACCGAGTATCGGTCAACATACCGACCGTCGCATGTAGGCCGAGTATCGGCCGACATATCGGCCGGGTCTCGGTCGACATGTTGGTCGATATGTCGACCGACACTCCGCCGACCAATGTCGACCGTCACTATCGACCGAGTATCGGCCGATATGTCGACCATTACTCGGCCGATAGTGACGGTCGATAGTCGGTCGACGGGTGCCTTAAGTACACATGATCCGGTTGCTGTAAGAGCATTTAGACTTTGTAAAATGCTCTAATTTATATTACTCATTATTACTATTACTATTATTATTTGACTCTACTGAGTCGCACAGACATGAATGGTATCAAGAAATGTCTCAATAGCTATTTAGAATTTAGGGTGTTTTTGTCTAGAGATAAGCTTTGCCTTGCATTATTCGATTGTTTGTTCAATATTCCTCTGTAATGCTCATTTACGGGAACAGGAATAAAGTTTGATTAGTTATTAAATAGTTATCAAGATTTGCAGTAGAAGTATTGTTCCTTGTACTCCTACATAAACAAGGCTCATTGCTGTGACCTTGCCAAAAACACAGATTGAATGTAACCATTGTTAACTTCAGGTGAATTAAGGCAAACAATTCTCAATCCTTGTGTTGGTTTTGTTGTTTTTCACTTGTTTGTCTCCCAATGCCTGCAGGTTTGTAAGGATCCTCATTATTTGTATATTAAGCTAACCAGTTTTCTCTCTTTTTTTCTGCAGAAAATCTTCAAAAGCTCAGCTGAGTAATCAAGCATTAATGTTATGTTGGATTTTATTTTATTCTTTTAGTTTCTATGCAGCTCTGCTAAACCTTTTTAAAAAACTCAACAAATATTCATCAAAATACTTGAAATAAGTCTGGAAACTTAATTTTGACAGCGTTTGCCATTTCAGCAACTGACTCGCAGAACTGCACCAAAAAATGAAGAATTTGTAATAACCCAAGAATTTCATTCAAATGGTTTCAAGCAAAATTAACAGAGAATTTATTACCACACACTTTGTGGTGTGGTTGCATTTAATCAATATTGTTAATTGTTATTTATTGCAACATTCATTTCTACCCCAAAATAGGATATCTACAATATTATTGTTTTTCATACAAGAATATATTTTTATAACTAAAGAATACTATTTATTGCCCCTGCAGATCTGTATAAATTTGTTCAAAAGTATTTTTATTGTCAACTCCGATGTAAATATCTGTTTCATTGAAGTTTTGTTATGAAAGGTAAAATAAGACAAGCTACATAAGCTTAATTTTGTCCACAAATATATTTTTAGTCTACACAATTAAAAAAATCTGTACTTTTAGCTGGTGCTTTTACTAGCCTATATTGCAAAGAATTGCCAGTAAAATAAACAGTGCAACAACTGCATACACTCAGGGTTGTACATGACATAGTGTTTTATGGAGCTCCTTGTTCATTGTTTGCAATTTTTCTGTAACTGTAACTGAGAGCTGTTGCAAGTCAAGTTGCAGATGAAATTGTGGGTTAAACGCGCTCTCCTTGCAACTTATCTCGCAATGAAAAATTGGGTTCTCTACTTTTTGCAACATTGTCAAACGAGTTATGCTTGTGTAAAATGTTATCTATACAACTTGTTTCGCAATGCTCTTGTCATCATTGCATTGCACGTTACAAGAAAATATTGACTTATGTATAATACCAGCACCTTTAGGTGGGTTTCTTGTTAGTATATGTCTAATAGCACATACATTTTAAAACTAATTTATAAACTTCACAGGGTTTTTGCGGCAGGGGTAATTTGCCGAACGCTGAATGCCGATTGCAGAACGCCGAACGCCGAACGCCGAATGTCTGTCAGCGGTTTATCTTGTGAAACATGTGCTTCACCATGGCGGAGGTATATAAAGTCTTGTACTACCAATAAAACAACATTTAACCTGTAATTCTAGTAACCTCACATATATGATCGAACTGGTAAAAAATGTAAAAAAAAAAACAGTACATAGGGGAAACCAAACGCACGATTCGTGAACGCTTCACGAACACAGACAAGGGACAAACAACCCACATCACGTCAACTCCACAGCAGCGGTCCCTACACGTTTCAACTTACCAGGTCACTCTTCCGCGGACATGAGACTCATCCCGCCTGAACTGCAGCCTGCCATCAATGCTTCCCGTCGAAAAGCACGCGAGGCCTTTTTAATTCATAGAGGGAACACTTTGTCACCAGAAGACATTAACCGAAGGAACAAACGCTGAACTCATACACTATATATTATTTTTATCTTATGTTTACAAGTGCGCTGTCTACATGTCATGTATTAGCCAATCATTTATAACCATGTATTTTTCCATTTTTTTGGAGCCGTTACAATGTTTTTTCATCGCCGAGAATACAGCGACATATCCGGGACCTTCTTACGGTCCACAGCGCTAAATTTGAAAAGCTTCCGTCTGACAAAAGAGCCAAATTACAAAGAAAATTGGGGAAATGAAACGAGTGACCCGCGCATCGCGCTCGCTATTTGGCAAAGCTTTTAACTGAAAACCACGTTCTGCACCTTGGGATTTACATCACGCATCAAACCGTGTAATTGACAGCAGTTGAATCTGCCAAGAGACTAGAGTATTCCCAAAGCTTATTCTGTTGAGCAAATACAACCGACTGGTTCTGTATATGCAAATAATTATGCTGCGCATCAAGAAACTGGGCACTGTAAGTACATGTCGCGAAAGACAATGGCATTCAGGGCGATGCCTCGCTACTCCATGACTGGCATCACAAAGTGTCCTGGAGGGGTGCACGCTACTCCATGACTGGCATCACAAAGTGTCCTGGGGGATGGTACGCTACTCTATGACTGGCATCACAAAGTGTCCTGGGGAGTGCAGGCTACTCCATGACTAGCATCACAAAGTGTCCTGGGGGTGGCACGCTACTCCATGACTGGCATCATAAAGTGTCCTGGGGTTGGCACGCTACTCCATGACTGGCATCACAAAGTGTCCTAGGGGGTTGCACGCTACTCCATGACTGGCATCACAAAGTGTCCTAGGGGGTTGCACGCTACTCCATGACTGGCATCACAAAGTGTCCTGGGGGGTGGCACGGTACTCCATGACTGGCATCACAAAGTGTCCTCGGGGGTGCACGCTTCTCCATGACTGCCATCACAAAGTGTCCTGGGGGTGGCACGCTATTCCATGACTGGCATCACAAAGTGTTCTGCGGGGTGCACGCTACTCCATGACTGGCATCACTAAGTGTCATGGCCGAGAATACAGCGACATATCCGGGACCTTCTTACGGTCCAGAGCGCTAAATTTGAAAAGCTTCCGTCTGACAAAAGAGCCAAATTACAAAGAAAATGGGGGGAAATGGCGAAACAAGGTGTATGTTTTACTCCATAACAAAAAACTAAGTACTTTGGCGGTTAGGATCACCCTGGCTACTTCAGCAGAGGTGTTAAGGAATCATTTAAGACCCTTCTTATTTCCCTGAGATTTGGACAACTTCTATCGAATCGCGTTCTAAACTTCGCTTTTTTCGCTGATTTCAGTATGGAAAATACACTGCATTGATATTCAGGATGGTCTTTCTCTTCAAGAAAGGACCTGCTAACTAAGGTTCACCCTGGAAATGTTAGCCTCGTGTCTAAAGAAAAGATTGGCGAAGTTTGGATTATACGATGCGTGGAAATAGTATCAAAGCGCTATTTTCTAGAAGGTGTTCCGTAAACTAAAAATAGCGCTCCAAAATGTCTTCCTACGAACTCCCACGAGACCGGCAAACGGATTCAAATTTGAATAATTATCTCAACACAAACAATGTTCCCTCAGTCGTGAGAGGCGGGCGCTTGCTTTTCGCTTGTTCAAGTTAGGATTTCAAAGAGAAGCCATCATTTATTTCACATTTCTCATTGTCCAGCAAATAGAAAGACCTATATTATTTTTAAAATCTAACTTAATATACTCTAGGTCTGAACTACGTTAACCAATCGAATAAAAGAGCGCGTCTAAATCTGGACTGCAAAACTCTTTGTAAAGAGCACGAGAAACAAAGCGCAAAGTAAAAGCGAGTTACCCGTGATTCACGCTCGCTATTTGGCAACGCTTTTAACTGAAAACCATGTTCCGCGAAAAATGTTTTTACCATCGTACTCTGACCATTGCGAATCTAACGAGTCAAAATGAAAATCTTGCCGCACACGAGTTTGTTGACAAAACGCTCTGTAAAGAGCGAGAAGAACAGGACATCACGTCTTTTTTAGACATTCGACGCACTTTAAATAACTTTAAAACGATCTAAACACTGTTAAAACGCGCTAGTTTGATAAACAATTTCGGTCTTCGAGCCTCTTCAGTCGTCCGCCATATTAAAGTTCTGTAAAGAGCGCGAGTAAAAAAGCGTAACGAACAAGCGAGTGACGCGCGCATCGCGCTCGCTATTTGGCAACGCTTTTAACTGAAAACCATGTTCTGCGAATAAATTTTAGGCCATCGCGCTCTAACTATTGCGAATCGAAAGATTTAAAAAATATATATATATTGCCGCACACGAATTTGTTGACAAAATGCTTTGAAAAGAGAGCGTCCCGCCTTTAATTACAGCACGATTGTTAACTTTATCACACCTTGGGATTTACATCACGCATCAAACCGTGTAATTGACAGCAGTTGAATCTGCCAAGAGACTAGAGACTAGAGTATTCCCAAAGCTTATTCTGTTGAGCAAATACAACCGACTGGTTGTGTATATGCAAATAATTATGCTGCGCATCAAGAAACTGGGCAATGTAAGTACATGTCGCGAAAGACAATGGGATCCCGGGGATGGAAAATCTGTTGGCCTAGAGAAAGTGAACTCCGATGAATTGAAGAAGGAAAATTGTAAAGATCCACAGAAGGGGAACTTTGTGGTCACTGGAACTGGGAACTCCGAGAACCCGAGGGAGGTTAGCCACGGGGACCTGAAAAGTGCTCCCTTCACACACATACAGCAGCGATGACAAGTCAATGTCCACAAGTTGTAGAGAAAAGGCCTAGCGACCAGTCCCATGAATTCGATTACGATGACAGAAGTAGAAAACAAAAATAGGTAGTCGAGGACTACATGTAGCTACTTCTGTAGGAAGGAAATGAAAAAAGAGAGAGAAAGTTGAGGAATGCATGTGGTAATTAAATGGAAAGCAACTTATTTTGGTCTCTCGACCAATTAAAAATAGGCCTCTGAGAGGACATGAGCTTACCAGTTGGAAATACAGAAGTGCAAAACTAATGAAAGTAGGAAATAATCGATTGAAATGATTGGTTTAACATAATACTCAGTTGTAATTAATTCCTGGTCTTTTTATTGTAAAATTGTTTGCACTGTATTGTAATGCTTATGTTTGTTATTTTTATTGAAATTGTATTGAATTATAAAAAATGTAATGTGTGCAAGTATAATTATAAGAAACAAATTGTAAGTAATTATGTTATGCAATTGATATAGCTCTCTATTGTAAGTAATTAATGTGTTGTAAGTTATATGTTAAATCTAAATAAGTATTCACAGTCGGCGAGGCAAGAACGAGAATGAGACAACGCGCGAGTGAGCAGCAAAGGGCTTCCTCGCGCTGGGCCCTTTTCTCGCAGATTCTCTCTGTCTCTTGGTGTAACATTTCCTTGATCAAATATAAGGTAACACTGGAAATGTTAACACCGGAAGTGAAATGTTAACAAGGAAACTTACACCATAGCTAGTGAGTGAGCGAAAACGACGTCAATGATTCAATACCAAAAGATAAAAAGCGAACATTTTATTTTTAACACAAAGTACAATAGTTCTTGCCTTTGGTAATAACAATTTAAAATCATCTATGGGTATAGATCAATCTGCTAACAGCAAATGGAAGTGTATTTTTCTTAGAGCTCATTTCAGTTTCAACATGTGGAAGTATACATTCGTTTAACTTGAAATATAATTTAATATTTGCCACAATATTACTTAACCAAACAACTTGATCCTTTATGAAAAATCTTCTCGTAACCGAGATTTCCCTGGGATCATTTGTTTCTCGAAGGGTTCCCCGAAGGGAATTAGTTGTGTCTCGAAAGACATTAAGCTTATTGGTTTCCCGAAGGAAATATTTGGTTCCCCGGAGGGAGTTATTCAAATCCGTATAAGGGTTCGCCAGATGATGTACATGGACCAATTCGAGGTGTTTCGCTGCACAAATCGCTCCATCATGGCCGCCCAACGAAGTCCAACATCTCGGTTCAGCGTTGATTTTTCTGGTGGAAATTGTAAGCAGACCGTCAAACAACCTAAAGAAGTCTTTCCTAAAAAATATCGTGCACATTGCTTGAAAGCTGTGCCTGGTTACTGGTGCAAAATAGCAAAACGTTGTAAACGAATTCTCTTACCTGTATTAAATCGTCGTGAACTGTTGGGTTGCACATCGACCACATGGAAAGAAAGCACGTCGCTGGAACGTCTCAATCGATAAGTTACGGAAGCCGATAAGGGCCAATCCTAAAATAATTTTCAAATCTCGAAAACAATTTCAAATCCAAATAATTTTGTCAAATCCTTGTTCACTATTCTTTTCAAATCCGAAAATCGTTTTCAAATCCCGAAAAGTTTTTCAAATCCCAAAATGTTTTCCAAATCCGAAAATCGTTTCCAAATCCCGAAAAGTTTTTCAAATCCCAAAATGTTTTCCAAATCCGAAAATCGTTTACAAATCCCAAAAAGTTTTTCAAATCCGAAAATGTTTTCCAAATCCGAAAATCGTTTTCAAATCCCAAAATGTTTTTCAAATCCGAAAATCGTTTTCCAAATCCCGAAAAGTTTTCCAAATCCACAAATGTTTTCCAAATCCGAAAATCGTTTTCAAATCCCAAAAAGTTTTCCAAATCCGAAAATGTTTTCCAAATCCGAAAATCGTTTTCAAATCCTAAAAAGTTTTTCAAATCCGAAACCCGAAAAGTTTTCTCTTTGAGCCAGCACACGACAGGCGGCGTGTACACTTGGCGGTATGTACCTCATGTATTTTGGCGCCTTCCAAAATGGCGGTAAACTAGTGAGCGTGTTTGTCGTTGTGTTCGTTCGATTCATTCTCGCTGAATACGTTTATACTTTGGCGAAATGTTCTGTCATAAATGTGGAGGTAAATTTAATGGCGATGGTGATTTATTTTGTACTCTATGTGGTACTGAGCGTCCTAGGACCGAACTAAGCAAGGACCCGCAGTCAAGTTCATCGAAGTCAAGTGGAAGGAACATCAAAACACTGGACGAGTACATGAGTTCAAAATCGAAAGAAAGATCAGGTTTTTTCAGCAAGAAGAGAAAGCCAGAAAATCAAGCCACAACTCATTCACTGAAAAAATCAGCTGACAGTCGCGTCGTTATCAACATAGGAATCATTGCAGAAAATGAAAAGGGAAACTTGAGCGCGGTAAGAGGAAGCAGGATTCCTTTGAAAGTCTGTAAAGATTTTGGTGCACAGCAAGTCCTTAAGGCCGCCGTGAAAAAGCACGCGGATCATGATCAATTTTTTGCGACAGATGAGGAATATGTACTCCTTTATCCAGATCAGAAAATAGTGGAGAAGGTGCCGGGTACAGACGAAGAATTCTCCGTTTCTGCTTATAAAAGAGAACTTTCAAAGCCATATTCCAAGGTTGACCTGTTCTTGTGTAAGACCCTTGAGTACACCGAACACCTCGCAGACGATTGTGATCAGCAACAACCAGTCAAAGAAGATAAACCATCAGACAGCTTCACTGAAGGATTGGATTTCATCGGAACTGACATGATGTGTACCTCAGACACAGGTAACTGTGATTTTGTTTTACCATCAGATGTAGCTGCACTCAAGGAAATATTTCCAGATACCAAAGATTTCACTATCAAAAGAGCTCTGGAACTTTCCACAGGCTCAAGGGACAAAGCTGCAGCGAGTCTAATGAACTGGGACGAACGGGATTGTCGTGAGAAAGAGAAGATAAATAACAGTGATTCCGATGATTGTGTTGAGTTAAAGGTACCTTCCCTGGATATAACCAGTCCTACTGTCAAGTTGCTTAGGTATGTGTTTAAGGGACCTTTTTGTTATGCAATGTACAGTGTTGTTTTCCACAGTTTCTCCGAATACAGGGAAGTTGGACAATAAAAACAGATACTGGAAAGTTAAAATTAAAATCAATAAAGCAATTCAATTATACTACTTTTAATTATACAAGTACTTCTATTCTCCCATGGAGATGGAGTGGTCGTGATTAACACTTTCGGATTACTTGAACTTTTTCCTGTATATAGAGAGAATTTACCCTAAATTTTATTTTCTCAATATGTATCTTTATCTTCCTGTGCACTTACCTAGTCTTGATGGGATCCTGTCCAGTTTGTTTAAAAAAGTGAATCAGGAGAAGAGGATTGAAGTTCGTGTTGCACGCAGAGATATCCTATGGGACGGCCTGAGGCAGATTCGAAGAAGGAAGGACCTAAGTGGCTTGTTGAAAATTTCCTTCCTTGGAGAACCAGGAGTTGACACGGGGGGGCTACGGAAGGAATTTCTATCGGGTACTGTATGGTATATTTTAAGGCTTTTTTATAAAGTAGATATAATTATGAGAAGCACCTGGTATATGGAGTACACATACACTGTAGCTCTCTTTTAACTTCACCAATAGGTATAGTGGGTTGTTATGACAGTTGTTTTGTAATTTTTTTCTTTTTAGTTGCAATTGGTGTGGAGACAGATTTACCCCTGAAAGTAGTTATATTAGCAAAACCATTGCTTAGCAAGTTGAGCAAAACTAATCATTTGGCATAATCATGTAGTAATGCTTGCCATCAGTGGGAATCTTACGCCATAAACATTGAATGGACCTTAATTACTTAACCTTATAAAAGAGCACAGAGCTTCTTAATTTTGTCACAGGTCTGATCTATTTGGTGTGAATCCATGTTTTTTTTTAGAGATGATGTCAGCCATTGAACAGCGATTATTTGAGCCTTTAGGAAATGCACAGCTAGGACGAGTTCCAGTGCATCATGTTGAGGCACTTGAAGATGGATCATTTGAGACCATTGGCCAGCTCATAGTACTGTCGCTTGCACAGGGAGGACCCCCACCAAATTTCCTGGCAGTATGGGTTTATAGGTACTTATGTACCCAAGATCTCAGTGGTCTTCAGCTGAATGTACAAGACATTGCTGATGTGCAAATCAGAGAATTGGTAACAAAGGTGACTGATGATTTATTTTGTTTAGTCTCTACAGTAACAGGTACAGAACAAACTAATGGGTTAAGTGGCATGGTTTAGTGATTTTTCACATCTTGAACAAGGAATTCATATTAACCCTGCTTAAAGAAGTATTTATAGTAAGGTTCATTTTGCAAAGAGGCATGATTTCTGAGTTGCAAGGATGTCGAAGGTTATACATTATCATATAAAAGAGAAAACAGTATTGCAATAACTGGCATGTTGCTTTTGGACTTATGGATGCCCAACTGTAGTTTACATTGTGGCACCATGTTTTGTTTTCAAGATTAATGAAACTTCCTGCACAGAGGACCTAAAAGACATTTTAGTATCTGATGCTAACCAAGATGTGCTGTTTAGCAGTGGTTACAGATCAGTTGTGCATGCAGAGAAGAAAGATGCAATTGCAAGGTACATGTAGCTATTTTAACTTTCCAATAAGTCACTTTGCAGGTAGAATCTGGTTATAAGACAAGATGCATTTCCTAACTGGAGTTTATCAAAGTAAATGGGATGCTGTCACCAACAAGCAAGATTCTCTGAACTATTCCTGATGGTTTCTTGTCAAGTGACATTACGTACATTGTTATTAAAATTATACTTGCTGTATAATAGTTCATTTTAACTTACGGAAAACTGGTTCTTGTATTTGTGTAAAGTTGGGGGAATCTTCTTAGAATTTTTAAGGTTGTATATACGGTGCTTATCAACCTTCTTTTTTTTCTTACTTTTGCAGAGCAATCACAATGCAATATACAGTGATCAAAGTGAAATCAGAACTGGACCAATTAAGGCAAGGACTTAAACTCTTTGATGTACTGGATCATCTTGAGAAGCAACCTTCATTGATGGAGTCTTTGTTTGTTGTTGGAAACGATAGCTATGAGGTATGTAAATTATCTGGAGATTAGTGGAATTCAACTAACATTCCAAGCATACATGTATGCATTTGGTCTCACTGAAAAAAGACATGGTGACATTCATCGGCATTTTCCATTTTTTTCCTTTTTATGTCTGTCTGTCTGATGATGAATAATATTTTTGGCATTTAATTTGAATGTTGCTAGTGTTTTTACTGTACAAACAAACTGTTCTCCAACTAAAATTTCACTGCACCCAGATGGGTAGCCAGTGCGTGCAGATGTCTCCTATTAATTTCCTTTCTTCTGACAAAGGAAGGAAATAGGAGACGTCTGCATGCAGGCTGGCAGGTTACCAGATAGGGTATTCTTGATAACGATCATAACTTAAGCTTTGTGTCTGCCAGGTAACATCTGATTTCATAATAGAAGTCATGACAGCAAATTATGATGTAGTGGGAAGTTCCCGATGGGAAAAGGAGGTAGCAATCATGGAATACCTAAACAGGTTTCTCCAAGACTTAGAGGATAAAGGTAATACATTAACTGTGGAATCGATGTTCTTTCATATTCCAAGGACCAAAAAAAAAACACTTTTAGACAAACATTTGGCCAGGGTTTGTTAAGGTCTTGATAGTTTTAATGCGATTTTCATCACAATGTACAGTTGGGTCTCAAGTTTAAAATAAAATGTTTACATCCTTCTCTCTCTTTTTTTCACGTACCCTGGCTTATTTAATTTGTTTGGCTTGCTTCTTTTTTGCACCTTCTCAAAACTTTGTCTGTTTTGTTTCTAACACAAACTTGATTAATACCAACGTTTGTAGAGATCATTAATTCTTTGCAGCTGTCAGACAACATGTTTAACAGTCTTTTAGTAGCTAGAATAGGCTAAGCTATCCCTAAGAAAACAATTTAACATTCTGTGTGATTATATTTGTTGGGATGCAGAAATATGGCAGCAGGTTAATTTAAATGCTACTCCATAATATGGTTTAGCCTCATCTTGTGACTAAATAACACCACAAAAAATTGTTTGTTTTTTACCAGATCCTAGATCTATTCCATTCAACAACATTTAGCATATTCAATGGCCTATTTCATCATTAAACGTGACACACTTTTAGACATTTTTTATCACCAAATGTTGCACCCTGTGTGATAGGCTTAAGCTAAATTGTATGAGACTTTAGCAGAGACTTGTAGAACTGTTTGTACTGTAATAATGGGGTTTACAAGGTATCCACATTTATGAGATGTCTGCAGGTAAATAAGCAGGGTTCAACTGTGCTGACAATCAATGCTTTTCTCAAATTAATTCCGCAGGGGCAGGGGAAGGTGACTTGACTGAAAATGAAGAGACTGAAAATGACGACATCACTGTAGCAGATGTATTCTTTTTCTTCAGTGGAATGAAAAAAAAACCATTGCTACCCTCTGAAAAAAATAGTTTTGGAATAAGGGTATATTTTGAACATGAATGCACTAAGAAGTATAATACAAGTCACTCTGTGTGTTTCCCTGTAGTATCAACATGTTCTTTAAGTGTGACCTTGCCAACAGCACACATTTCATCATATGCAAGCTTCAGAGAAATGATGCTCCTTGCCTTGGCAAAAGGCAAGGAATTTGGTCTATCCTGAAAGAGTTGTTATTAATGTTTTTGTAAAACAAGTTACTCTCCATGAAATTTTGTTTTAAGGCTTTCATAGTTCCAGTTAAATGCATACCGTTACTGTTAGGTGTGTCATCTAGTGCATTCACTTTGGTTAATGTGGTTGTCTGTTAAAGCTAAAAGAGTTTGGAAAGATGTTGTTTCCTGATTCTGTCATATTCTACCACACTGAAATGAGTTGCCTGTCAGGATCCAAAAAAGATAACAGCCACAAGTTTTCAGTCCAATCACAGAATCGTTTTCAAGCAATTGAATTTGAATTTTTGTCCAGTGCAAGGACTATGATAAGGATTTCATTGGAGAGACGGCAAGACCATTTGGGACTAGGTTTAAGGAGAACAACAACATCAGAAGAGTGTCATTAACCACTGTGGGTTAACACCTTAAGGGCAGTGGACTTACCATTTAATCTGGATGGTTCCACCTCCACAATCATGGTGAGGGAAAATGACATACTAAGGAGAAGAATCTGATTGGCCATTGAAATACAATGCCTGGACCCCACTCTAAATCGTGACAGCAGATACAAGCTCCTAGTGATCTACCTGGACATTTTGTCATGTGACTGTCAACGTCTCAAGTCACATGACAGAAATTCAAATCCAATCACTTTTGTGATGGAAGCAAAAGCTTGTGTGCTTCAATAATCTTTTTTAATCCTGAAACGCAACTCATTTCACTGTCAAAAGAGTTTCCATCTGTTCATTGTCCCATATAAAATGGGCTGTTGTAAGTTTTCAAGCCTTGTCAGAACAATAATTTAAAATGAACTGTATCTTTATACTAACCAAATTTTGCAGGTACTGCAAGTTGAAGTTACATAATATTACTTTATTTGAAGCGGTGAAGTTTAACTGAAATGTACTAATGTCAACATTTGATAGGTTTCATGATATGGATGTAATGATTAACATTAAACAGATTAATGCTCCTTCATAATGGCCCACAGTTTCCTGATGACAGACTTGTTTGAGAAATATGTCTGGCAAGGTGGAAGATACATGTAGGAAGTGGGAACCTGTGAGTTAAGGGAACGGCAAACGGGAAATTCAGACACTCCTGCCCTCCCCCCCCCCCCCCCCTTAATGTTTTTGCTGGAAGCTTTCATTATTGATTGTTGTCAGTTGTGTTGAACTGTGTGGGACTGTGAAAGAGCATTTTTTTTACTCTGACTACAGTTGTGATTGCATGAAAATATGGCACAGTGACCAACCCAGTTAAATGAAGTTATGTTTGTTACTTCAGTTCTCATTAACAATATCATCAATGATTTTTCTTGCTACTTCTTTGACCTAATAGTAAATTAAAATTTCATAACAAAAACTTGCAGTTGGCCCTCTGCATGAGTCGATCACATGACCTGCCTCTCACTTAAAGTATGGGCTACAACTTAGAGATTACCAGAAATGGAAAAGCATGATGACATTGGAATGTTTGAAAAAAATGGAGAATTTGTATGGGAAAAAGTTACCGGATGGCACCCATTTAAATTTTTTTCCATACAAATCCTCTAATTTTCGATATTCAAATCACCATGAAATCTCACAATAAATTATTATTAATCAAGGGCCTCAAAATTTGCTCCAGTTCAAGCTGAGCCCGCTGCCCTGAATGTTTTGCTCTGACTGCAGCCCCTTACCATTTCACTTATTGGACAGAGTAGACAACTTACAGTCAACTATTAGCCAGAAAGTTCCAAAATTCTTTCATACATGACTTTGGCATGCATCCAGTCAAGTGGTGGGTGCTGCAGATTTTCCTCTCTGACAACATACTTAAAGTAGTCAATAATGACATTGTCATCCACATTCATGGCCACTTCTGCTTGTGAATAAATGTCCCTCTGATTAAGTATGCTATCAATTGCATCTCCACTCACATGGAACCCACAATTTACTTGTCCACAAGTCTGGGGCAAAAAGAAAAGTTCATCAGGAATACCAGACACTGTGTTATGTCTGGACTTTCTTATGTAATGTGTGTTCCATTCGCACTTCACTTTGTCTAGTTCCAGCTGCAATAAATCTGAATAGACAAACCAGACACATTCCATGTGCAAATGATTTCCAAGTGCAAGCTTTTGTGTGTCAACCAGATCTTTAAAATAATCTATAACCCATGCAGTGAATCTCCTTTTACCATGGGACCACCAGTTTTCAATTCTCTGATTTGCATGTGACGAGGAGTATCGGTGGGCATTTTCACTTCCTGCAAGTGTGCACTGGATTCCCGCTAAAATGCCGTTCTCTGTTCCACAGTCTGTTTGAACGAGCACTGGACGCATTCCACACTCTTCCACGGAGTGTAAAAAGAAACTGGCAGGAATCACTGGGTCGTTGTTGCTTCTACAAACTTTTAGCCACATTATTCTTCGCGAAAATCCATCAACGCAGCCATGTATAGGCAAACCATATGGCTTAAGTTTGTCATATCCGTCTACATGCCAAGCAGCATTTGGACCTGGCGATATGTATGCTCGACGTTGTAGCTTCCTAGCTTTCCGCAGGGCAGAGGCTTCTGGGTCCAGCTCCCTCAATATTCTCATGACCGTATCTCGGGGTACTGTCAGATTGTAGCTTGTCCTCAGCTTGTTCCACATTCCCCTATACCCAAGCAGAGATGAAGGCCCCTGAATTTCATTTTGGATTATTTGACGGACAGAATGATCAGATGTAGAGTGGTCTCTTTTTTGTAACTCGTACTCATTCAGTCGTCTCTTTAAAGTCCTCACACTCATCGATATGCCATGGTATTCAGACAAGAATAGAACGATTGATTCATATCGAAATCCTCTACGGAAGTAGTGAGTTATTGCCTCTCGCTGGGTTGCAAAACATGGTAAAGTGTTTTGTTCGGTCCTTCGCTGAGTACCACATTGAGCACAAAAGAATTCCCCATCGGTAAATTGCCTTCCACATCTATGACAGAACATTTCGCCAAAGTACGAACGAACGAAGGAACACAACGACAAACAAGCTCACTAGTTTGCCGCCATTTTGGAAGGCGCCACAATACATGAAGTACATACCGCCAAGTGTACACGCCGCCTGCTGTGTGCTGGCTCAAAGAGAAAACTTTTCGGGTTTCGGATTTGAAAAACTTTTCAAGATTTGAAAACGATTTTCGGATTTGGAAAACATTTTCGGATTTGAAAAACTTTTCGGGATTTGGAAAACGATTTTCGGATTTGAAAAACTTTTTGGGATTTGAAAACGATTTTCGGATTTGGAAAACATTTTCGGATTTGGAAAATTTTTCGGGATTCAGGAAAACGATTTTCGGATTTGAAAAACTTTTTGGGATTTGAAAACGATTTTCGGATTTGGAAAACATTTTCGGATTTGAAAAACTTTTTGGGATTTGTAAACGATTTTCGGATTTGGAAAACATTTTGGGATTTGAAAAACTTTTCGGGATTTGGAAAACTGTTCGGGATTTGAAAACGATTTTCGGATTGGAAAAGAATAGTGAACAAGGATTTGACAAAATTATTTGGATTTGAAACTTTTTTCGAGATTTGAAAATTATTTTAGGATTGGCCCTTATCGGCTTCCGTAATTCCATGATTCTCAGTCCACGTTTTATGCCCTAGTCCATGTTTTATACCCAGTCCGTAGTCCGCAGTCAGTAGTCCGCAGTCCGCAGTTCATGCTTTATACTGACCGATTTGAAAACGTTTTCCGGCTGTTAAACATTTTCGGATTTGGAGAATATTTTCGGATTTGAAAATGATTTTCGGATTGGATAAACTTTTTGGGATTTGTAAACGATTTTCGGATTTGGAAAATTATTTTTAGATTTGGAAAACATTTTCGGATTTGAAAACGATTTTTGGATTGGATAAACTTTTTGGGATTTGTAAACGATTTTCGGATTTGGAAAATTATTTTCAGATTTGGAAAACATTTTCGGATTTCAAAATCTCTTCGGGATTTGAAAACGATTTTCGGATTTGGAAAATTATTTTCGGATTTGCAAAACATTTTCGGATTTGGAAAAACATTTTCGGATTTGGAAAAATATTTTCGGATTGGAAAAGAATAGTGGACAAGGATTTGAACAAATTACTTAGATTTGAAACTTTTTTCGAGATTTGAAAATTATTTTAGGATTGGCCCTTATCGGCTTCCGTAGGATTATCAAGCTGGCCTGCAATCTTTGAAATCTACACCTACAGAAACAGGCTACCTGCTTGTATTGCAGAAAGAAAACTAATCCCGGCGACACAATTCGAGGTAAAGTAAAGTAAAGGCAATTTTTCTGTATTAGAGATCAGAGCTTGTTGGCGCGCTTGGCGGGAGAGCTCGAATTTTCGCGCAGTACGCGAGAAGAATTGAAACCTGCGAGGTGTCCCTTTCCTTCCCTGGCTCCTCTCTTCGAAGCTTGGAAACTAGCTAGCGGCGCAAGGGTATTCGGGAAGAATCAAAATGGCGGAGAACAATACCTGTTTTCTTGTATTTCTTTGTGACTCTTTATTTTCTGGACACTTGTAATTAATTGGTTAATTGGAAGAGATTTTGTAGATATTATTAAAGTATATACACCTTATTCCAAAATGGCGGGCAATTTATTATTCTTTTGTATGCATGTCAATTTGCCCTCTTTGCCTCATTTTCGTGTGAAAATTCTGTTGTATTTTGCACATGCTGACGAGGCAACAAGGGCTAATTAACATACAGATAAAAGAATAATAAAATGGCCGCCATTTTGGAATAAGGTGTATGGAGAAACTGTTGCAAACTTTAAGGTTTTATCACTCGTATCAAGTAAAGTCGCCTTAAGTCGCCTTGTTTTTTCTGCCAATTTTGCTTTAGTCGCCTTAAGTGGCCTTACGGCGACTTTAGACCCCAGAGTAGGCCTTTGATTTTTACTTTTGTATTTTATCCTTTGTTTTGACATACGGTATGATCTACATTATGTCCAGCAGCTTCTGCATCAGTTTTTGCACTTGCTTATTGATAAAATTCTAGTATCTCAACAGTTTCAGGATTATATCTGAATCGGGAATCCAATGGATTACACGGTCTAGTATAATTATGTTCGGTTAAAGTAAATGCTCTTTTTGGTTTTGGTAATTTGGCGATAGCTTTGTGAAGATCAAATTTTCGGCTTTTCTAGGTAGGCTGTGAATACCCTTTCATTCTCTGGCAGATCAACAGGAGAATCAAAGGCTTCTTCGAGCCAACCAGTGAATACGAAATGCTAACGGTAAGGCAGTATTGCGGGTTTTTTTTTGGAAATTAAATGTAATGACTTTTGACGAATGCAAACAAACAAACAAAAAAGTAACTTTCAGCTCGAAGAAAAAAAAAAGAAAAAAGAAAAAAATGCATCCCCGACAGGATTCGAACCTCGCCCTTCGGCGGCCTCCCGCTCAAGAGTCCTTTCACTTATCCACTGCGCTACCAAGGATTTGACTGATTAGTGAGGTCAAATTTTGTTATTTCAACGTAGATGTGAGGAAAAAGTTTACATCTGAGTGATGGAGCGAGCGAGCAAGCGAGTGAGTGAGTGAGGGCGTTTTCCATTTACAAAAAATTTCGGAAAATTTTCATCGGAATTTTCCGGTTGGGAAGAGCGCGTTCCATTTGACCCAAGTCCCATTCGTTCACAGGCCCCTCTCTGTCGCTTCTCTAATCTCCCGCGAAAATTCAAAATGGAGGCCAATGAGCTTCAGATGTTGTTTTTGTGCGAAATGTTGGAAGTCTCTATAGAAGAAGAAAGTTTGATTAATTCAGAAGATGATGGCCAAGTATATATCTTTGCAGTGGCCTCCACGTTTATGAGACGGAATTTGCAACGAAGTGAAGGTTATTTTGAACACACGTTGCCGCCCAAGATATTCACTCGATGAATTTAAAAGTCATTTTCGAATGACACTGAAGAGGCACAATGGAAGCTCTGTGTAGAGTCGTCCACGCTACAGGAAGAGTGCCACAACGGCATTCATTCGGAAGACCGCCAATTCCGCTACACAAACAAGTATTAGCTTTCGTGTGGTTTATTTCAAACGCGGAAGTTTTCCGCCATTTTCGTTCAAACACGAAGGGAAGGAGCCGAGAGGCCTGGCCGCGTAAAAGACCGCGAAAGGTATGGAACTGGTGATGAAGTAGAGAAATCTGTAAATGGAACACGAATTTTCCATTGGAAAGTTTCCACCGGGAAAACGGGACTACCTTTTCAGGAATTCCGTTTATTCCGGAAAATTTCCAGTGGAACGAACCAAAAAGTCGTGTTCCATTTACATCCCAACCGAAATTTCCGGAATTTTTTGGTAAATGGAAAACGCCCTGAGTGAGTGAGTGAGTGAATTGGCCGCCGTTACCGATAACCCGTTCATTACGCATGCGCGTATTCACGGGTTAAAAATGGTCTTCTTCTTAGCATGCATCAATGCTTTTCACGATTTTCTTGCTTGTGAAAAGCTTCCTTTTATGGAAAACTGCTCGAAACTTTCATTCAGATCTTGTTCTGTATCAGAGCATTCATTCAGATTATGTTCTGTATCAGAGCATTCTTCTGTAACTTCAGGAACTGCAGTGGAGGGTGAGATGTCATCACAATCTGTTTCTGATTCGGAGTCTTGCAAGTCATTAAGTTCATCTAAGTCATCATCCTCGTCATCTGAACCTTTAAAAATCTTTCTCAGAACATCTGCGGTGGTAAAATGGCGTTTTTGAGGAGGATTTGGCATATTTTTTCTGAGATTACTTACTATTGTCTATGGGCGCCGCCATGTTTATTACCCATAATGCTTTGGGACTACCCAGAAATCATTGCAAATTGAAAATCAGATAAATACTATCATTTTTGCACACAAATGACTGAGAAAGGCTTTTCTTCATTTCAAATGGAATAGACATAGCATAAAAAATAGTTTGTGTCATAAAATAATGAATTATTTATTTTATAATTTTGAAACAATCAACCATCTTGGATCCGCCATCTTGGATTTTTATTTACTTCGTTCTTTATAGAGAAATGAATTTTATAGAAAAGAAAGGATCAGAATGCATAAAATACCTATCAGACTAATGTTTGATATAAAAATAATTGAGTTTGGATGCATTAGTTAATACATTTTGCTAAGGTTTTGCCCCATATGCGATAGAGAGCAAAATCTACCCACCCCTCCCCCCTGATATTCTATGTGTAAAATTCATTATCCTTTTTAAGAACTAGTCGCAAGGACACACTTGTAAAGCGAGAAAAAGCAATAAAAAGCGATAAAACTATAATTTTGATATTATTGTCCGCCATCTTGGATTTTTTTTTTGTTTAAATTAAAATTTAAAAAATATCTAAAAGAGAAAAGGATCAGAATGTACAAAACACGTATCAAACTAATGTCTATTATCCAAACAATGAACTTAGAAGCGTTATTTAATAAATAGTACAAAATGTTTGTCTATAAGTAACAGAGAGCAAAAATTAAACTACCCCTCCCCCAAATATTTGATGCTAAAAATTTTTGATGTCTTTCAAGAACTAGTCCCAAGAAAAAAAACTGTTTTAACAAGAAAATGCACTATAAGTCAAAGAACAAGATCTTAAAATAAAAAATTCACCATATTTTAATATTTTGAAAACCTATGTGTCAAAAACCGGTTGCCATGGCAACATGGTTAATCACACTGACATGTTATGGATACCAAAATTTCTCTAGATAAATTCTAGGAAAAGTCAGAAAATTCCAGCCTCATAGCTATTTCGGTGTAAGAGTTATCACAATTTTACTGGAGGGGGGGGGGGGGGGGGGGTCCCAGTCTGAATAGGGTTAAGGCAAGGAACACCATGTATAACACCATCAACAGCACCTTGTAATAGTAAATCTTCTGTGTCTCTACCTTCAAGTGGAGGAGGTTGAATTGGTTTAAAGCTTTAGGTTCTCTTGGTTTTCTTGGTTTTCTTGGTTTAGGTATTGAACCAACATTAGGTAAAAATTGACATTTTGTTATTGTACATGAAGCACATTTTACTTTCAACATTGTTTGATTTTTTTAGGTGTTGAAATTTGTTCTGTTCTTTTTATATTTGATGTAATTTTTTTTCTTTTTCACAATAAATTTGATAAGACATTATTATTTTAATAAAAGCAAAAGTTATCGCTCAAAGCTCACAGTTAATTGAAGCCGTTATTTATGTTTATAACTCACTGTTGACAAAACGTAGAATTCTCACTGTATTGTTTGGGAATTTCAATATTAACCTAATGTAGGAGACTACGGAACAAAAGGCTATCAAAAAATCGCTGGTAACAGACAGAGGATACACACAGTTGATTAACCAGTATACTACTGACTATCGTACACAAATAGATCATATTTAAATTTTTAGTACCACAACTTGTACAATCTGCGGGTACCCTGGAGTCATACAACAGTGATCATAAGTCTATCTTTGTTTCCGTGAAAGCTGTGTGAATGTATAAATTTTAACTTTGCCTACACTGCCTACAGTGATGCATCATGTGATACAGGAAACTATAGCTGATATGAGCAAGTGAATACACAATATAAGCAAATGATTACACAATATGAGCAAATGAAAGATAAATATGTTAAAATATATGACATGTGAACAAATACATGCCAAGTGTCAGCAAATCTCTGCCTGAAATCTACGACAAGTGTGAGCAAATCTATGTCAAACAGGAGCAGACATGTGAGTACAATACTTCTGTGAGTAGACTGCATAACAACAAATCTGAATTTAAGCTTGCCGATAAGGTACTATTGCTAAAAATACCAAGTGATAATCCAGTGAAATGGAAAAATTAAAAAAGCCATTGACATTCTAAACAAGCGAGAAGAAGAAGTGAGCTACCCTGTGGGAGAGGACGATCACTGAATCGACGAATCAAAAGACATTTTAAAGTCCCTGTTACTTCATGAGGTGTCAAGTGAGTCGGAAAGTGATGCCGACTAATATGTAATTTGACATGAAATAAAGGTGCCTTCAAATAACGATGCTGTAAATTAGTGTGTTTTAATTAACGATGCTTTAAATTAAGGGGCATTTAATTAATGCGAATTTTTGAAATTCGCGTTAATAACATGCTTCGTTAATTTCCTATATTAAGGTAACATATACACTTCAGCGAACTAAAAACTACACAAATGGCCTAAATTTGGATTGAAAGAAATGTACAATTTAAGACATTTATATGGCAGAAGACAACCTGAACAGCACATATCTTTCGATGGTTAAAGACAGAACTTGCGTAATAAGCAGCTTGTCAGAACAACAAGACTTGAACGTGTGGTCGTATTATGCAATTACAGACATCAAGAGGTGCGTAATATTTCTTTTAACTAGACTTAAAATGCTATTTTCTCCCTTGCCAGTATTATACTAGCTAACAAAATAGTATTAGATATTTTTAGTAAGAAATGTACGAAGCAAGCATTTTGGTGCCCTTAGTGCCAAAATTTCAAAGTAACTTCGAAACCCTTTCTATAAACACCTCTACTGCATCTTCATCCCCTTCTAATTGTAACATTCAATCGTAAGTATCCAAATACACTTTGTGTTCTACCAAAAAATAATCAAAAATATAGTCAAGATGTTGTTGTCCTTCTTCTACTGCATCATAATAGCAAAGATCATAGTTGTTTTAACAACTTAAGGGTAACTTAAGGGTAGCCTTAAAAGGCTACCCTTTCTATGTCTTTGTTGCAAGATAACTAGTGGTCTCTTAAGTCACTCCCCTAAAATTAACCTTACCTTGTTTCGTATTGACGAGATGGCTCTCAGAGCCCTTTAATCACTTTTGTGATCATTTGCGGTCCAATTTGGGGATAATTTGCTGTCCTGGGATCATTTGCGGTGCTGTACAGTGACCTGGAATAAACAACAGGGAGATCAAGTTCGGTTTTTAAAATAAACTCGATAAGATGATCACAAGTCGTTGATGAAACGTCACTGCGCTAGCAAATCCATTGAATTTAAGCTTCGAAAATAAAATCCCCTCGAGGATTGAAGACGGGAGAGCAAAATTCTCGGTATGATTGACGGCAGTCTATTACCAACTACTCAGAGGAGTTTTGATTTGAGGGGTCGCGTACCAATCAAATCGATGGGCAAACATTGGAGACTTCATTACGTTTTTTAATATCAATTTAATTAATTTCAACTTTAATTAAAAAGGAAGTAATTGAAAATCTGAACAAAAACGGCAGATGTTTGCGAAATATAACTCTTTCTTCGACGGCTTACAAAATAACAACTCGCACAACGTATAACGCTTTGTGTGTCGAATTTTTTCACCCTTTTCAAAGAAAAATGTCGATGACCACGGTTATTGCATTTTCAGTGGTTATTGGCATCGAATCTTTCATTATCTGCATCGGGAATGCTTTTACAATTTTTGTTTTCTGGAATCAGTGCTCTGGTAGTCTACGACGAACTGGTTATCTACTGATCAACCTGGCGGTTGTTGATATGTTAGTGGGCTTCACGGAGCCAATGTCGTTTGCAACTAAAAGCATTCCTTTTCTCCTGAGTACACCGGGCCATAATGCAGTGGATGTTGGTTACTTTCTTACAATATTTGTTGTCATGTTTTCAACTATTTCAGTTGTTTCTCTCGTTGTCATTTCACTGGAACGCACTTTTGCAGTTTTGCGGCCGCTTGTTCACCGGACCACAAGCGCTAGACTTTACATCTACTGTGTCGCTTTTACTTGGGCCGTTGGTGTAACTATAGTTTCCTTTTACATTCTACCACCTTTAGGATTGTGGCAAGGACGTTATACGGCTTTACTAGTGCACCTTGTTTTAACGTTATGTCTTTTGATCATTTGGATAACTTGTATGGTTTTACGCTCTCATTTAAAACGATCATCCCGAGTATTTGACTGTAATCAAAGACGCAACATGGCACGAAACATAAAACTTTCCAAAACTTTATACGTGGTAATCGCATTGTCATTGGCTTGTTGGCTTCCAGCTGTGATTTTGTACACCGTGGGTGACTTCTGCAATGGATGTGTTTCTTCAGATGTCGTCATGATAGCAGCTGTTCTACATTTAGGTAACTCTGTAGTCAATCCTATCGCATATAGCTGTAGAATGCCAATTTTTAAGAGAACTCTGAACAGATTACTGAAAAGACGACAAGAAAATATAGAACTAATTCCATTCTGAGAGGACAATATCACCTTTATACAATAAAATAATTCCCGAGAGTGCCAAAATTGGAGGGTAGAGGTTAATAATCGTGTCAGTTTGGGATTTCTAACAAATGTTTAAATAATATTATTACTCAGAAATGTGTTTTTAAAAATTGAAAGCATCCAACTGTTCAATATGTTTGACCAAAAATATAATAATAATATAAATAAATAAATGTCCTTATTTCTCATAAGATAAAAACTACATATCCTATGTAATTGAATAATAAAATCGTATCTGTTTACATATTTAGTTTATATCTATAGATAATGCACATCATACACGCAAATATCACGTCTCATTTAATTAAAAAATAGCATCTAGCCCTCCTTAACCCTTTCACTCAGAGTGGCAGACATCAAAGTTCAAGAAAAATCCTAAATTTCATTTTGTAAAGATTGAAAAACAAATGGTACAATGCAATAGGACCGCCGGAGAAGTTTCATTTGTCACACCGTAGGATTTCGTCGACAAACGCAAACGTTAGAACTACATTACATGTCTCCCCACTTGACTCTGGGAGTGAATTGATTTTCAGATTTATTTTGCCTGTGGTGACTTTAATTAAAGTGGAATTAAGAAAACTGAACAGATGACTGAAAAGACGACAAGGAAATATTGAACTCCCTCAGTTCTAACGTTTGAATGCTACCCTCATTCAATAAAATACTGGACTGTATTTTATTATATCTGGAGGGGAACTCCCACATAAAAGGTACTGGGATGCTCGTCGTCTCGTTTAGGGGTGTAAATTTCGGATTTTGGTATCACTCCGGGTGTTCAAAAACGAACACCGATGTTTTTAACTATCAAGGTATCTTTTAGGGTGGCATGAAAGATTTATGACAATGTTTTTTAAATATATTAATAGATAGCCTGCGAGCAAGTTCTCGGGTGCCGGGCTTGCTCGCAGGCTAATTAATAGATGAAAGCATTGGATGACGAACTTTTTTATAACATAGCTGGAAAATTCGCCCAATCTAATTCAATAGCGCGAACGTACATCCATAACTCAACATACACACGCTCGTGCGTATATGAAAAAAAAACAAACATAAAAATGACGTCAAAAATGTTTACATGCCACTGAGCATAATTTTTTCCCTCACTCCATTTCAACGCTTTTTAAATGGAGAACAACATCGAAAATATCCGGGTGAAAGCAAAAGTCTAAACAAATCCAACGTCAATTTTGTTGTTGTTGACTGTTTATTTTTGCGGCGATATTTACAGGTTTTAAATATTTACTCAAAGCGACGCGCTAAAATTTCACAAACCGAGGTTTTCTACGGAAATTCTACCTATTAAAAAAAGTACAGACTACATGAAATACAGCAGTAAAATGGCAGAGAATCGATTCTGAGGTCAATTCAGAATTCAAAAACAAACTGAACAAGCATGCGACTGACCAGAGCGAAAAGCTATTAGATTTGAAAGAATAACAATGAAGGCAGTCTTACAAAAATTAGTACATTTGGAAACAATTAACGTTAAAGATATGGTTATAGATATCGCTGCCTGCATTCGATGTGGGTTTTTAGTCCTTTCCCTTAGCACCAAGCTTTCCAAAAAAACAAGTTTACAAATATAAACGAGTTGAATCGTTCTTGTTGTTGTTTTGACAGGGACCCTTCGTTAAAGAACCCGCGTCTTATTTCTTATATCTTATTTCGCACATATTTCAAGTCCGAAGTCAATCCATACTGAAAGCATAAGCTGTTCTTTCCTCAATTAACAACGGTTTTTAGTTTAGTTTAATGAATTCGTCACATATACCGGTATATGGGTATAAATTATATACAATTATATACAAATAATTCGAATAGCTGAAATAAGAAAAAAAAACAGGAACGGATGTGAAGGGGAAAAGAACCAGAACTAACGTCCTTTGAGCTGCACAGCAAATCTCTGTTTTAGTTCATAAACTATTTCTTCAATTAGTTTGACAAAACTTGCACATATTACAGCCAGTGGTGGGAAAAAATACAAATTTGCTCGTTTTAGTTCATTTTCAAGAAAGCATAAAGCATATATCATATTTCAAAGCCAATTATTAGAAGACATTTTCAGAAAGTTGTGCTTGATAGTTTTCTCCTAAACAAACGGTTTGAACCGCTTTGCCAAGGTGAACTTTCATTTAGCTTCTCCAAGATGAACTGTGACACGCGGAAACATTTTTCCCGCCCTTTTTCGTTCAGTCATGGGATGAATAATGTTTTTCCTTTCCTTTCGCTATGTTATGAAAGAATCGGTTCATGATTACCTGTGCATCTTTCCAGTTATGGATGCACTTGGAAAGTTTGGAGAGCACTCGTGTAGCTAGACTTGCTCTTGGCTATTGCCTCGAGCAACTCTCTCTTTATCCAAGCGATCGCGGACGTCCCGATCGTCCGGGTCGTTTGCGATCGGGAAATAGGAAAAGAAAGGAAAAAAAAAGAAAAGAGAAAAATTATTGACCACATGATTGGACAAAAAAGGCATGAAACTTTCGCGTTGTGTCGCAGTGTTTCTCGGTGAAGCTGAATGAAAGCTGGTTCAAAGTTCAACCGCTCGACACGGAGTGAATGAAGGAGCACAATTTTCGGAAAGTACCTTATAGTAATCACCTGGAATATTTTATAGAGTTAATACTTCTTTCGAAAAGTTTCTGATCTTTGTTTTAGCGGATTGAAGTTAAACGATCTCGCCATTAAGGCATAGGAGCTAAAACAAGGAAGTTTGTTAACAACAGCGATTTTTGTTTCGTTGCTAATGGAAAAGACTAAAAAGCCACGTCAACTACAGGTAACGATGTTCTAACCGTTTCTTGTATCCTTTAGCTGTGAACTATTGTAAGACATACTGTTCACGTTGATGGGAAATATTCAACCCAATTTTATTAGAAAACGCTCTCATAGAGTTTTTTCAAACTTTGCAGTCTTGAAGACTTACATCTAGACTATAGGAGGCATACAGTCATTTTACTTTTTTGGAAAGTTCATTTCATCTCTAGTACATGTGTAAAGCAGCTTGCCTGACCGAGCTCAGAAAGTGAAGTATCAGCCGTTCAAAGTTGGGATGTTGTGTCGCCAAAACACCCAGTCGAGCCACCTTAAATTCTTTTTTTTTTCTTTTGCAAAATTGCTGGGAAGTACTACTACCAAACTTCCTTCTGCAATGATCCACAAGACACCCATACTCTTCCGCAATTTTGTTGACCTCATCTGCTGTGGCTTCAACTCGGTGCAGCAACTCGCTAAAGAAGCCATTTTGTTCTGCAAGACCTAAAACAATATTACAGTCTATGTTAGAAATTTACAGTTTTTCACTTTTCCTCTGTTTAATAGTCTAAGGCAATGATGATGACTTAGAGAGCGCATGGGTTTTTATATCATTGTGGTGGGAGGGTGGTTTTACAAGAGATTTTGGGCCGATTATTTAAACAAAGTATAAGTTAGACCATTGTTTATAAGAAACTTTAATGGGGTCAAAACCAACTTATTTATAGCAGTTAATTGTTTCGTTTTATAGTCTGTGTTATACACCTTCTAAACAGGGTTTGCTGTAAACGACCTTAACACATTTGAGTGGCCAGTTTGAACTCATTAGTTTAAAAGGCCATGGTTTTGAAAAACCTCGTCTATTAAAACCTTGTTTTATAATCAGCTCTTTTTGTTTTGAGTAGCTACCGTATTTGAGACTCATTCCAGTACTAACCATGGCCTATGTGGGCGTGAGTGCCTCACAACCTCATTCATTCATTCATTCATTCATTCATTCATTCATTATGCATGTAAGTTTGCAACTCATTAAATTCTGTAGCGGATCGAGGGAAGAGTTCTTCCCCTCTTATTTTTGGAAAATTTAACGGCCTGGAGGGTTAAACCGTTTATAACATCCTGCACTCTCTCCCCTTTTTACAAAGTACAAAGTACTGGATCCGCCACTGTTATTTATCATCGCTGTTTGTGATTAAGGGAATGTGCAGGAGGAGTTGCATTCGTGATAAAGATTGGGGTACTATGAAAATCTTATCGATATTGATTTGTATTAATATTGATTTGTATTTTTTTAATATTTGAGCATTGAGCACTCCACTGTTAATATGCAATATGATGAATATGCGAATGGGCGCCTTGTTTCTTGTAGTAGGGAGTTAAAGGCTCATGTGTTAGGGAGCGTTTTTTTCATTCGCACAACGATTTAGAAAACTTCATATGCTTTTGGTATGATAATAAAAAGATTTGCTCCATATGCGAACACAAGATTCCTTTGGACAAAACTAAACACGTGAAAGAGACCCTTGCTCGTTGCGATGATTGCAGTGCGGTGAGACACAGAAAACCAAGGGAATCAAACAGTACTTTGTATAAACCCGATGAAAAAGAATAAATCAACTCTGTCTGTTCCTTTCCAACTAAGCTTTTAAATTGTCTGTATAATTATGAAATTGTTTGTTATCAATAAATATAGTTTGAACTTAAACAAAGTGTGGGTTTATTGTTTTAGCGCGCGCATGTAATTTGTTGCTTTGTTAATTTTTCCGAGGTGCTAATTTTTCATGGAAATTTGGTTCAGTGTTAGTTCGCATAATTAAAAGTTTTAACTTTGAAGCTACCGGTAAAGTCATGTTATAAAACTTAAAGTGGGTGATGGCTTGCAAACTGAAAATCGATATAGAGTCTAGCGATGAAGCGGCTAAAACGGCGGTAAATACAAATAAGGAGCGATTTTTAATACTGTGCAATTTTATTGCTTCTAAACTTGAATGTTTCGGAACAGTTTCGAACCCGGTAGATCGCATAATTTCTCCTTCAATAACGCTAGTTCACACTATTTTAACTTTTCATTTAACATCCCCTTGAAATTTATAAGCATTAAAATTGTATGAAATTGTAATAAAATAATCACATTATGTCATTCTACCCAGTGTGGCTCTCGAGTTAAAAATAGATTGATGTCATTCATTTCCGACTCCCCATTGACTTAAAATAGATAATGATGTCATTCATTTCCGACTTCCATTGACTTAAAATAGATTATGATGTCATCACTCCCCATTGACCCAAAATTGATTATGATGTCATCTCTACCTATATCATCACTCCCCATTGACCTAAAATAGATTATGATGTCATCTCTACCTATTTTTAACCCATGACGTCACCTCTAGGGATCATGACGTCAGCTAATCCCCGATCCCGTCGGTGAACCCCCACTTTCCTACTACTCCCGCTTGTATTTTGTTTTCGTTGTGTAACCATTAAAAGGCATTTTTTTTGTGTTATTTCTGGGTTTTTTTTGTCTCTCTGGCCGAGCGGGATCTGGGACCCACCCAACTAAAATCACTTCCGGTCGACTTACTTCCGGTCCATGATGTCATTGCACCCCCACCCATGATGTCATTGCACGTGTACAGATTTTTAATTTGATGCAAATGAGATGCTAATGAGATGCTTATGAGATGTACTCGCTCCTGATTGGTCCATTCATAGGTTGAGCCACTTTGACAACTTCCTATCGTTTTCCCCGCTCCTTCGCTTACCAGCTTCAAGGTACTCTTCGGCCACAGGACACCCAAGCGTACTGTTTGCATATTATTGTTTTGAAAATATATAAAGACATTGCATGAAATTTTAAACTGAATGTTTTAAGCAATGTAGAAAATCAAAATCGCCGAATAAAGTCGATAAAACACTTGTTGGTATCGTTTTCTATCTTTATAATGTATTTCTACGCAATTTGAGCGATTTTTAGTCCATCTACCTAAATGCTGTGGATAGCTGTTTCGACCTGGTTGGGTCTCGTCAGCTACAACGTGCTCCATCATATGTACAACAAAAGTGGCCGTAGGATTTGACATAAAACACGCGCAGGTGTCAGCAATAAATGCTCGCGAGTAAGCTATTCATTCATAATTGGGTCGTTTCTCGTCGTCGCGGTTCTTTTCACTCGTTAATTCTACAATTCTGTTAGCCAAAAATTCCCACTTTAGCCTTTAATGGCGAAATTGGAAGTTGTCAGCAATCGCTCAATTTACAGTTGTCTATTGAGGGACCTGTTGTTTTGAGTGGAAGTGAGACTGTACTTGACCTTGTTTTGATACAAACCTCCCTGCTTTTCATATATAAATAATGTTGTTTTTAATATGCTAACCAGTTTTTGTTCAGCATTCTTAGAAAGCAGAAAATAGCTCACAGCACAAAATGTTTGACGCTTCACTTTTCATTGAAATATTAACTACTCATTTTAGAAATACATTTGATAACTGTTTTGCGCAACACTGAGACAGTTGCTTGAGTTTTGTCAACTGGTTTATCAAAACCTTGAAAACAGTCCCCCAAACAATAAATGGCTTATAAAAGACTATAAACGTACCTGATTTACTTCTGAGATTATCGTTTGGATGCACCTTAATTGCTTGCAAGCCTTGATTCAACACAAATTCTAATTAAGCAGATCACTGACGTGTTACACGATTTATATGTAATCACTTTTATTGAATGGACATTTCTTTCTGCAGAACGCTTAGGCGAGCTTTTATCACGTCGTGATTGGTGCATGAGATTTTGTCACATGTTACCTTTGCCATGTGATAGCGCCATATTGAACACTTGGTCGAAAGGTCGTAATTTGTCGACAGCACTCAAACATGGTAAAATATGCAGATGTGGAAGCTATACTAATCGAAGAGGTTAGAAAATATACCTGCTTGTGGACGACCACCGACGTTAACTGCAAAAACAAGACAGTCAAAAAACTGCATAGACTTCAGTTGCTAATGTACCACCGTGTACCACGTGCGCCACGTGCACCCAATTTAAATTCACGCGGATTCACGCGCTCTTTCCAATTTCCTAGGCGTGCGTTTCTCGAAAATTCCGAGGGACCCGAGGACTTTTCGGGCCCGAAAGCTATTTTTTAAATGTAGTTTCTAACGAAAGGCTTTGAAGTTTTTAACTCACAAATCAGCTAAAGTTGTATAGTAAACGTAAGATATTATTGCTTAGCGTTCAAAATCAACAAAAACCGAAATATTTATTGGTAAACATTCTGCACGTAACACAGCTATTCGGGACTTTCGAGAAACGCACGCCTGACCACAAAACTCTTTAATTTTGGCGCTAAAACCAATGCGAACGGAAAAGTCTGATACGGAAGTAAAACCAGGGCCGTACATAGCGGGGGAGCAGGGGGGGGGGGGGGGGGGGGGGGCAGTTGCCCCCACCAGGAAAACTAAATGTGTTTGATTTTGAAGGCGTGCGGAGTTTCCCCCGCAGACAAAAAATCCTAGGTAGGGCCCTGTGATCTGAACCATACCGGATACCGTGTAGCATTAAAACAAGTGAATCAGATATAGAAAGCTTCAGTCGGAATTACTGATCCAGGGCCGTACATAGCGGGGGGTAGGGGGGGGGGGCAGTTGCCCCCACCAGGAAAACTAAATGTGTTTGATTTTGAAGGCGTGCGGAGTTTGCCCCCGCAGACAAAAAATCCTAGGTAGGGCCCTGTGATCTGAACCATACTGGATACCGTGTAGCATTAAAACAAGTGAATCAGATATAGAAAGCTTCAGTCGGAATTGTTATGTTATGCACAGTCTGGGTACCCTGTGATATTCTGGGGGCCCAGGGGCAGTCGCCATCTTGATCCTAGAATTGAGTTCAGTTTATATCTTAACATGGTGTCAGAAGTAAAGCAATAATATGGATAAGTTACAGCCTCCGAGTGTCCTTGTACTCACAGGAAATTTAGCGGAAAACTGGCGGCGTTTTAAGCAGCAATTTCAGATTTACGAAGTAGCGTCAGGCCTAGCAAGAAAAGATGGAAAGGTTCGAGCGATGACACTGTTACACGTGGCGGGACCAGAGAGGCCTTAGAAGTTTACAACACGTTTCAGTGGGCCAGTGATGGCGATGAGAATAAAGTGGATAAAATAATGGAGCAGTTTGAGCGGTACTGTAATCCGAGGAAGAACTTAACTTTTGAAAGACATTCATTCTTTTCAAAGCACCACAGTTTCTCTAGAAACTAACCCCATTAACTTGATGGAGAGTCGATTGACGCGTACGTGACTGACTTACGTAACAAGGCAGCAAGATGTGAATTCGGTGATTCAAAGGATGGATTGATCCGTGATCGGATTGTTTGTGGCATAAATGATGACACAGTGAGAGCCCGACTTCTAAGAGAAGCAGAACTGACCTTGGAGGGCTGCCTTGATATTTGTCGAGCTGCTGAAATAAGTTCTGCGCAGCTCAAAGTTTTGAACGAAGAAAAGACAGTGCACGTGGTGAGAGATGATGCGTTGAATAGAGGAGACAGTCAGAAAGATGAGCGTGGGAATGCGAAAGATAGCAAAGCAGGTATGATTTCATGTCAATTCTGTGGATATCGTCACAAACGAGGCCGTTGTCCTGCATATGGAAAGACTTGTAATGCTTGCCACAAGCCTAACCATTTTGCAAGTGTATGCCAGGCTAACAAAAAAGAGGTTCATGCAGTGGACCAAGAAGGTGCCAGTGACGAACAGTCCTTCTTCATTGGTGCTTTAAGTGGCAAAAAATGCACAGATAATGAATGGTACATAAATTTGAAAGTTAAGGAAAGGTACATATCATTCAAGATTGACACTGGAGCTCAGTGCAATGTCATCCCCGAAAGCATTTGTAAGGAAGTGGGTATTGTTTGTGGCAGTAAAAAGGGGTCAAGACTTGTTTCCTATTCTGGTCATGAAATCAAAACAGTGGGCAAGAGTGATGTGGCAGTTGAGTACAAAGGAAGATATCAGGTGATTGAGTTTCAGGTGGTTGACGCAGATGTCATACCGGTATTAGGGCTGCAAACCGCCACTGACCTTCAGTTAATACAGAGATTATATACTGTGGCATCAAGCGGTACACAGGAGACCAAACCAGAAATACTCGGTACCTATGCAGATCAGTTCAGAGGCATTGGAGCACTTCCAGGTGAATATGAGATAAAGATTGATGAAAGTGCAACTCCAGTAGTACACCCACGAAGGCGGATCCCATACATGTTAAAAGACAAAGTCAAGGCTGAGCTATGTCGGATGGAAGAGATGGGTATTATCACAAAGGTTGAACAACCTACCAAGTGGGTCAACCCAATCGTTGTAGTTCGAAAGCCAAATGGAGATGTCCGTATCTGCCTTGATCCTGTTGATTTGAATAAAGCGGTAAAGAGAGAACATTACCCCTTAAAAACGGTGGAAGAGGTAGCTGCAAGTATGTCAGAAGCAACAGTTTTTTCAACCCTTGATGCTACATCAGGATTTTACCAGATCAAGTTGGCCGAGGAAAGTACTTGGCTTACTACGTTCAACACACCCTTCGGCAGATTTAAATTTGAGAGGTTGCCATTTGGTCTGGTATCAGCCCCAGAGGTTTTTCAAAGGGCCATGTCTGAGATGTTTGAGGACATTGAGAAATGTGAAGTGATTGTTGATGATTTGTTAGTGTGGGGCAAGAATACAGAGGATCATGATCACACTCTGAAGCAGGTGTTGAAGAGAGCAGCAGAGAATGATTTAAGATTTAATGAGCAAAAGTGCAAGTTTCACAGGCAGGAAGTTGAATATGTGGGACATGTTTTTGGGACTGATGGCTTGAGACCAAGTCCAGACAGAATTCAAGCCATTTTGAATATGCCACTTCCACAAGACAAAACAAGCCTACAAAGATTTATGGGTATGGTGAATTACCTGCATAAGTTTATTCCTAATTTGGCTAGCATTAATAAACCACTTCGTGAGCTGCTGGAGAAGACAGTGGAGTGGCACTGGATGGAATCACAGCAGAAAACGTACGAAGACCTTATCACCTGTATCACTCAAGCACCGGTTCTTAAGTATTTTGATGTGAATGAAGAGGTCATTGTATCTGTTGATGCCTCCTCAGAGGGTCTGGGTGCCTGTTTGCTGCAAGGGAACCAACCAGTAGCCTATGCATCAAGAGCACTGAACAATGCCGAGCGAAATTATGCTCAAATAGAAAAGGAAATGTTAGCTATTGTGTTTGGCACCAGCAAACTTCACCAGTACATTTATGGGAAAACAGTTATGGTAGAAAGCGACCACAAACCTCTAGAGAGTTTGTTCAAGAAACCATTGTCTATGGCCCCGCAGCGCATTCAGCGAATGATGCTTCGTGTACAACAGTATGACCTGATAGTCAAGTACAGACCTGGTGACCAATTGCACATTGCAGATACCCTTAGCCGTGCTAGTCAGTTGGAGTCTACATCACAGGCAGATGAGTTTGAAGTCCATTTGCTTGTACAAATTTCAAAAGAAAAGGCTGATGAGTTTAAGAGAGAGACGGACAGTGATCCAGTGTTATCCAAACTGAAGAAAGTGATTTTAACAGGTTGGCCTGAGAACAGATCAGAAGTGGAGCCAGAATTACAAGATTACTGGAACTTTAGAGATGAACTGTGTATATGTGATGGACTGTTGATGAAAGGTGATCGTCTTATCACTCCATATAGTTTGCGAGATGAAATGCTTGAGAAAATTCATGGCAGTCACCTAGGGGTGGAAAAATGTCTCAGCAGGGCAAGAGAGGGTTTGTTCTGGCCCAATATAAGCAAGAACATTAAAGAAAAAGTTGCCAGTTGTGGAGTTTGTAATAAGTACAGGAACTATCAAGTCAAGGAGCCCTTGCTACCACATCCAGTTCCTGATCGACCTTGGCAGGTGTTAGCTGTAGACATGTTTGTCCTTGCTCAAGGGAAATTTGTTGTGCTCGTGGATTATTACTCAAAGTACTTTGAACTGACACAGCTCAAAGACAGCACAAGTGCCTCTGTCATCAACTGTCTAAAACAGCATATGTCAAGACATGGAATACCGGAGGTTCTCCATTCCGATAATGGCCCTGAATTTAGCAGTTTGGAATTTCAACAGTTTGCCAAACAGTATCAATTTCAGCATGTTACTTCATCACCGAGATTTCCTCAGAGCAATGGCTTGGTGGAACGTACAGTACAAACAGCCAAGAAACTGCTCAAAAAAGCATATGAGGATAACAAAGATCCCTATTTGGCAATCTTGGAGTTACGCAATACTCCAATTCCTGGAGTTGGACTTTCTCCCACTCAGTTGCTTATGGGACGTCGCACAAGAAGCATCATTCCTATTAAGAATATCTTGCTAAAGCCAATGGCCTACGACCCCAGTGAAGTTCAGCGAGTGCTGAAAGGAAAACAGCAAGTTCAGAAGAAGTATTTTGATCAAAGCTCCAAGTCCCTCGAACCATTAAAACCTGGAGATAGTATCAGGGTGCGTCAGAGAGGAACCTGGGAACCAGCAGTGTTATTGGGGAGATCTGACAAAGGCGAACCAAGATCATATATTGTGAAAGCGAATGAACATCATTACAGACGAAACCGGAGGGATATTCTGAAGACACAAGAAACCCCATTACATGAAGACTCGTCCAGTGAAGTAGCGGAGGACACCAACAGCAGAGACCCTGTTGCAGACCAACTACCTAATCACCCTAGGGACGAGTCTGATAGTGAACTCACATCAGCTACATCTCCCATTATCAGTAGAGTCAGTGGTCGAGTCATCCACGTACCCTTGCGTTACCGAGAATGATTTCATTGTTCTGAATGACATTGAACACTGAACATTTTAATAGCAAACTGAGGACATGTTTCTAACATTTAGTTTTCTTTGTTATAGGACTGCTCACAGTTTTGCTATATTTGTTATTCAGTTAAGGGCTACAGGGAAAGATGTTATGTTATGCATAGTCTGGGTACCCTGTGATATTCGGGGGGCCCAGGGGCAGTCGCCATCTTGATCCTAGAATTGAGTTCAGTTTATATCTTAACAGGAATTACTGATCTGAACATACCGGATACCGTGTAGCATTAAAACAAGTGAATCAGATATAGAAAGCTTCAGTCGGAATTACTGATCCAGGGCCGTACATAGCGGGGGGTAGGGGGGGGGGGGCAGTTGCCCCCGCCAGGAAAACTAAATGTGTTTGATTTTGCTGTGTAGGGGTGAAAACAAAACGTCCAACTAGATACCCCTGTGAAGGTGTGCGGAGTTTGCCCCCGCAGACAAAAAATCCTAGGTACGGCCCTGAAAACTGCAACGAAACCTGTTCCATTTTACGGAACAGTGCAAATTGTTTACGTGCGTTTTATTTACGCCCATTTTACGCACGTAAACATTAAAGCGACAGTGAAAATCAACCTTTAGAGCCCTTTTGATAAACATTACTTGTGCGTGAATACACTTCCTGTCTCTATAAACTGAGATAAAAAGTAAACAGTCGATAGTTCATTCCGAGAAGTTTGGGTGTCTTCAAGTGGTCAGTATATCGCCATCTTGCCGTTTTTTACATCAGCTGTAGAAATGTTATATTCGTCAAATTACG